>JAASFE010006017.1:112755-170652 GCA_013365205.1 Pseudocercospora cruenta
TAGAGCCGAGCGGGCAGCAACCGCAGGCAGAGTATTCTAGCTGCTACAAAGTGACGAGCAAGACAATGACCAGCAGATTCGAAGCATTGCCCGCTACCATATGGCGACCAGCCCAGTGCTACGAGAGCGATGTGAATGGATTCGCGCTCTTGAGCATAGAACTTTCACCGACTGGGACTGTCTTGGCGCCCAGCCCTGGTCACCCTAGTGTAGTCCGCGTAGGACGATTTTGAGCCGGCCGAGGTTGAGATTGCACTAGAGACACCAACTCTTGCTCTAAAACCAAACACATACCAACAGGTGCTCCACTCGGATCTTCACAGAGGATGTCGTTCTTCACAAGGACAGCAGAGCAGATCGGTCACCTCGAGTCCCACGGCAGTACTCCTGCCGCTCTTCCTCAGTCTCACGGTAGAACAAGCATGTCTGCTAACGCATCTGCGGAGGTGACTGAAATTCGACAGCCAATAGTCCGTCGATTCTAGACCCGGAGCGCGCACTGTGGCGCGTCTGGCTTGCTTGGGAGCAGCTGAGGAAAGGTCATCAAGCGACCGTCCGTTCTTCCTCTCAGGGGACCCGGTGATGAAATAAGAATGGACGCACTGGAGCATCTACCGTCTTCGCCCTCCGCTGCGTTGTACAGTTGAAACCCCTTCAGTCGTAGGTGTAGACATCAGTCGCCAGGATGCAGCTCCGAGCATGTATCGGACTTGTCTTGCTCCCTTGGGTTGGTGCCGCGGGTCTCACGGGTCTGAAATGCACCTTGGTCAACAAAGCAGTCACGGCGCTTCAAGAGCAGCGACAGGCAACTTCTTTCTGCTCATCATATCTTAAGCTGTCAACCGTTTATCAGACGACAACCATCACATCGACTTCATCTGTAACCGCAACGGCCACCGCTTTGAGCACATCTACTTCAACCACGACGGCCATTTCTACGGTTACAACATTTACGACTCCGATAGTCACTGCTACTGCACAAGTCATCGATACCATCAGCTCAGGTACCACTGTCGACAACACAATTACCAACACGGCTACTTCCACTACCACAATCACATCTATCGTAGCGACTAGCACGGTCTTTGGCACCACTTCTACCGTGACCTCTACGTCCACCGTTGGTACCCAAACGACCACGACAAGCACTTCCACAACCACTACAAACCTAAGCTTTTGTACACGCCCAGTGTCTCTCAAGAAACGTCAGCTCGGATACGGAAAGTCGATTCCTAAGCCTAAATGCCTTTCGAGCTACACCCAGGCATCGGTCATTTCGAGCGCATGTAGCTGCTTGTCCATTCCGAAACCGACATCTACTCGGACCTCGACGGCAATAACCACGAAAACCATTACAAGTACAAAAACAAATACATCAAATCAAGTCGTCACCAGCACGAGCACGGCCACAGCCATACGAACAGCCAATCCTTCAACTATCACTGTCACGATTACTAGCTCAACAACACAGATAACTACAGGTTTCAGGTACGTATCAAAGCATAATCATACGACGGACAAAAGGCCGTACACTACGTTACTCCTCTGCCAGAATGTGCTACTGAAGCTAACAATTATGACACTGCAGGACAGCAACAGTTACGGCTTCAACAGTCACCACTTCCACCTTGAGCTCCACCGTAACAACTTCTATCGCTACCACAACAACAATAACGACCATCGTCACAACCACATCAACCTCAACAGCGACCGCAACCGCTACGCGCTACTCAAACTTTGCCCTAATAGCAAGCTCCAACAGCCAATACGGCCGAATTCAAGACTCTGTTGGCGGCAGCGGTCAAGGCGTCTACTTCGCAGAATCAAATCTCGCCTCAGCAGCAACTTTCTCCTTCACAGGAAACAAACTCTACTATCAAAATCAATACGTCCAAAGCTACGCAGCAGCCTCAGGGGACTACTACATCGTCGTCGAGCGACCCTACGCTCAATTCGGCTATAATACTGATTGTACACTCAACACTCCAACCTTCTCGGGCGATGGCTGCTCGTTGGACTGCACAGCTGGTGGTGGCTTTTTTGAAAGCGCCAGTGGGAATAATATGAAGAATTATGGTGGTGCGTGGGGACTTCAAGGTTCGACGGATAGTTTCTCTGTCTATGCCGTTGGCCAGACGTGAGATCTTCTCAGCAATTCAGTAACTAATTCTATTCAATCTGTCGTCTTTTGTTGTTGTTACACCACAGAAGTCTTTTCTTCCGAAGAAACAAGCGATTCGGTCTACTGCTTTTGACTCACAGAGGCTTGTTATTTCAACATCACTCAATCTGCCAAAGCTGTCTTTAGCAAGTTCAAGGTATCATCTTGTGTGTGCATACATTCCAAACAGCTTCAAGTTCTCGATTCTGTTTCAGGAAACAAGTAAAGCCCTAGGCTATGTTGAAGAGAAACAGCTCCTGAAAGGTTCTACATTTATCTGCAAGAGACTAGGAAGGCAGACCCATCCTCGAATACACATGTAGAGCTTGCTCTCCTTGGAGAAGCAGGGCCGGGAGGACCATGACTCAGCTTCAAGACTTTGAGAGATATGTTTGACCAAACGGAGCTTATGTGACCAAATGGTCTTGAATGTTATCCACCAGGTATACCGGGGTTGCACGTTGATCGAATGACAGACTCTATGCCTTGCTCTGCACGCCAAAACCCGCCGTTCTGTCCATCTAGACCCTCGCTGTTCTTTCTCCTCGCACACTTCATCTTCACAGTCGCTCTGTTGCCAATTGCTATTGGCCTCCACTGGTACGTTCAATCTGCCTCCCCTGTACCCACAAGCTTCCGGCTACGTTTCCATGCTCTGACGAATGTCTTTCTTGATCAGGACATAACCCAGCTTCGGCCGGGACATCTGTGGCTACTGGTGCGTGAGCTGCTCGACAGTATGCTGGCGGACTGCGATGGAGGGCTTCATCGCAGTAATCATGGACGATCTTGAAATGACCGCATCTGTGCCACGTGATGAGATTGGCGTAGCACATCTGGGTCGTCGGTGGATGTTTGGATGGCGATCGAATGGGCAGGCTTGCTCGCTGTCTTTTTGATTGAGAGCCGTTCGTGCTGCTTTCGAGACAGGAATGTTGTCTGCAAATGATTCCTTTCTGAGTGAGAGGACTGCATCGATATGCAAGATGTTTGAATGTGGACCTGAGAGTTGGAAAGCTGCTTAGGTGTTTGAAGAGAAATGCTATTCTTATGACATGGCAGGTACAGCACTCCTGCAATAGCCTCCAAACTGTACAGTGATGTCGTATGGACTCCTCACCGGTACGGTGTTGCTGCAGTATATGCAGCTGTTTGTCAACGGATAAGCGACTGACAGAGGTCGTTCTCTGATACCTATTCTGGCATGGGCGCGATCGATGTGTGAAGACTGCTGGTCTTCATGATCAAAACTTGTTATTGAGCATTCTGTAAGCGAGGTGTATTTGTTAAAGACCTGCCCATTGGCCATTTAATCTGTCACTTTAGGCGCCGGTCTAGATGGGAAAGACTCCGGTTGTTCTCGTGCCCTGAACCAGCTAGCATTCGAAAGAATCCAGGATTATGGGCGATGCTGCAGTTCTTCTGCCGGCTCATGAATTAGTGCCGACGTCATGCATGGGAAGAAGGAATATCCCGGTTCGGTCTCCTTCGCATTGGCAGCTTCTGGAAAGGTGTTCTGCTACGCGTGAGTGCCACGCTGCAGCCATGTCCCATTGAAGCAGGAGCGCTGATCTTAGACCCGAAAACAGTGCCACATCAGAACTCCTGCTAAGATACTCGTTGCGGCTTTCTCAATTCGGATAATGTAGTTTTCATTCAGCCAGAAATCTGCACTGGGCATGCGACATTCCTGCAACCGGGTTGTGGTCAAGTGTACTAATGCATGATATAGCACAGAGATGGATCGACGTCGGTAAGGGAATCCTGCCGGTTGGTCGACACGACAGCCAACAATCACCGGCGTCCCTCTGCAGCAGATAGTAGAGCAACGGATATTACGCGTTGCGAGACAGAGTCGGAAAAATTCCGATATTCTGGATCAATGGGTGAAGCAGTCGCAATCCGTGACCGATCTATATGCAGGACTTTCCGGCCAACTCTCGCAGCGAAACTCAGAGCTTGGCATCGAAATGGCAGTGGTTGGCTTCTGCGACTGCATCGTACCCATCAATCCATTTGTATCGTTCCACAGTCGACCAGGCTCCTTTCGCACCACTTGGAATCGCTTCATTGGCCGATGGCTGTTGTGCCTCGACATCCGACTTTTCTGCAGACCACTGCTGGACATTCCTTTTAATGATGTCACGAAAGCCGACTATGCGAGGTCTGCGAAGATTCTCATATGCTTTGCTAATTGAAAGCATTGTCTGCGAGCTGGCACTACGCGAGACAAGTGCTGCAAGCAGCGTCGCATCCTCAATAGCCATCGCAGCACCTTGACCGGCGTACTAAAACGGGTAAGTCTCTGCTTGTAAATATCATGATTGTACTACTCACTGGAGGAAATGCGTGTGCAGCATCGCCTAAGAGGACCAATCTTCCTGAATTGCTGGACCATGATGGTAGCTCGGGCAGCTCTGCGATCCTCCACTTTGTGACAGCGACGGTCTCCTAGGAGATCTCTTATGGCTGGTTCAAAATCACACCATCTCTTCCGAAAAGCCTGCATATCTGAATAGCGCTCAACAAACGCACCTTCTGTGTCAGCCTCGTCCAAGCCATAGGCTGCGCCAGTGCCGTACGAATGATCATTCATCTGCAAATGATATCGCTGGTGCCGAGTCATTGTCCATGCAACGATTGACCTTTGTGGTGCCGTCCAGAGGTGGAACGGCGGTACTCCGTCGTTGTACAAGGCGGAGGAAGCCTCGTGTCTTTGCATAATCTCCTTGGGCCCATCGACCAGAAAGGTACAATCTCCTGTCAAAACCGGGTGGATATGCTTTGCTGAAGATATATATGATCTGACCTTGGAGTGGACTCCATCGGCGCCTATCACCAAGTCTGCTATCACTGTTTTACCTGACTTCAGCTGCAGAAATACGCCTTCGCTGATTTCATTGATTTCTGTGAAGCTCTCGCCTTGCAGCACGGTAGCGCCAGCTGTTGTGGCGTACTGGTACAAGAGTCTCGAAAGATCGGTGCGATGCACAAATCTATGACCGTTCAGGCTGTTGACAACTCGAGCAGTTGAACCATCTGTGTGCTTCCTCACTGTACAATCCTTGCCATAATCCGAGACCTGCTCAAAGTCAGATGTCATGCCCAGCGCACCAAAGCAGGTCCAGACATTCTTCGTGAGATTGATTCCTTGAGCCGCCTCTAGGAACTCCGACTCTGCATATCGTTGTCGACGCTCCAGAACAGTGACCTGATGCCCACGCTGGGCGAGGAACGTCGCTGCCACCAGGCCACCAATGCCGCCGCCAACAACGACGACCCGAGTCTTTTGACCTGCCATGATTTTTGATGTAGCAGATTGCTTGACAGAGTTCCAGACAGGGGACTGTGTTCGATTTTGATCTGTTCCTCTCCGAGGGTCGCAACTCACGCTGCTGAATCATCGGCGTTAGCATCTAGGGTTCCGAGACTGCCGATCGTGCCCTGAAGTGTAATGATCCTTCGGCCGATGCAGAATAGGCGAATCAAGTCCAGACGAACAATTTTACATGTCGCAAGCACCACTCTTTACGAGGCAGCCTTAGATCCAGCATCGCAGAATGCGCGTCTCAGGATGAGGACTTCGGACCCGTCGTTGAAATTCGCTGGAGCAAGACCACAGACACAAAAAGCGTCCCTGCGGCGTAGCTCTCGTCTCCGAGTTTCACACCATGGCTCCTCCCACCACCTTCCTGATGCCATTGATTTCTCTCAGATAGGTGCTGTCCAGGCCTTCACACTCGCCGCTGGAGAAGGAATGATCTTGTGTTGGCTTATGGAGTTCCCTGATCTCGATGAGCCCCAAGACGAAGGAATGCTTGTGGGAAACGAGACTTGAGCAACGTCCTAAAACGTCGCTGATGGCTGAGTGTATCGCCCGTTCCGAACTTCCATCTTTCAGCTGAAGTTGCAGTACAGAAAGTACGATCGTGCTTCTTATCGTGGGAAGAGAAGGTTGTGCGATTCGTGCGACAACCAAGCTCGACAACAAATCAAAGGCCTGGTTCAGAAGCACTCCGAGAAATTCAGGAGGACGCTGTTCTTTCGCGAGCGATACTTGAAGGGCAGCCGACATCATACGAACTCATGCACCGTCAGGCTCACCATGCACACGCGTTGCATGGATCATTGCTCGAGCAACTCGTATCCAGAGAGGGCAGCTGTGGGCAGCACGACTGGCAGCAGTCATGCTTTGCCAAATCTTTTCGGCCTATCATTTGCATCTGAGAACTTCCTCTATACCGACGTATGCTACCTCGTGTTCTTCAACTTCTTTTCCACGCAGGTAGGGCGTCCTCTCTTACTCGCGCATGTTGCACTTGCTCCTTCATTCTTCCACACTCGAATCGCGGCATCGCGGCACGCAAGTTAGAGGAGTCCATTGAGGCAACGATGTTGACGATAAATGCCCCGCTCATGACGGACGAAGGACAGTCGGCAGGATGGTGGTATTGCCAAAACACTTTGTCGCGTTTGATGGTGGTGTTGATGGAGATGCACTCCGCGTAAAGTTCTCCAGATCCCCAGGCCGGCTCAACGTCGGCTCTCGGAGTGAATGACCCCGAAAGTTTACTCCCCTGCAAATACCTTCAAACGCCAACGACCTCCGCTCGATCTTAGAAGCCACTACATGCACTACATACCCACTCTCACGATGTTACCACGCGAAGCGATCGTACTCATGACCAGCAGCCAAGACTGCCAAGCTGAACGACTGCAATACGGCACTTCTGTTCGGCCATGATCTTAGGCAAGATTTCCTTCAGAAGAAGCACTTCCAGCGGGCGGTGCGGCACAATGGCCACGAATGCTCGTAGCCGACCGTAGACTTCGGACTTCTGCGGCGTCTTGTTGGAGACTAGGCCTGGATAATGGGAAGAGTAGACCGGTGGGAGGCAATTCGCGCTGCAGTAGTGCATGAGCACAATGTGACGGTATGGCAAACAGCACGGAAGCGCGGTCCTGCTGCCGGTGGGCAGTATGCTATATGATATGGCCATCATCGGGCTAGCAAGACCCATGAGACATCACAATCAGCCATGAGGTTCAGCAACATTTGCAGCGGGCCTTGTGCTTTTTCTTTGCTCCTTGTGACCTTGGCTTCATGCCATCCTCAAACGATACGCAGCAACATAGTCCGGCGCCAGAACAATGCCACCTTTCCGTACCAGAATGCTTCATTGTGCATCGACGCTCGAGTTGACGATCTCCTCTCGCGCATGACGATTGAGGAGAAGGCAGGCCAGCTCTTCCATACCCAGATATCTCAGGGTGAGAACGGTACCTTGGCTGCAGAGACCGAGACGCGAAACGGGACAGAAAAGGTTATTAGCGAGTGGTACTTGTCGCATTTCAATCTCGGTGGCACGGTCGAAGATGTCAGGGAAACGGCAGAGTGGTACAACTTAGTCCAGGAGACAGCACTGAACACCAGGCTCGGAATTCCTGTGACACTCTCTACTGATCCTCGACACGCCTTCACTCAAGCGATCGGTAGCAGCATATCCGCAAATTCCTTCTCACAATGGCCTGAATCACTAGGTCTTGCAGCTCTTAGAGATCCTGACCTAGTTTACAAGTTCGCAGAGGTAGCAAGGCAAGAGTATCTGGCAATTGGCATTCGAACGGCTCTGCATCCACAGATTGATCTGTCTACCGAGTATAGATGGGCAAGAATCGCAGGCACCATGGGAGAAGACGCCGAGCTTACATCCAGTCTGGTAGTCGCATACATTAAAGGCTTTCAGGGCGAGCACTTTGGTTCACATTCTGTTAGCACCATTACGAAGCACTTTCCAGGTGGCGGTCCGATGGAGAACGGAGAAGACAGTCATTTTACTTATGGCAAGAATCAGTAAGATGCACTCGCCATTGCCCAACTAAGAAAAGCTGACATTGAGTAGAACCTATCCTGGTGCCAACTTCGATCATCATCTCATACCATTCAAAGCTGCGATCGCGGTGGGCGCCAGGCAAATGATGCCCTACTACTCTCGTCCGATCGGCGCTGTTCGTAATGGCACCCAGGTGGAAGAGGTCGGATTCAGCTTCAACAAAGGCATCATCACCGATCTACTTCGAGAAGAATTGGGATTTCAAGGAATTGTTTGCTCGGACTGGGGTCTTATCACAGATACTACCATCGCAGGACAAGACATGCCAGCACGAGCGTGGGGTGTGGAGTACCTCAGTGAGCTCGAAAGGGCTGCGAGGATCCTCGATGCAGGTGTCGATCAGTTTGGCGGCGAAACCAGGCCAGAGCTCATTGTGCAGCTTGTGCAAGAAGGCAGAGTTTCTGAGGAGAGGATCGATGTTTCAGTGCGACGTCTACTGAAAGAAAAGTTCATCCTTGGTCTCTTCGACAACCCATTCGTCGATCCCGATGAAGCTGTCAAGGTCGTTGGTAATGCAGCATTCGTTAAATGGGGACAAGAAGCACAGCGCGCCGCTTACACCCTGCTTAAGAACCAGGACGATATACTTCCACTGCAGAATCATGATGGCGCAAAGGTGTACATCGAAGGCATCAACTCAACCTACTTCCGAGACCGTGGCCTGGAGGTTGTTGAAACTCCGAAGGAAGCTGATTTTGCGCTTCTGCGTCTCCGAGCTCCTTACGAACCACGACCTGGTGGATTTGAGGCCAACTACCACGCCGGCTCCCTTGAGTACAATGCTACAGAGAAAGCTCGTCAACAGGCCATCTACGACGTTGTTCCCACCATTGTGGACATGTACTTGGATCGCCCAGCAGCTGTTCCTGAGATCGCAGAATCTGCTGTTGCGCTGCTGGCGAGCTTCGGAAGCAGTCCGGAGGCATTCTTGGACGTTGTGCTGGGTGTGGATGGAGCTGAGCCACTGGGCAAGCTACCTTTTGATCTTCCTAGGAGCACGCAGGCCGTCGATGACAGCAAGGAAGACGTGCCTTTTGACACGGCCAATCCAGTGTTCCGTTTTGGCGACGGATTGAGCTACAGAAGCAGTTGCTGAGACTTAACGTAGGTATGCTACCCTCAAATAGATCGTAAAGAAAAGTTTTCCACCCCTCAGGTCTGCTCCCCGTGAGCATAGCACGGCATTCTTCACCGAGCAGCGCCCTTTGACAGTCGGGCTTAGGACCAGAAGCGCATGAACAAGGTTTCCGGTCAATCGGCACAACTCACCCGAGGCAGTGGTGGGGAGATGACGTCCTTCTACCATTGGCTGAGTCCGACGATAGCACAATGTTCCTGGCATATTCGTCTCGCATAATGTGTTGGTGAACAGAAGAAGGCGAGCTCTAGTCTCTCTTTTTTTATCGCGAGTATCTCTCCTCAAGACGTCACTTGGAGACCTCGAGCCCTCGTGAACGAACTCATTGGAAACTTGGACAACTGCATTGGTCACTTGTAGGAGCCTGAGTCCGTCAGTAATGCCTTTCCGATCGCGATTCCCCGATGCCACGATACCCGAGTGCAACTTGCTATCGTACCTGTTTCCCAATGGAAAGGCTGAAAACGATCAGCCACTATGGATCAATGCTGCCAAGCCCACGACTTCTCTCACTGCCAGTCAAACACTCTCGGCCATAAAACGTTTTGCCGCTGGGCTAGATCAGCTGAGAGTACCCAAGGGTAGCACTGTCATGGTCGTAGCGCCAAATAACATCTATGTGCCTATAGTGTATTTGACAGCTATTGGCTCGGGCCGGATCTTCACGGCCGCCAATCCTGCGTATACTGTTAGCGAGCTTGTACATCAGATGAAGACTATCCGTGCTGCTGTTGTCCTGGCCGATCCGTCAAGTTTGGAGAAAGTGGCCGATGCTGCAGCTCAAGCGGATGTACCGCAAGATCGAATCTTCCAGTTCGCGGATCATGAGATCGATACAAGTCTGCCTGAAAACCATGATGTGCGAGACTGGAGGGCAGTGCTGAGGTCAAGCGTACGCGATTGGAGAGAGATTTGGGCCGAGGAGAAGGAAGCAGAACAATGGCAGTGGGATGCGCTGAACGGCCAGGCTGCCAAAGAAACGATTGCTGTGATCAATTTCTCTTCTGGAACGACTGGTCTTCCGAAGGGTGTTTGCACGACACACTACAACATTGGCGCCAACCTTTCGCAAGTCATTCAAGCCAAGCTACATGAGACAGGCCAAAGAATCGATGTTTCTGCTTCGGATGGATGGCTGGCTTTCTTGCCGTGGTACCATGCCTATGCTCAGATGTGGACACTTCTTGTGCCGTTCAAGCTGAGACAGCCCGTCTATACCATGTCGAAGTTCGAGCTGGAACCCTACCTGGCGCATATCGAGGAATACAAGATCCAAAATCTGGTACTTGTTCCTCCAACTCTGGTGTCTGTCAGCAAACGGCAGGGCATCGAGGATGTCAACTTGACGAGCGTCAAATGGGTCATGTCTGCCGCAGCACCTCTGGAGAAGGATCTGCAGAATGATATCAGTAGGAAGCTTGGTGCTGCGATTGTACAATCGTGGGGAATGACCGAGACGACGTGTACCGGGCTGATGATACCTGGGACTATGAATGATGATAGTGGCAGCGTTGGATATCTGCTTCCGAGCACTGAAGCCAAGCTTGTGGACGAAGAAGGTAATGAGGTCTCAGAGGGACAGACTGGTGAACTCTGGGTTCGTGGACCACAGATGATGTATTCTTACTGGGAGAATGAGACTGCTACGAAGGATACCATGACTGAAGATAGATGGCTGAAGACTGGTGATGTGGCTCTACACAAAGATGGAAAGTGGTGGATTGTTGATCGAAGAAAGGAGTTGATCAAAGTGAGAGGCTTTCAGGCAAGTCTCACTAGTTGAAGGCATACACTATGCCTCGGACCTTTGCTGACCTATATGCTTTCATAGGTTGCGCCCGCTGAACTCGAAGCCTTGCTCCTGGAACATGATGACATTGCCGATACTGCTGTCGTCGGCTTAGCATCAAATGATGAAGAGTTGCCAAGAGCATATGTGGTTCTGAGAGATACGAAGCAGAGTCATTCTGAAGCTACGAAGAAGATTCAAGAATACGTCAAGGAGAAGGCTGCTAGACATAAGCAGTTGACTGGCGGTATTGCTGTTGTCGACAGTATACCGAGACTTCTCAGCGGGAAGATTCAGAGAAAGGTCGTGAAGGAATGGGCGAAGAAGGATGCTGAGAGGCTGAAGACGAGACCTGCGGCCAAGCTCTGAAGTCAGTCCGTCAACGTAGAGCTCACTGACCGGACTGTACTTCCACGATCTAGGTACCGAATTTCTGTCATTGACCCGTGGCGTACAGCTACTGGTAATATTGATCACACATATAGAATCACCCTTGGAGTACTCTTTGGAAATGATGCTCAAGTTCATGCGCCCTAGATACGTGCTGTGCCGCGGTAGCTGGCCCTTTTGTCTTTTGGAGAGTTGCATGAGGCAGATTGCAATCCGAAGAAGGCAGAAAAGTAGCAATCGAGGCAGAGAGTGTCATGAAGCGTTGCGCGCGTGTCGCGGAAGCGCCTGAGCAGATATTTGCAGTGTACGAATGGAGTGCTGACAGCAACGAAATGGGTCGAAATCTGCTATGCACGCGCGATTCGCTCGCCGCATCTAAGTTGCGCCGTAGTTGAGAAAGAGCTGCCTCATCTCATGCGAGCGAGCAGCGTCCATAGCACTGCCATAGTCTCCTCCACGTGCGTTGACATCCGTGCCTCCATCGAGAAGCAGCCGCGCAATATCGATACTGTTTTTTGAACAAGCCGCCTGGAGCGCAGTGCCATACAATCCTCCATGTGCGTTACATTCCGCGCCTTTGTCGAGTAGAGACCGCACAATCTCGATGTTCCCGGAAGCCGCAGCCGCTTGGAGTGCATTGCCGTATTGCCCGCCCACTGTGTTGACATCGGCGCCAGCGGCCAGAAGTAGCTGCACTAACTCAACGTTGCCTTTCGACGCTGCAACATGAAGAGCGTTGCCTTGAAGATAGTCTTGGCTTTGTTCATTGACGTCGATCCCGTAGTCAAGAAATAGCTGCACTACTCCTACGGCATCGTTATCCGCCGCGATGCACAAAGCTCGGCCATAGTGAACGCTTTGACGTGTTTGAAATGGACTTAGACAGTCCAGTACGTGCCTCACTAATTCTAGGCAGTCGATCGGTATCACCTCCTCGAGAGCGACTTGTAGGAGGTCCGGTTGTGCAATGGCTCCATCAACCAGCAGTCTTACCAGATCCAGCTTTCCTGAGCCACAGACACTCGATATAGCATCGCGGTATGTGTCAGCATCCACGACTGCCATGTTACCTTTGCTCTTGACGATCAAGTCCAGTCGCGCTGTTACACCATGCCGTGCTGCAAGCTTTAGATCATTGCAGATTTTCCAGGTTGCGTCAAACCTCGGATCTATCGGAATGCCATGGCCTTTCAGGCTCTCGTGAAGATACTTGGAGAGGGCTAAATTTTCTCTTTCGGCGCTCCAGCTTACGACGTCTATGTTTTGGCGGATCTTATCAGGTTTACCATAACCAGGATCCCAAGACATTTCGTCCACAAGATCAGAATTCTCTGCTCCCAGTAAGGACCGCAAGGCCTGCTGATGTCCATTTGCAAATGCCACAATAACAGGAAGTTGGTACCTCTCAGTTGGAACGTGATGCCAAGCACCGTCATTGCAAAGTGTATCCAGCAATCTCGCAAGATTGGCCGCAGCGGCAATGTAGCAAAGAGTCACTTCGTCACTATACTTTTCGTAAACCCCAAGCGCATTGCTAATACTGATCCAATTTCTGAGAGGAAAGTCTCTCAAGAAACTCTCCTGCGAGACTTGCTGGGCCGCTTCATCAGCGTGGTTCAGTACATACTCGCTTGCATAGCGGAGAAAGGGATATTGTGTGGAGAGACTTTTCTTATCAGCAAGGGCTTCTCGGCGAGAGGCTTTTGGCGGAAAGCTTGGCAGAAGCACATAGCTCGACAGGTCGGCAGCCATGTAATGGGCACAGCACTGCTTCAGCTTTTCATGACTTAGACCGGCAAGCTTGCCATCCAGCTCTGGCCATAATTCGCAAAGCCCGCCGTCATTGACCAGGAAATCTCGAACGGACTCGTGAATAAACTGTACTGTAGGATCATCCCCTGATTTGGTAATTTCGGCCAGGCCCTTCGACGAGCTGAGCACAAGGCGCTCAATGGCTTCATAGCTGACATCCATCAAGTCGAATGAGGTCGGTCGCCAATTTGAGGCGCCGCACGAGCTACCCTGTAGGCCAGCAACCATGGCTGAGTAGTATTCCTTATCATTGAGTGGTCGATAAGCAAACAACATCCACTGAAGGCAGAGAAGAAGGTCTTGGGTGTTATCACAGTCCCGCCTGAGGAGGTCTTTGAAGCCCCCCTCAGCTTCATGGGAATCTCCTTTAGCCGTTGTCTGGCGGCAAAAATTCGACCTTTTCGGAGCTCGGCACTGAGAATGTCGACAACAAGAACGACCCACATAAATACTCCATTCGCTTTCTCTTGCACTTCGGTCTGGATCTCAGTGACAAGCTTGTCATTTCGAGCCTGCAGCCGGCGATTTATGTACTTTGAAAGGTCCTCGGCATGGCCAGGTTGGTCTTCCAAGACCAACCGCTTGCCGCGATTTACGTTGATTGTAGGGTAGTGACGGCTGGCGATGCAGATCCGAAGCTTGCAGTTCTGGCCAGAGACGCTCTCCACAAGGTCTTCGAGGAAGACCACCATGTCCAGTACCTGCTCTTCCTCGCACTCATCTAATGCATCGATGAAACACTTGAGGCATCTGTTCCCAAGTCTTTGAACAGCTGCGCTGAACAGGTCTTTCAAGGTATCGCTTGTCCATGCGGGTGTAGCTCTTGGGATTGATGTGGCGTGAACTTCGTTCAGCACAACTTGGAGATCCGGCGCTTGCCGCAGCAAATGGAACAGCAGGGCTCGATATAGCCCAAGCGTGGTCCTTTCCAGGTCTTCTCCACGCGAATTGAAGAAGAAGGCAACAATCATTTCACTCTCAAGCTTGGCCTTCCTTGCGCAAGAGTACATGAATTTCATGATCGTTGACTTTCCCGCGCATACTATCGACGTCGGCTGACAGGGTTTTCTTTGCGATGGCACCATGGTCGCAAGATTATTGTGCAACGGGACCACCGCACGCGGGTGGACTTCAGTCTGCCTTCGTGCTGCATGCACGGCACGGCAGCTGCATGGGGCGAACACAGCCGCAACGTAGCGGCGGCAATGCTGACTGAATTTCGCGAGGAATGCTCGACTGCTCTCGTCAAAGTCTCATCTTGCTTGCTCTTATAGTGACGCGTAAAGGGCTACTGCAAATATCAGATGCTTCGATGGTTGTAAGTGAAGAGTATAAGCACCGATGAGGCCCTCGGGCCCTGCCCCTGCAACCCACGGATCCATGGAGATTGAAGTCTTGGCGGTTGGAGACTTTGATCGAAGCCGGCTCTCTACCTTCCTCCACCCACAACAACCATATGCTTGATACATTGATTGCTATCCACATGTCAACTCCTCTGGCGACCTGTATACACGATGCGAGCTCTGCATCTGCACTTTCACGCAGGAGCCATACGTGACTCGCCGATGAGCGCCAGCCGAAACAGACCAGCAGCCCGGACGATGTAACAACGCAGCGATTCATCATCGACCAGCACCACCTCCAGCGCTGCGCCATCGCACACTATAGATGCGCTACCCTGTGATCTGGCCACTGCCAACGACCTTGAAAATGGAGGCTGCAGCGTTCAATGCACCTGCCTACAGACTACCGAGGGCGAGGCGTATTGTGGATTGAACACCGATAATATTACCTGCGACACAAGCGACACCTGCCCTCAAGGCGAGTTCTGCAGTGCAAATTCGGTGTCATGCATATATGCATCGGACGAAATCGAGTCATGTACATCATCTTTTGTTCCTCCTGGGAAGCGAAGCTTGTAAGGGAAAGCCTGTTACGATACATTAGCATATAGACGATGCCTCTGTCTGCGACTCTCTCCCAGTAAGGAGAAATCATCACGGATGTGAGATCACCGTCTCTCTGCTTCAAAAGCCTCTTGCCATCGGCCTCGATACTCGCCAAGAAAGACTGCAAATTGCCTCTTAGTACGGCGGAAGAAAGTCAGATGCACCCGGTTGCAGCGCGATTCACAAGCCACCAAAATGTAGATGTCAACAGTTGCTTACGAGGGCAGTGTTTGCTTCAAGAGATCACTCTTGCCAAGCGCAATCGTCAGCATTGATCAACGAATTGACTAAGATTTGCTTCAGATTTCTAGGTCGGGATGTCAACTGGGGCTCGAAGAGTTATGCGCGGCCCGGAGGCTCGCATTCGCACATGGCCTCATAAAACGTGTGCAGCATCTACTTGAGAGACCAGGCCTTCACCTTGAGCCATATGGGGACCAAAGTGTGACGGGAACGCCTCCTAAGCACAATGAAGCACATTTCTATGCGTGGTCTTACTCGACTTCTCCAACCAAGTCACACCATCACCACAACTCGTCTCCCGCATCAAGTATGCAACACGTCTCGCGCCGAACTTCGACTGTTGACATTCAAGACATATCTGCTCTGCATTGCGAGGATGCTCCACTACTGTCAAAAGACAGAATGCTGGCTGGCTGTCGTTACCCTTGTATGCTCTGTCAATCTCGGTCTTTGAGACGATGATGCTGCAACAAGATCTCGAACATATCGTCAGATATTCAGCTTGATTCTTTTCGGGCGGCGGCATTGTCCAGCACATCGCTGGATGCGAGTGATTGGCATCAGTGCAAAGCTGGAGACCGGACTTCGCAAGTTCTGGACGAGCTAGACCATGATCAGTCGCTCATCGACCTCGATCGGTGACAAGTTCACCTTCGCACATTTTCGTGGAGGACTGCGAGCGATCCTAAAAGCACTCCCGACGGCTTCGATCCATGAAGCCCACGCGATCACCATCTGCACTGTATAGAATCGTCGCCCGTGCTGCTCAGACCGTCGACGCAAAATCAAAAAGCCAGTCAGTAATGATGACCAGCAAGCAATCGAATTCGCGAGGTCAGTTGGCCTTTACAAGCATCGGCAAAGAGCACTTGAATATCTGATGAATGAATTTGCGATTCGGTTGAGGTTTAAGGGGACACAGCCGCAAACAGAAGCTAGCCAGCTTCTCGACTGCCGGATGCTTGTTTAGCCCGCGCGCTACCGCCTAAACGCTTGAAGAAGTATTATATGCTTAGGACGACGGCGCCAACTTCAACTCCTGGAGTGTCCACAACGTCGCCCTCCGCAACAATTTCTTTCTGCTCAAGATTGCGCTGCCCCACCCCGGTACGCCTCGTTCGGACACTCCGTAATACTCTGTCCTTCGAGAACTCGCAACCAAGGGAACCAAAAGGTATTGCAGTCCTTTCTGGGCCTCATTCTGGCATGGCTCGCCACACGTGGCATGTGGAGCGCTATCGATTGCGGTCTGTCTGCCCAAAGCAGTCAATGTTAGAAGAAATGATCGTTTCGGTACATGAGCCTTGCCGTTCCGACCAGTCACGGCGATATTCCTGATGTCAGAGATCGCTAGTAGATGCACAGCCAAGCCACATCATAGCATGTCTATGAGTGCGCAGCCAGGGCGTCTGGGCTCATATAATTCCTGGTCGCTCTGTCTCATAATTGTTGCTTCACTTGTTGGACTCATTGGTCCTCACGCTGCGTTTGCTTCATACAGTCACTACCGAAACGATACGGAAACGAGTCGATCAAGATGGTGCGCCTCACGACCTCGTTGTGCTTGCTCGTCGGCATAGCACAAGCACTTCCGGCTGTCGAAGTTCTCGCTGGTGAAGAGGATCTACAGGCTAGAGACCCGAAAGCTGGAGCTCAATGGGGTGGACCTTGGTGGTGGTAGCATAGAGCTCCACCGCGGTCGACTACAACTGTGGCGGACACGACTTGCACCAAGAATACTAAATCCCCTCATTCGACTACGACCTCTTCATCCTCTCGTGTGACCACAACAACATCTTGTACCAAGACAAAGAGCTCTTCATCGAAAGTTCCTACGACTAGCTCAACTTCATCGAAAGTAAACCCAACATCAACATCGAAATTGCGAACGACAACTTCCACATTGTCAAAAGGAATCCCGACATATTCTACTTCCAAGGTAGTCGCAACAAGCTCTTCGTCCTCCGCTGTTACAAAAAGCACGAGCAAGAGTAGCAGTACTTCTACATCCCTTTCGACAAGCACATCGCAGCCGACGACTTCTCCAAGCCCTTCTACGGCTAGTCTCAGCACAACTACATCTCTTTCCTCGAGCACAAGCGTCGCTTCTGTTACCACGTCCACAAGCTCGTCAAGCTCTACCTCTACCAGTACCTCACCAAGCAGCACATCGACAAGCACCTCGTTTACAAGCACGTCATCTACGAGCACCCCATCGACAAGCAGCACATCGACAAGCATCTCCTCCACAAGCATCTCCTCCACAAGCACCTCGTCTACAAGCACCTCTTCCACGAGCAGCACTTCGGCCTCGTCCACAAGCGTAAGGGTCTGGCGATGGATCAGACGAGATTTTGAACTGACTTCATTCTCCAGTCCACAAGCTTCGCTCCTAGCACAACTCTCATAACTTCGACCTCAATCATAGCAACCCCGGCTCCAACAACCACAAGCACTTCTTCGTCCACGACTACAGTACGTCTCTATCCCGTCCCATATGGAATCTTCTGCTAACACTGTTGTCACAGTCCTCCACTTCGACGACATCGACCACTACCAGCGCCGCAGCCATACCGACTTCTTGTAGCGCCGATTCTACTTCCTACTGCGGTGACTGCATATGCAGCCTTGACAACACGACTGGCGGCGCAGTATGCTGGGGAGATGCGAGCTGTCAGTCCTGCACAAGCGATGCAGACTGCCCTGGTAACTATTACTGCGTTATCGATGACGCGGATTGGTGCGGAAGGGGCACTTTCTGCGCTGATGGCGCAACCCCAGGATGCCCTGCGTACTCTGGTAAGAGGAAGGTGAGAAGAGATTTGGAGTTGGTGTTTGAGGAGGCGGCGAATGCGAAAAGGCTTTCTGGTATGAGACTGTGAGAGTCGGAACTAAGGCGACATTTTTTTCTCTTCATTGCACAACCTAGCGATGGCACAATTATGTATACGCTTTCCAACACATCCGAAGTCTGGCCACATTCAAGGAGATTAGCACAAGGATGATGTACTCTCAACCACGATCTCACTGCGGCAAGTCAATCCGACTCTTGCTGCTCTGCTAAAGCTGCATGCTTTGGTGATCTTGGTCTTATCCGCACCGGGAGCGGCGTCTTGCCCAGATCGAAGTGGTCAAATCTGTCAATATGTACATATCGGTCCTGGAAGAAGTCAGCATCCATGAGATTGCGAAAGGAGGACAGAACGTTACTTGCCTTGATTGGTTCAAAGTCGAAGCAGTAGAGCAAGCGAGCCATAGCAGTCCATACAGCAGCCTCGCATACTGGCCATGACACATCCTGTTGGATTCCTGCACCAAAACCCCAGTGGCCCTTGCATGGATCGAAGAGCGTTGCTTTGTCCTTTAAATGACGTTCTGGCCAGAATCGATGTGCGAGCTCATTCTCGTCCTCACGAGTCGCAAGGTATTGAGCATTCCAGGTCACGATAGTTCCGGCTGGCAAATGATAGCCTTCGAACTCCTCATCGCGATGAGATGCACTGGAACGCCGAATGGGTCAAGTATGGGCTTCCATCTGAAAGCTTCCTTGACTGCCGCCATGGTGTAAGGCAGACTGTGCCTATCTTGAAACGTCGGCAGACGTTCGGCCTCTCCACAGACTGCATCAAGCTCCTTCCGTGCTTTGGCCGGCCAGTCGGTGTATATTGTTGCACCTTCGATTGCATGCGTCAGAGCAATGCGGACGATGCTACTGCATCCCAGCATGACTTCGTGGATCGCCGCAGTGATTTGTTCGACACTCTGCTTGGAAGCTTTGCACAAGTCGAGCACAAGGCAAGGCTCTTGCTTGTCTGTCTTCAGCCTTGCGCGAACCTGGTCCAATTCTCCGCCCCATACAGCGACAGAAAGCTGGTCGACCCGGTCTGCGTCACTGCGCCACCATTTCAGCTTTGGCGGGAGGTAGTTCAGTGCCGGCCACATGTCGACACTGGTGGCTACTGGACTCCGAGGGCGGGCTGACATGGCCGCCTCAGCCACGCCTCGGACATCGCGCTCCTGCTTGGTGCCCAGTGCCCAGTGTCGTCCGAACGCCGAAGGTCGATTGCATCGCTACTTGATGAGAGAAACGAGCCAATGACTGATACCACCGATCGGGAGCTTCAGAAAGTTCGCGCAGGAAAAGTGATGTTTCGTGCGCCATCATTCCATCAAACTTCGTGCTTCTTTCGGCTTCGTTCAGGGTGCACGCTGCCAACACAGCGTTTCTGACAGCAGCCCATCCGCTATTGTCTTGATTCAAGACTTCGCAAAAAGGTCCATCCTTCAATGGAAACCTTGGTCTTGGGCGAAAACTGCTGACACGATCTTCTAGTAGGCTCTTGACTGCTTTCGATGAGCTGAGAACAACCCAAGTCCGACCTCCCGCATCCAGCGAGAATCTGTCTACCATCAGCATAGCGCAAGCGATGAGACAGTGGTCTTGACTCACATGTCGCCTTTCTCCCTGGCGCAGGTTGCAAGTGTGAGTCTCAGCCCAATCTGGCGTACATCGGAGGCGAACTTCTGGCTCGAGATACTCGGAGGTAATTTTCTTTTGCGGAACGAGGTCAAGAGACTGTATCCTATGAAGACGAATAAGAGGAACGCGGCGATCGTGCCCAAGGGAGTCTGTAAAGCATGTCCTTGGGTCGATGACTTCCTTGGCCAAAAGAACAAATGATTTACCGGCGACGTATCAGGTGAAGCGATCCAATCTGCCATTTTGCTAGAGGCGGTGACACACGATACCTATGCTCTGATGGCTTTTCTCGAGCGCGCCCGGTCTTCAGGCGTCTTATCATGGCTTCTCCCTCTCTGGAAAACAGACTTCAATCATCATCGCCGTAGCTGCCGACTCCAACTGCCATCCACTCCTTGCTGGGGAGCTCGATCGTTTCCGAATAGTCGACTCTTCCCGATGCACATATCTATGCACAGAGTTGACATATACCTCATGTTTGTGCTTGCACAGATTATCAAGCTCGGTGAACTTGTTGCCTTGATGCCGCACGGCTGCTCACTCGGTCCGGTCTACGATTCACTCCCTATCGGAATCGCCAAATTACCTTCGTCGAATGTGCTCAATGTAGCATAGTGTGTACAAATTGCAAGCTTTAGCGAAGCGCTGCCAGGACTTCGCGGCTCAGAGAGATGGGGTTGAGAGAACAACACCATAACGTTCTGGCCCATTGCGATTCATCCCACCTCTCCGGACCCGTGTCTCTGTCATCAATTACGCCATCTCGAAGAGTCTATGTACGCCGCACTTGCCCGGACGGCCGCAGATCCGAGCAGTACACCAAGGCTATGGTCTCACAGCCTCGCGGCGTCGCAATGCTCGTCTCACTAGCCTTTGATTTGACCCCATGGGGTAAAGTGCGGGGAGCATAATCATTCGTCGAGTGTGCAGTGACTTGCGAAGTACTTTAATACGCGTCGGTCTGTGCTCAGTATCACCTGTTGACACTCGGCATCAAAATCCGGCCTTGAGCATTGGTCGCACAACGTTGGCTGAAGATAGCCGCTTTTCGATAAATGTCGAGAAATAGATCGAAGTGGCTCTGCAACAACAACCATTTGAGCATTGTGACTTGGTACACACCACAGGAGCTCAGCCTTATATCACAATGTCAGGCAAGTCTCCCTTCAGTAGCCCACTGACAGCACGAGTGTACTGATAGCTTCACAGTAACAATGTCCGAAACCACGACAGCGATTGAGGAGTTTAATGCGCGCCTCAAGGAGTATGAAGGGAGACTGGATCAATGGCATGTAACAGGACGAACAGACATGCACCCTCTAAGCTTCGATACTCAGCCCTTTGTAGCAAAGGGTGGCATAATGACCGAGCGAGTTGTGCCACGAGGCTACAAGTGGGTAAGTATGGGCTCTATTGCCGCCTACATACTGAGAGGAACGTGCTGACCCCGAAGTTTGACATAGCTGGACAAGTATGTTCACTCGCTCGATCCAGATGTCGACTACGCCAAGATAATTGGAGCACTGGCATTGTACAAGAGCAACGAGTTCACGACTCAAATCGATTACCTGGTCAACACAATCATCGTAGTCCTGAGTCCCCCCGGAGCAGAAATCATGTCCACGACTAGGAAAGCCATCGACAGACCACAGAAGCGATACGAAGACAGTTCTATGCACTTCCGTACCTGGTTCGTCAACGGACCCGCAGCAGAAGCGACCGCCAAAAGAATGGGCCAACTCAACGGTATCCACCAACGTATGGCGAAGAAATGTCCAGGGAACTTCGATCTTGATATCGATTATACCTCTGCATTTTGCTACTTTGTCTCTTGTGGCCATGAGCTTCAGCGAAGAATCGGGTTGCCTGGATTCAACGAACATGTCCAGATTGCTTTCACAAATTATGCGAGAGAACAACTCTCGCAATTCACTAAAGAGAACTCTGGTGTGGACATGAATAAGTATCCGGATACTTTTGACGGTGTCATTGAGTTCGCCCATTGGTTCCAGACTCGTTGTCCGCACCCACCTACAAAAGGTGGACACGACATTGCGATCGCTCTAAGAGATTCCATGGTGACGAGGTGGTCTCCATGTTGGATCTTCGATCCTTTTGTCCGCGCTAGCATCACCTTCATGCTTTCGGACAACTGCATGGAGACGCATAAGATGGGCAAACGCCAGATTTGGGCTGAAGCGGTTCTGGTATTTATTTTGAGGATTTTGGCATTTGTTGCTTGGTTGATGCCTGATTCTAAGGAGGAAACTTATCCTATTTTCAAAGGCTATGAGAATTGGTTCAAGTGAAGAGGTCCTTTGATGTAGTCGTTTAGTAGAATGTCAGGAGAGCGCTTTCGATTTTGCTTTGGAACAACGATTGGTCTTCAATTGCATGGATATGAAGCTGAGCATCATTACTCACGGCATGCTACAGATCTTCAAGTCTTCGTTGTGTACCCTGTTCTACGTTGTTTCGTTCTATACGTGTGTACGGTGTTCCCTGTTCTCATCTACGTTGGACCCTAAACTTGTATCACCAGGGACTCAACCTCGCCCAAGTGCCACACGCAAGTGCATATAGATTTGGTCCCCAAGCAGGCTTCACCTCTCCCGTGGCCCTGACACCAACAGCCTTTCCCCGGAACTCCTCCCTCCTTTCGGCGATCTCCACAGCACCAGCTCCGAAATCCGCGTAGTTCACCCCGATCGAGATGTCGCCTTCCATGAAGACTTCGTGGCCCGTCTTGACCGTCTCAAAAGGATGAAAGAGGTTCGGTGCGCCAACGAAGATATAGTCCAGGATCTGATTCGAGGCAGCAGATTTGTACGTTTCAGCAGCGGCAGTAATGTCGGCATAGATATCTTGAAGAGACCATTTGAGAAAGCGGTAGAAATTATCCGAGACCGGAATTTTGATGTTGGAGTTCAAAGCCGACGAGCGGTTGAGAAGGACAGTGGGTCTCTTATGATTCTGACCAGCTTTGGACTTGATGTCTTCAAGAGCATTAACGACGGCTTTTGCGGCGTCCTGAGCGATCGTTGTGTGTTTTGAAGGACCGGAGCCGGAGATGCATTGGTAGATTACTGTGACGTCTTCGAGACATCTGGTGAGAGTTGGATGGTCGGATATGGAGCCTTCGAAGATGGCGATCTTTACGTTTGGTAGCGTTTTCTTGAGAGATGGGATTTGAGAGAGGACTTTTTGCTCTGAGCGGACGAGAAGGTTGATTTGCAGGGAGGGCGTTTGCGAGATGAGAAGGCTTTGGAGGATAGCGTTGCCCACGCCGCCAGTTGCGCCAAGGATCACGTGGGTTGGCATGTTGAATAGTCTTTTGTTCCGGTTGCTTGACGAGCAAGATGTCTTGCACTTGCTGAACAGGTACTGTCACATGGGGCGACATCGACCAGAAATATATTGTACGGGATCTTGACGTAATGTGTGGACGACCTTATGGACAGGAGGATGCGCCAACGCCCGGATGATCCGACATTTAGTTGGTGCTTCGGCCTAGGTTGCAAAAGTGCTGGGTCAAAAGACCATTGACTAGTACTAGAGAGGCACCGCTGGTGTGTTTCTTGGTCTTCAAGGGTCCGTATCGGCCACGATGTGTTGTTTGTCAAAGTTCTTGACGTTCGCAGATACTCGGGTAGGCTCGTACCTGCTGCTGATGTGCTCTACTCAAAAGGCTTTTGGTAAGCTCATGAGCCATTCTAGATCGAGTGGATCGAAATCCAGATTCCAGAGACCATCCGTCGACAGATCAGGGTCGAATGAGTCACCAGTCAAGGGTGGGTGGGTTGTGTTTGACTGCGACTGTGTGACTGGAGCTGTAGAAGGCTGAACGATGCTTATTCCCGTCTGTGACATAGCCTGACTCGCTGTACTTGAAGTCGCGAGAGGTCGTGATTGCAACCTCTGTTGCTGCTGCTTTCTCCGTCCATGATGCGTCGGACGAGGTTTCCGTACAGTGTCGAAAAGCACCCTGAGTGTCGTTACAAGCCGATTGATGTGATCGCCAAACACAGTATATTCGTCCAACACCGCAAGAGCACGACGCCAGGATTCGAGAATGGCTGCTTCTGACAGCTCTTCCACAATTGGTGAACACAGAAGGAAGGCATTGAGCACTGTGGCGGCTGTGTACACGAATAGTACGTTGAACCACCAGGTGGCGGTGTTACCAACATTGCCGACCACCCTTGCTTGGTGTGAACAGATCATGTTAATAGCATCTTGTGCAACTTTGACACAGGTAACTGCACATTGAAGAGAGATACTGATAGAGAGCGGAGCCGATGCGGTCAGCTTGCCAGTACTGTGAATTCCTGGGTTCAGAGTGATCACGGCACAGAGAAAAGGCCGAAGCAGCAGGAGACGGACATGGAGGTAGCTGCGTACGGTCAGTAATTCATGACTCGTAAGGAAATGGCAATGAGCTCTCACTTCTGCTCCAGGATGACGGCCTGCCGATGGATTACAGACTCTCCAGAGGCTGATTCAAAGGCACTTGCTTTCAATTTGTCTGGAATGCTGTCGTGCCATCGTTGCAGGTCGCCATCGATGTCGATGATAGAGGGCTTATTTGGATCGCTTGTCACATGTCTAAAGTAACAGTCGTACAGCTCATCTAGGGATTGCACCTGTATAACGCCAGGAGCGCACAAAGAGTACAGTATCTCATGTAAGTTACGATAGAGCTTCGTTGATAGATTGAAGTATTCCGTAGTCGATACCGGGATGCCCAAGTCGTTTTCGCATTCATCAGGTAAAGGAAATGGCAGCCCTGCCGCCAGTCGCTCGCCAACGCCACACGGACAGCCATAGGTCATACTGACAGTACGATCCAGCTGGACACAAGCATGCCACACAAATCGAATAAGTCCTTGCGATTGTGTGCCCTTGGCCCGCTCGCTTATATCAGAAAGATGTATTCCTAGGGCTTGTGAGACACGAATCGCAAGGCCAGCAAGTATCCAGCACTGATGTGGTTGGTTACTACTTTGAGAGAACATAGCCAGCAGGAAAAGCGACTGGACTGTTAGAAGTGACGGTGTCTGCCACACATCCAACAGATTCATAGCTCGCGAGGAGTAAGCGCTCGCCATATGTGCTCTCTCTGCCGGTGGCTTTGCTGGATTAAGCTGGCAAGAAAGGGCAAATATGGCGTTGATGAGGCACAAGAAGCGCGACTGATCCGCGTACTCACCCTCGCCAGTCCACAACGCTTCGTATTGTTGCTGCGTTTGTCTGCGATCTAGAATTGGAAGAATGCTGTGTACTGCCTGCCAATAGACGTCCATTAGCTCATTGGCAGTCTTCCGCAAAGGCAAGCTATGCTCTGCAGAATGTACTCTTGGCTGACGACCGGGAGAGCGGGATGCGACCAGCCTGTTTCCGAATGGTTGTAGAAGTGGCGCCCTATGGGCGACTGTTCCGCGAAGTCGCTGTTCGACCAGAGCGTTGACGCTCTGCATGAAGGTTCCAGCGCTGGAACTGCCGAAGAAACCCTCGCCATTCTCGTTGCTCTCTGTCGGACCTATGATGGGGTAGATTGGAGACGAATAATCGGCCTGTGCGACCCCATGAGCTGATGAGTTGGCTGTAGGTTGGACGTCTTCGTTAGACACAAGATCCGGATGTTGCGAAGGGGGCGAGGGCATGAATCTGGAGCTATCCTGTTCAGCCTGTCCACTTGCTGCAAGCGGTTCCAATTTGCTCTCCAGGAAGGCTATCCTTTCTTTCAGTGCCTGCATCTGGGCGTCGGATGTATGACTATGCAAAGAGTCGCTCCATGTACATCGAGTGTTGGTCTTGCGTACTCGGTGTCCGCACGGTCCACATACTGAACCAAGTCAGCCGACATTTGCGGCAACAGAGTGCGACTATACCTGGCATGACTCCATCACACTTTGCCTGAAAGCATCGGTTTCAGCATGCTTCTGTCAAAAGGGTGTTCAGAGCACGCTGGTGCTCAGTTTTCGATTCCTGCAAGGCTCGCATGCGATGAGCACTTTCCGTCTCTTTGCAGCCGGCGGCTCCATGTTCGGTCCACTGACTGCTCGCCACGCTATCCTCTTGTAGCCCAGATCTCCAGCCAGAAGACAGCAAGTCGTGAGCTGTGTGTTTCTGATGGAATGTCTCCGTGAGAAGGAAGTGCCGTTGAGAAAGCGGCGACGGGAGCCGCGGAACTTCCATCAGCTCGACCAATCACAGCTCGCATTCGATATCTGCCGACCTGCCAAGGCGGAAGAGCCGATATGGGTTCCTTCCTTCCGTCACCACTGACATTCGTAGATCCCTCATCATTCACCAAGATTCTCTTCCCGCCGCCTTGAGGCCGGCGCTTGCGACATGCATCTTACTGGGAGATCTTGGTGGTATACCAACACGGACCATCCGAATAAGAATCCTTCAATGCTCTCAAGATCCGGGTCATTGCCTCGAAACTCACTGGCCCCCAGCCCCCAATAGTCAACGCTTCATGCATGGAGAATCTCACAAACTAAGTTATGTATGCTAGCGTTGTCGATCACTGGACATATTCAGCACAAGTATCAAAAAGTCCCGAACTCCCGTCCGTCCAAAAGCATTCAATATTATGGCGTCGTACTCAGTGGCTCTACAACACTAGGGAATAGAGGCGCTCGAAATTCCGAGAGAAGCGGCCATATATCAGGAGACTGTTGAGTGAGCTGTGAAGAGACTTCGGACTGGTTGAAACAGCAACAATGGTGACTACTTCACGCACAAGCACGATCTATCTTCCGCCGAGCAAGCGTCTCTCGGAGCTTCAATCTACACAAAAGTACGATCTTACAGCACCCGAGGATGAACGACAAGAGACCTTGCGCCACCTTCTCTTGACTCACCATGGAGCCGCAGCTCCTCTTCGAGAGCCTCACATGGTTCTTCACGATCACATGCCACATGTAGGCCAACCTACTGCAGACAATCCTTACTCAATCTCAGAGTGGTGGACTGACTATGATGCAGATACTCTGCTCGGGTCTTGATCTCGGACAGGATTCAGCTCTCTTGACTAAGACGTATGAAACAGTCATGGAGACACTGGTCAAGATTGATCATACCTTCATCCGAGGGGAGCAGATTGACGGTAGCCGATTAAGAGAATACTTTGGCAAGCGAGAGTCCGTGTCGCTCCCAGCTCCCATCAACATGACCCTCTCACTGACTTCATTTTGCATAGACTCACAGTTGCCTTTGTAGATTTCTTCGACGAAGAATTTCGGAAGGAGAATGGCGATTGGAAGAAGGTCGTGGCAAGGTACCTGTACGATGGTGGCAGCCCGTTGATGAACGGCTTGATCGGAGGACGTATGGTGTCTAAGTATGCCTCAGCTTGCCCATGAACACTGACAAAATAATAGTGGGCCATCCGATCATCCATCTGGCGTACGCCTACGACTTCGAGTGCAAGGAGATCGCATCCGAAGGGCTTAGCTTGCTATGCACTGACTACAGCGACTTTCACCATCTCATGGACGAGCCGCAGTCGGACACTTCCACATACAAAACAACATCTCTAGCAGAAGTCCTAGAGCATGTATACCACGACTCTCGATTCGATAACTTGACGCAGCATCCCGGCATAGTCGAAATGGACAAAGTCATGGAAACCCAAGGGCCAGCCGTCATCGAGCACTGGCATGCCTGGGAAGTGACGGACCAGATGCAGCAGCTTGAGCATATCTGCGACCTAGGGACCTTGCTCGCTCTGACGACCTTTGACCACGAGCAGGAATTTGACTTCTTCCTCCTCCATCTGATGACAGTTGCTCACGGAATCCGTTCCATGTGGCTCCACATACCCGAGAACAAACGAGTAGACATGTTGAGAGAATACGGGCTTTTGGCGATCTCGATGTACGTGTGTCAACAAAGACCTTCCATTCGCTCGGACAGAATCGCACATGTCGAGCTGGGTGGTAGAGATTGGGAGTGGGTCAGGAAAACTGCGAGAGAACATCCTGCCAAGTTTGATGTTCACTTCTACAAGGCTGTTCGGGCACCTCAGGAGTTTAGGAGTACATGGGGAGAGAAAGACGGGTTCTATCTGAAGGCGGCTGTGAGGTATCTGGACGACTTCCGAGGCTGGACCGGCTTTGGTGAGGGCATACCTGGGTTTGATGAGAAGCAGGAGGGTTGGTCTGCTCGGAGAGAATAACATGAAGACGCAACTAAAGCGTCTCTGCACCGAGACTTCTTGCGAGATCGCTTACTATTTGCAAGTATTTTGACCTCGCTGGATGTAGTATTTCCGCTCTCTTGTCAAGCAGCTGGAGTCGAGAAGCCGATCTGCATAGCATATGGCGTTGAAGTCGCCGGCCTCGGCTTTATCATCCCAAAGCCTGTTGCTGTGCGGGGTCTTGTCATTAAATGCCGGCTGCGGCTTGTCAAGATGTGTCTACTGCTCAAGAGACCTAGCAGGCTCAGTACTCTCATGAGTAGAGCGACAGCAATGGAAAATCCGCAGAGAGACCGAGCACGTGTCGCATGCCATCGCTGTCATGCCAAGAAGACCAGGTGCAACGCGACGAAGCACACACCCTGTACCGGGTGCGCCAATAACGGGCTGGAGTGTGTACCAATCGAATCTCGGCGCGGAAAGTTGGTTCAGTGGTTTTCGATATGCGCACCAGTCACTGATTGGCGCGCAGATATCCCCGAAAGAAACGTGCGGTCTCCGCCAGCGAAAGGACTCCCGCATGTCCTCAGTCGGTAGACGACTCTACCCTTGCGGAACGTGAATATCATCAGTCAAGGACTATGCTCAATGCTGAGAACGTTGTCGACATCATTGTGCCGACCTCGAGCGGCAACAGGGCACAATCTGGCACCGTATCTCCACCGGAGCCTACTCCCGAATCTCTATATGCACAGATCGCGGAGTCGAGCGTAAATGCTGACGAGCAAACTCGATCGCACACAGGTGAACTCATGTTTCTCGGTGAGACTTTTAGCTTGACATACGTTGTGCAGGATGTTCTTGCTCCGTTTCTCAGCAAATCACCAGGCCACTCAAAGCGACTGCACTTCCCTGTCACCAGCATCTCACGCCAGCAGCCTCGAAAAGCTGCCAGATATACGAGTGCTGTCGCAAACCAAATAGAACTTCTGGAGAAGCACGGTCTCTACCATCCGCCATCGCAGGTGCTCGCACAGCAGCTACTAAAATCATACATCGATCACTTTCATCCTGCCTACCCTATCGTGGAAAGAACATTGATTTCAGACGTTTCCACTGCACAACAGCAATCACAACTTGTCTGGTCGGCTATGCTAATGATTGCGGTCACTCTATGTGACGATGAGACGCTGGAAGCTGCTGGCTACACTAGTCATCAGCAAGCAAGAACCGTCTTCTACAAATGTGCTCGTTGCATATATGACAATGATGCCGAGCCAGATGCACTGGAAACCACAAGGGGTGTATTTCTGATGAGCTTCTGGTGGGGTGGGCCGAACGAAATGAAAGACAGCAAATTCTGGATGGGAACTGCCATCATGTTGGCTCAGAGCCAGGGGCTGCACAGAAAGTAGGGCTCGACAGTTCCACTGAATATCATCAGCTGACGGCCAGTGAATAGTACGACAACGTCAAATCTTGATCCCGTGAAAGCTAGCATGTGGAAACGCATCTGGTGGTGTCTTCGTGTAGGTGAAAACACCTGGACTTGTCAGCAATCATGCTGACAGCTCTGCCAAACAGATTCGAGATGTGCTCATCTCCGCATCCATTGGAAGGCCAAAGATTGCGTGGCAAGGAGACTGCGATGTCGATCTGCCTACCGCACACGAATTGTCTTATCATGTCGATGATACGACTCAGGGAGCACCGTTATATTTTGTGGAAATGGCAAAGCTGTGTATCATCGGTATGATTTCTCCGCCCGTGCATTCTATCGGGATAATGCTGAATGTTGGTAATGAAGTGGCTCGTATCATTGACGCGAGATACTCCTGTTCGAATTCCCGAGCCGCATCGGACAGCAGTGTTAGCCTCGAGGCTACGCTGGCGAATTTTGTATCGAACATTCCACCAGCATTGAAGTACACTGGTATCGATACAGAAACTCAATCAGGCTTCTGGGCCGCAATGTTGGGCATGTCGTATTGGTATAGCACTCTTTCCGATGAGAGTTGATGCAGAAATGGTCGGTCTTGACGCTCACGACTTAGCAGGTACGCAACAGTGTTGTTATGCCGAATGCCCTGCACCAAACCAGGCCAGGACCAGCCAAGCGCTTGGGGCAATACTAGGATGGCGATATTAGCGGCCAACGACATCACGCGGGCAACTGAAGACTTGCTTTCCGCGTCGATGATCAGAGTCTGCCAAGTTCATACGTAAGTCGAAGCTAGGAAGCGCCTTCATGAGAAGACATCAGCTCACCATTTACCGACCCTTTCCAGCATCATGGCACTCTTCAACGCTTTGGCTATGCATGTCTATGTGATCTGCACATCGCAAGCACTGCCACGCCAGCTAGCTGAAGCAAGAGCAAGTATGTGCATGATGGGCCTGGCAGCTTTGCAAGAATCGTGGCCAGTTGGAGGATGGGTGCTCAAATTGTTTGAAAGCATCATGAATCGACTGCAGCGAACGTCCAGACACCAGTATCGTTCTTTGGGTCACAATCGATCCAAAGAATCCGGCAGCCACCACATCTCATCCTCGGAGGAGAGTGTCGCTGAGCCAAGTAGTCTGGCTCAGGACATGCCTACCACACCCGCCTCTCTCGTGTCTGGCCCTATGACCGCTGCCCTGGAGCAGTATGGACGGCCCCTTCGAAATAGCAGTCTGCTCGGTCAGCTTGAAATTGTTCAGGAGATTGATGCCGACGTCGATGTATTTGACTCGAATTGGCAGGACGGATTAAATTTCGATTTCGTCCCCAACATCTTTGCTTTCGACGAGGCTGGCGGAGGTCTGATTGCCGATCAAGATACCTTCTTTCAGTGGCTTGAGGTTCCGAATGGATGATGCGAATAGATCACATCTGACTATAATGACGCCTGCTACGAAGACATCTATCTCTAAATACTCGGCAAGGTACCCAGCACAGGGACCCTCCTAGATGCGTCCGCGAGCCAGAAACTTGGTCGGGATCTGGACATGCTTTGCCCGCAGGTACTCTGCGAGATTTTTGCCCAGTGCATCGTACATCGACGTCGCAGCTACTCCTCGATCCAAATGATTCTTGAGAAGAAAGTGAACGGCTAGAATGAGCAAAATCTGTCAGTGCGCAATTTAAGAGATGTTCGGCGCAGCACTCACCATGAAGATGCGGCAACTCAAACCTCTCTATGCGGTTGCCGGTATAACTGTTTTGCAACAGCGTCTGCAGATATGAGGTTGAGAGTAAAGATCTCAGCCATTGCCATTCATCCTCATGATTGACGAAGAACCCAACGTTGGCATCGGAACCTTTGTCTCCCGACCGTACATGCACGATATGCCCCAATGGAGCATTCGTTGTCGGGCCAAAAGAATGTAGCGGCACTGGATCATTCGTCTCCTCAATTTCCTGCTCCAAGATATAAGGCGTAGTGTCAATCGGAGCTGGTATATTGATCTTCGTCTGACTCTTCGAGAATGGGATGTGTGCTATGTGTTTTATTACCGATTGTGGTATGATGGTAACGAAGTACTCGAAGTAAGGTTTAGGCAAGCCGTGTCTCTGCTCCATTCCGAAAGTCGCACCTGGATACGTGGACATGACGATGTTCAAACAAGGTTTCAGAAAGTTCGCGGGACTGAGGGCATCGAGTGTCTTCGATTGAGCAAATATGCGGAAGTCGACAGTCGCGGCATCCAGGCTGTCGGGATTAGGAGCGCAGGATCCTGTAGTGGTGAAGGTGAGCTTGGAAAAGTTATCAGTGTTGAGACAACATCGAAGTTGGTTTTCCAGCATGGTAGCTTTCTCGCGAATATCCAGGCCGGCGATGAAGTAGTGAACTTCAGCTTGATACCCTCCTTTGGCTGTAATACCGACTTTCGTGGTAGGTGGCGGTTTCTCGTAGCCTACATTGTAGATGAACACCGAATTTGGGCCAGTCTGCTTCATCTTGATCCGATCAACGATGGCAACAACGTCAGAATTGTAGTAACTTTTCCCTTGCAATTCATAGAGCAGCTGAGCTCGACAAGTACCGAGTGATACTTCGCCGCCTCTACCTTCAACGTCGTCCATGCCGATGTGGAAAGTACCATCCGGCTTGATTGAAGCAATAGGGAGATTCAAAAGAGGCGAGCGAGTCTTCGGCAATGACCTGAAGCCGGAATAATTGCCATCGGTAACATAATAAGAACATTCAATCATATGTCCGGCCACCAGCGCGTGCGCTAACTCCGCGTATGATGTCCTGGTCCAATTGTGCCAGTATGCGGCCGCAGCCATTGTGGGAGCAGCGTCTGCTACTCGGCCGCAAATGACAATGTCAGCGCCGGCACGTAATGCTTCTACGATGCCCCAGCAACCCAAGTAGCATTGCGAATATATCGGCTCGAACTCCCAGGTGTCGAGATATTGACCTACTCGGCGTTAGCTTAAGTATGAGTTGCGGGCGACGGACACGATTACCTGTCGTTATGTTCGGAAACTTGCCACCTTCCTTACGACACATTGAGACTGCGTCGTGGACTTCATCTCCTTCGATCCAAGCCACTTTGAGATCAACCTTGTTGCTCTCGATCAAGCGACACACTTCATCATAGAGCTTCTTCGTATCGCTGCACCCTGCATTGACAGCCAGTCTGATCCCATTACGAGCGATGTCAGCTAGGCATGGCTTGATGGATTCCAGAAAGTTGACCTCGTAAGCTGCATCAACAGAAATTTGCTGGCTTTCCAGGCTTGCCATGACTTTCATCGATCCTCGAGCTGCCATATTGTACTCAGACATCCAATCTCCGACAATAAAATCCAGATCACTTCGCCTGGCAAGAGTGGACATATTGTCGGGCAGATCAGTGACAGCCCCCATGGCGTTACCGATCCGAACCGGACGATCTACGTCGATTGATCCCATATCTGCTGAACAGCTTGTAAGACTTAGACTGTTGAAGATGTTCGTTTCTCAAGATCCAATGATTGAAAGTGACTCGAATAACATACCAAGCGCTTCATGTGTTCAAGCTGAATCGTTCGGCGCCTTGACAGGCTTCCGCACATGCATAGAAGATCCCGCCAGGGTCTGGTCGGCCTCGGACGTTGCAAAGAGCTCGGCGTCTCGCTCGCAGATTTGAAAAGACCAAGACGCCGCAGTGCTGACAATAAGATGCCGGATGGCGATGGGACGGCACTCGTGACCAATACTGACTTGTTGGGAGGCACCATCGTGTGCGCCTGAATGTAGACAAGTGACTCAGTGGATAGGACAGCTCTTGCTTTATGCGGATCGTTATCGCGTATCTCTACCGATGCAGTTCCACTGCATCAGATATGATATCTGTGCTCAAAAACGCTCGCCACAAGCACATCTGACCTGAGCGTTGGAGTAGCTCAGAAAATAGCGATCACGTTTGGCGGTGAAGCAACAGCGCCTGGCACTCTAAGCGGTGCACTGGTCACCATGAACGTCCAGCGATTTTCGCGCTCGCACTCATGTCCGAGCTCCTCCAAGTCCCACAGCTCGCCGATTGGCGTGCCCCAGAGACATAAGAGCCATTCATGCAAAGAAACATCTTCTGGATAAGGCCATGCTTCAAATCCCATGGTATCTCCGGCAACGGCTGAAAAGTGCTTGTCGTATAGCCCATCGTACCATTGACATTGAGTTCTCAACTCCAATCATCTCATGCGGCAGACTGCAGCCCTTCACTCTGATAGAAGTGTCGCTCTCACTTGTGAGTCATCATTTCGTCAGTCTTTGCAATGCTGGCTCATGTGTCGCACGAAGCAGTACTCACTTGTGCCATTTCACAAATCCAGTCCTCACGATGAGAATGTCACCCTGGCGGCAGACCGTGCCTTGAAACCTGAGAGCCTCGTCTAATTCGGAGCATGGGATAGCGTGTTTACTGATGGCGGATGGAGGTATCTTGCCCGGATTCTGAATCTGCCACCAGCGGAGCTAGATGCGGAGCGAAAGTCAATATATGTTTTGAATCGTGTAGCATATCGGACGAACCCACTATTATCATTGGCAAGTCAGCACACATTCAAGCCACTGAGTTTATCAACCATCAAAATACGTACGTCGACCAGAACTCCTCGTCCTACGATGCCTTCCCTATCGCACATGTCTGGGGAGGAATCAGCCCTGTAGACCCAGTGTGGCGTCTAGGAGAACTCACTGTGGATTCCATTTCTCTTGGTACTTATGGCGTCTTTGTGTGCAAGGCCATTGTAGTACATCCCGTGTTTTTGAAGACCAAACTAGACACAAATTAATGTTTCTGCCCTGCTTATTAGTGAGATGTGTCACCCTTACATGCTTCAAACTGTCCCACTGTGAGCCGGTCTGTGTATTGATGGTGATTTCATCATCAAGAGCGACGAATCCATGTTCTTGCAGATCTTTGATTCTGTGATTCAAGGGTACACGCCCGAAACCTGGATTCGTGAGATTATTGAGTGACCAGTCGAGCTGGATGTGGCGGCCGGTCTTGACCTCAGCGACCGCCTGGCGCACCACTTCTGGAGTGAGCAGGTTGAGGGCTATAGGTGACGCCGCATCAGTATTTGAGCGGCTTACTCCCAGCCTAGGGCCTACACTCACTGCCTAATTCGTCAGTCTTGCCATCTTGATCGAAGAAACCCCAGAGGCAGCCTTGTGGTTGATCGGGAGCGGGTGGAAGATCGTCAAATGCTGGGAATGAAAATTCCTTAGCGGCTGCAGCCATACTCAAGTGAATTGTGCCTTTTCCTGTTCGTGCGCTCCCGCATCCAGCTTTGTACAGGCTGATCCTATGAAGCCATTTGCAGGAATGAACCGGTGCCTACACCCCGGCATCTTCTCAAGAGGGGTCGCAATGGGTGCGTCCTAGATGCCGTGACCACGCATCGGGACTCACTCGGACTAGGCTTAGACTTCCCGTGAGCCAGATATGGCGATGTATGTCCCAGAAAAGAGAATGAGACGAAGTTGGTATGGACGGCACGCGATCGAATGGCAGGAGAGGAGAATGTTGTCAGTCCGAGAGACGTTTGTGCCAAGAATACAGTCCGAGTGAATGACAAATGTCGCTGCCGTTTCGGCGATCTGGTGAACACAACAACAACATCGAGTCAGCATGCATAGCCTCGGCAGCGTACTATCTGAGTGCATGAAGACCATTATTATCATCTGTATAAGGGCCTCGGGCGCAGTTCGCCAGCATTGATTTACTATCAACCCGCTGATGTGTGCAGGCGCAAGCACTTTTGTCACCCAAGATGAGTACTCCCGTCGCTCTCGTCACAGGCGGAGGATCAGGCATTGGACTTGCCTTCACAAAGCTCCTGCACACTGAGGGATATAGCGTGGTCATCGCTGACCTGCGACTTCACGCGGAAGCATCGCAATGGATTGACTCGATCAAGGCACAGGGCGCAGTCGCACACACTCAACGCGTAGTCTTCCAACAGACAGATGTCACCAAGCGGCAGCAGCTGGAGGCAGTCTTCGATTGCTGTGAGCGCGAGTTTGGAACATGTCCTGACGTTGTAGTCCCGGGCGCCGGGGTCTACGAACCCTCAACCATGAGCTTTTGGGATGACAATGACGAAGGCGATGGCTATAAAATTCTGGATATCAATCTAGTGCACCCCATCAAAACCTCCAGGATAGCAATTCGACGAATGCTAAAAGCAGGAAAAGCAGGCACGATAGTGTGTATCTCAAGCATCGCCGGTCAAAGGTCTACGATGGTTACGCCGCTCTATACTGTCAGCAAGCATGGCATTAATAGCTTCGTTCGTGGAATGGCTGGGCTATACGACTTAGCAGGCATTCGTGTTGTTGCCGTAGCCCCGGGGTATGTACCATCCTGCGATACGTAGCTCTGAATCCTACTCACAGACATCATCAGAACGGTAAAGACGCCATTGTTTACCGAGCATCCAGAAGCAATGCGTTTTCTCGAACCCGAGGAAGATTTCTTACTTCCGCCTGAAGAAGTCACCAGAGCCATGCTAGCATTGATCAAGGAGACCGGAAAGTACAAAGCGGGTACAGTGCTCGAAGTCTGCGACGTGGAAGGGAGATGGAGAATCACAAGCCTGCTCAATGACCCAGGCCCCCAAGGTCCGGCAAGCTTCACTCGGCGGAAACAGGCCGCATCTCTCGAAATCAAGAAGATACTAGATGCTGACATCTAGACAATAAACTTATGATATATGCATCAAGGAATCAGGCCAATATGAACAAGTCCCATCACACATCTTCACATGGTCCCACCTCAATCACGACTCACCGGATTGGTGAACGTGGTAGCCCTTGGCCTCAATTCTGGTTTCTACACCGTCTTTCTTCTCCTCTGAAGTGATTTCTGTTGCAGGCAGATCACCAAACAGAATGCCGACCTCTTCCAACGACAACCCTTTCGTCTCCGGCAAACCAAAATACAGCACCGGAACACCGACCAAAGGAACGATGACAAACACCAGGTAGAACTTCCAGCCGACTTCGGCAAAGGCTACAGGCGCAGACTGGGTGTATACTTGGAAAAGCGTGTTAGCAAGTACCGGTAGCGGCCACGAATACCACAAGTCTACTTACTCAGAGTCATCGAGAATAACCCCACAACTGAGAGCCCGACCCCTCGTGCGCGCATATGTGTTGGAAAGATTTCGGAGCAGTACACGTAGCTAATTGGGTCGATGCAGGTTGCATAGAACGTCACGAAAACAAATAGGAAGAAGACGCCAAATCCATTGCCGACTTTGTTCGACGTTCCAGAGAATTCTGCAACCATTGCGGTCTCGCACGCGACAGATAGCGCACATCCAATCTAGAAAGACAACTTCGGTCAGTTTTATGATACGTTCGTCGAGCGGACGCGAAACACGCACCAAACCGATGGAAAGCATGTTTATGCGTCCTGCCCAGTCTACTATCATTGCTCCTCCGAGATTGAGAACTGCTGCCCAGGAGGCATATACTGCATATAAAAGCAGAGGGAGGTAGTCGTATAAACCCAGACCATTGTACAAAAGAACCTGACTCAGTCAGTATTTCATTCAAGATGGGCTGTACTGTAGGAATTTGCGGCTTGCCTGGTAGTTGTTGATGACCAGAACGCCTGTCGACTGCGCCAGGCACCTATGGCAACGTCAGCAGGTCCTCATTCGTTGTCGTCAATCACTCACTGTACAAAAAGGCCGCTCAGCCATCGCTTGCGATCGACAGGATCCTTGAACGACGCCCAGAGACTCTTTGAAAGGCTATTATCGACCTGCAGTTGAGCATGAATGGCGTGGTAGTCAGCTCGAACGGTCTCGTCCTCAAGCCCCATCAGATCTCGACTACTAGAGTTCCCATATCGAAGCTTTCGCAAGACAATTTTAGCCTCTTCCCCTCTCTCCTGCTGAATCAACCAGCGAGGCGATTCCAGCAGCATCGGACTACCCAGAAAAAGGAGTAATGGTGCCGTTACTGAGCAACTGTATCAGCAATCTTCCGTCAACAGCAGCACGAGACGACTCACTTTGGAGAGCAAGACAGAGTCGCCACTGGATCTGAGGATCCTTCTCAAAGTAACAGCCAAGTCCAGTCCAGCCAGCAGCCGCCTAGCAGGACTCAAGTAAGCTCCCAAACATCGATGCATTCTCGATGAAAACCTACGTATCCGCTGACAAGAAGAAAGCCGTGAAAGCCGACCATTCGCCCTCGATTGTGAGCCGGCACGATCTCTGATTGCAGTAACGGTACAATCACATTGATTATGCCAGACCTGCTTCATGTCAATGATTACGAAATCCCAAATCCGAGGCGTCGCTTTACCCCATGCCATTCAGAAAGCGTCCAACGAGGAGCATAGCGATGTGCACCGCGCCTGCCTGCAATGCAGCAGAAACTACACAAGGCAAAGTAATGACTTGGATCATTCTCTTGCGACCAAATCTATCGGCTGCCCAGGCGACGATGCAACATCCTACGATTCCGCCAGCGGCGAAGAGACCCTGTGTTGCTGTTCTAGGTCAGATATGCCTCCGTCCGAGAGCAATGTCAAATCAAGGTCACACTCACCTGTGATAATATTGTTCGCATGACCTTTCCCCGGTCCTGTGGTGTCAAGATTGAAATAAGTGTAAAAGGAAGCGAGTCCAAAGACCGTTCCCATGATTGATGCATTGAAGCCATATGTGAAGGATCCCAGTGTTGAGAGGAACACGAGGCCAAAGTAGCCGCCCTTTGTTGAACTCATGATGAACTGCAGAACGATTCGAACATGGGTGTCGTTCGTGCCCTTTTAGATCTTGTGCATGAAAGATGCACTACTGCATTCTAGACCAAGGCTTGTTGTACAAGTGAGGTGGAGTAGAAACTGGAGAAGTCTGGGGAAAGCATGGGGGAGGAGTTCGGTGTCTTGAACGACGGCCAAGATGCCGGAGATGCCCTGTTGGCTGGCAGGGAGAATTTGGTCGTTGCTGTGAGGCTGGCCACGACTGGCGACTGACGACAGACAAGTCAGCTCCAAGTGAGAACATCACCAGCTCTCGAGCACGAGCATAGCAGGCTTTTGGAGGTGAGTTTGAAGCGTAAAGAGCTTTAGGGACACAATCCAAAAGATATGCAGCAGCCGAATCTACTGCCATCTAATCTAAATAATAAGTAATATCACCATCAGGATCAAATTCCCTCTCCGAGAATCCGTTCCCCAGCCATCCCCATCTGTGTCCTCCAACATACTCAATCTCATAATCCTCAAACGCCGGCGTTTCAAGAACATCAAAATAATGCAACCGACTCCCAGGCCAAACAATTGGATTCGCATCAGTCTTGCCCTGTTTAAACCAACTCCTACAATCATCCGTCCAAGCAGTCCGCTTATGGAACGTCACAGCATGTTCTCCGAATTGTTCCACAACACTCTTTTGGGTGAGAGTCGTCGAATGTGTTCTTTTCTGATCTTCGTGATGATTTGTACGAGGTTCTTGGATAGGGCTGTTGCCACTGGTAAGAGACTGCCTTGAGCGACGGGCGAATACGGTCCGAAGTAGGTGAAGTAATTTGGCATGTCTACGACACCAGTGGAGATGTAACCTAAGGCGTGATCTTTCCACATCTCGCTGATGCTGGTGCCGTTGAGACCGATTATGGGGAACTGAGGACGGAAAGAAGTATCGAAACCGGTGGCGCAGATGATTACGTCGCATTTCACTTCGGGTCCTTCGACGGTTTGCTGGAACCCATGGGGTGTGATCTTGTGAGGTGTCTCGAAGTAAACTTTTGTTTTCGCAGCCACGAGGGTTTCAAGGTATCCTGTGCCAGGTGTGGGTCTGCGGCAGCCGACGTTGAAGCTGGTAGGTATGATGTGTGAGATGAGTTCCTCGTTGTAGGATAGCCGTCGCGCCATCTCTTTCCATGAATGCTAATAAAACTCGACCATCAGCACAGTGTCGACCCGGACACGAGAAGAAATGTATACAGAAGACCTACATGTAGTGCTTCATCAGCCTCCTGAGTGTTGCGGAGGATAAATCTGAACCGGACGTTCAACTCTCGGTCGACCATTTTGCGGTACGACAAGTACGCAGACTTGTCTTGGGACCACTGCTGCTTTTGCTGCTCTGAATCTGCGCTGATCAGCCCCACGGTTTGAATACACCGCTGTACACGCTTACATTTCGAAGTTCTCGCCCCTCTCATCTGCATACTTGGAGCCGTAGCCTGCAGTCACCCATATTGGACTGCGTACCCAATGATAGAGTTCTTTGACGTCGCTGTAGATCGCTGCTACCGTCTGCACGCCAGAGCTGCCACTGCCAATGACTGCAACACGTTTACCTTTCAGGCTGATGGAGTCGTCGTATGATGCTGTGTGGTATAGTTCTCCTGTGAAGTCGTGAAGGCCGGGTAAATCTGGCCACTTCCAGGCGTTCAGAAATCCAGCTGCATTGATCAAGAACTGGAAATCTTCCTCCCTCTCGAGATAATTGCCACTGACTGTCTTACTCTTGGACCTTACTACCCAGGCTGATTTCTGTTCGTCCCATACTGCACTCGTGACTTCGGTGTCCAATCGAATATATCGTTCAAGCTTCTCCTCGTCCACAATATCACGCATATACTCATGGATCTCCTTACTTCCAGCATAGAAACTCTTCCAACTCGGGTTAGATTTCCAAGGGAACTGGTAGCTCACGCTGGGAATATCGCATGCGCAACCAGGATAACGATTCTCCAGCCACGTCCCTCCTACATCCGGGTTCTTCTCAAAACGGCAGACTTCAACGTCTAGTCCGCGGAAAGCGTCAAGAGTGACGGCGTGGTGCAGGAAATCGATACCAGATGCTCCAGCTCCAATGCATAAGATACGAAAAGGCCTCTGCTCGGGATGTGGTTCACCCAAAAGATGTTCCGATATTGTATATCCAGACGGGGAGGTTCTGATCCATTCTGGAGAGAAAGCAGGCTTTGTGGTTGAGGAGGGGTACGAGATACCAGGCTTGTTGCTTCCAATCGATTTTCGAAGGCAAGCATGGCTGTTGCTGTCGATCCTGTGCGTTGCCTTCGCTGTTGCCATGCTGGGAGAAGAAGTTGCTCGCTTTGAGTCAACGCTGTCCGATGAGCCTGATTTTGAGCTTAGATGTTCGCAATGATTTTACTGCGCCAATTCTAGGTCCCAGTGGTTCTTAATCCGAGGATAGTGTATTTCTGAATGTCTTGCCTACAATGCACTCTGTACTTGGGTTAGTCATAGCACTTCCGGCGTCTTCGGCGTCTTCGAGCAGTGCCAAGCTTGGCTGAGCGCATACTGTAGGAGGATGGAGGGCAACAAGTCTATCTTGTGATTTGGTTCAGCCCTCGCTAACCTCGATGCCGAGTACTCAAGCTGTTTCCGACTTCGAAGGCGACACTCAGGCTGTGTACAGTGCGAATGGCTGGTTTCTGTGCTGGTGACCACCTGCTACGGCATCGAACGGGCTCGGCTATCGCATTTACGGAATCGCGTGTAGCGGCTCGAGGTCCAGTAGACGTCTACTTGGCCTTTGGTGCTGGCTCCCATCTGTGGACCGGACAAATGCGATGCCAATGCGAGGAGGGACCGTGCTCTCTCGGTCGTCCTGCCGTGGAAGAGATCAAGGTGGCAGTATTGACGGCGCTGTTGACAGCATCTCTGTAGTCAATGCCTTGCACTCGTCGGCATAACTATATTCTCCGCCGAACTGGTGAAGGGTCTGGTATCGAGCTGATCGGTTTGAACTTGCCAGGGTCCGAGCCTTGGTATCATGCAGTCAGCCAGGAGGGCAGAGTTTGGCTGACTTGATCATGGCCACATGTAGCGTACACTCGAGCCTCATTTGCCACCTGATCATGGGTGTCGGGGAGCAACTCAAATATGCTGTGATGAAGCGCGTTACTGCAGAACGTTCCCTTCGCGCTCTGAGTCCTGTGCCAGAAGGGAGAGTCATGGATGGCGACACGAATTGCACCTTGTTGGAGACGCGTAGATCCAGCTTGTGTGATCGAGCACGGGGACTGAACCAGGATGATTTGCTGCACCGAAAGCTTGATAAGGGACAGCCTGATTCTTGGCCTTCGAAATCAACATCCGATTTGGGCTAGGAATCGCGTGTTTCGCCTGAAGCCTGATCAATTCAATTAGCAGTTGGATATCAATCTGAGAGGCGATACTGTTGTAAGTGGTGCATACGGTACTGCTGACTGATGCGATGCACTTCGCGAAGAACTTCGCGTTATCGTACAGAGGAGCTTCCGGCAAGGGTATCCAGGTCAATCGACATCGATAATTTACCATTCGCCATGGGCATGGGCTTGATCACGCCGAGGAACACGACATCTTGGAGAGACGAGGAGGAGAAGCAGCAGATGTCTTTAAGAAGAAGGGGGTCAGCACACGGAACCTCTTGTTGACTTCCACAGCTGATCACCGACAGTCGTTCTTTACAGCACCAACTACACTCACGCTCTTTTAATCGCTGAATCCACGCACCCAAGACCTCGTAGCCTTGACATACCACCAGTATCAATTCGTCTTTACGTCAGCAATATCAACCGGTAAGCTCGAAAGTGTGACAGGGAGTGGAAAGGGGCTAACATAGCCGAAGATCAGCATGCAGCTCAACGCCCTCTTGATCGCTCTCGTAGCCGGTAGCGCAATTGCTGCTCCAATCTTCCACAAAACGGCCGAGAACAAGCGTGCTGTCGGTGGTCTTCCGTTCGTCGACAGCCTGCCTCTGGACAGCGTGTTGAAGATGCTGAGCCTCGGCGGAGGCAACACACCAGCTGCTCCCGCTGCCAACAATCTTATGCCGACTGCGCAAGGCCAGACCCAAGGTCAGACTATTCCAGGTATTATGTAAGCAGTGGAGAGTGGAGCTGGCAGTTGGAGGAGATGGCCGATGATGATGACCTCGCATTCCACACATTTTGGCTGGACTGTACTATATGTCTTCTTAGCTTGCAACGATTCTTACCACTGAATTACCAAGTGTATTCAGGCTTTGGCTGCGCGTTGCCCGTCTTTCCACTGCAGAGTCGTCCAAGTACAGTAATGTCGACAAAATATGGGTGTTATTAGAGCCGACAGCGAGAGACTGCGAATCATCATAGTGATCGCGTTCCATCGAACAGTGACTATTGCTCTTGGCTCTGAAACCGCAGTATTCGTGCTCGTCGTCGGCTCCGAGGACGAGATGGAATTGATCAGGCGTGCTAAGAGTCAGAGAGGCATGTGAATAGGAGCTGGAACGTGTCGCGTGTGACGTACCTAGCAGGCTAACCGAAAAAGGAACAGTGTTTAGCTTAGTGAGGTGCAAGAACCTGGCTCTGCTGCTGCGAGAGTTGAGAGCCGCAGCCCCGTTGCCCGTTGCCTCTGCATCACGAACATCTCTGCCAACGAACTGCACCATACCATCGTCGCCAGGAGATCAGGCATATTGAGGGCTTGTGGAGCTGAGAGGACCTGGACATCGATCGAACAGGCGCACAGCAGTCGGCTAGGCGGAGGACCAGCGCGATAGCAGCAATAACAACACAATACTCCCAGATAGACCGACAACGTCTGGCATAGCTTGTAAACCAATACCAAACCCAGAAATTACGACAAAGCTTCCACGATGGCTGCGCTCGGCGAAGAGCTGCTGAGCGTGGTCAACCGGCTGCAGGATCTGGTCTTCAACACAATCGGCAACGATTCTCTCGATCTGCCGCAAATTGTATGTCTATACACCTCATGGATCACATTCGAATGGCGCGAGCGAAGTCACGATATTTGTGCACATCATGACTGATTTTTCCGTAGGTTGTAGTCGGATCGCAGTCCTCTGGAAAGTCGTCTGTGCTCGAAAACATTGTCGCCAGAGATTTCTTGCCTCGTGGTAGCGGCATCGTCACGCGCAGACCGCTCATTCTCCAGCTCATCAACATTCCATCCGAGGCCGACAAGCCTGACGATCACGAAATACACGTACCTCACACACCGGCCGCAGCCGCGGGGCAAAAACAAAATGAGTGGGGAGAGTTCAGCCATATGCCTGGGCGCAAGTTCTACGACTTCCAAGAGGTGAAGAGAGAGATCGAAAACGAGACAACGAGAATCGCAGGCAGCAATAAGGGCATCAATAGACAGCCTATCAACCTCAAGGTCTATTCGCCAAGTGTGCTCAGTCTCACCTTGGTTGACTTGCCTGGTTTGACCAAAGTGCCTATTGGCGACCAACCCACAGACATCGAGAAACAAACGCGCAATCTAATTTCTGAGTACATCGCGAAACCGAACAGCATCATTTTGGCTGTTTCGCCTGCAAATGTGGACCTCGTCAACTCTGAGGCTCTGAAGCTTGCGCGACAAGTGGATCCCACTGGCAAGCGTACTGTCGGTGTCCTGACCAAGCTGGATTTGATGGACCATGGCACAAACGCATTGGATATCTTGTCAGGACGAGTCTATCCACTCAAGCTTGGGTTCATTGGTGTAGTCAACAGGTCGCAGCAAGACATTCAAGGCAACAAGTCAATGGAAGATGCTCTCCAGGCAGAGCGTGACTTCTTCCGCATGCATCCAGCCTATCGAAACATTGCCTCGCGATGCGGAACTCAATTCTTGGCGAAGACTCTTAGTCAAACCCTGATGGGACACATCCGGGAAAGACTGCCCGACATTAAGGCGCGACTCAACACTCTGATGGGACAGACTCAGCAGGAGTTGGCATCGTATGGCACAGATACCTTCACCGGAAAGGAGCACAGAGGATCATTAATACTCCAGCTCATGACCCGATTCGCGACATCATTCATCTCCTCCATTGATGGTACATCTTCCGAGATCAGCACAAAGGAGCTATGTGGTGGTGCGCGGATATACTACATCTTCAACTCTGTTTTCGGCAACAGCTTGGACTTGATCGACCCCACTCAGAATCTCACTGCGCTTGATATTCGCACCGCGATACGGAACTCCACTGGTCCACGACCTTCGTTATTCGTGCCCGAATTGGCATTTGATCTTTTGGTGAAACCACAAATCAAGCTCCTTGAAATTCCCAGTCAACGATGTGTCGAGCTTGTGTACGAGGAGCTTATCAAGATCTGCCACACATGCTACTCGAACGAGCTTGCGAGATATCCACGACTTCAAGGCAAATTGATTGAGGTGATATCAGATTTGTTGCGCGAACGTCTTGGACCGACCTCTTCATATGTGGAAAGCTTGATCTCGATACAGCGCGCATACATCAACACAAATCATCCGAACTTCCTCGGCGCTGCAGCCGCCATGAGTGGTGTCATGCAAGACAAGCATGAGAAGGAGAAGAAGCAAGCAGCCGCTGAGGAGAAGCGAAAACGAGACGAGCGCAGACGGAAGGAGCTGAATGGGGTGAACGGCACCGAGACTCCAGAAGATGACGAAGAGGAGCACAGTCGCGTTCTGCCATTGCGCTCAGCTGCCAAGGCAAAGGAGAGCAGAAGCATGAGTCCCGCCGTGGGCAGAGATGGACACAGACTTACGCACTCCACGAGTGTACCGAATGGTGCTCCGAGTGGCGGCAGAGATTCATTCCTCAACTACTTCTTCGGAAAGGAGAACGGCTCAACGACTGGCCCACTGCCAGGTCAGAGTTCTGGATTTCCAGGAGGAACAGGTCCCAGCAGGCATGTCAGCCAGAATATCGAGCCGAATATCACTGCAAGCTTTAGGAGAGGTGACACACGCCCTCTGCCGCAGCCGGAGCCTGTTGTCAGTGACGACTTTGCTCAAGAAGAGAACGCATTGGTAAGTTTTTGCACATTATCAATTATGTATATGTGCTAATAGCTGCTCAGGATGACCCCACCGGGCCTGCCCTTACCGAGCGTGAATCCCTCGAGACCGAGCTTATTCGACGACTGATCAACAACTACTTCAACATTGTTCGCGAAACCATTGCCGACCAGGTCCCGAAGGCTGTGATGCATCTGCTCGTGAACTTTACCAAAGACGTAGTGCAAAATCGTCTGGTGTCCGAGCTTTACCGCGAGGCTCTGTTTGAGGAACTTCTATACGAGGACGATGGTGTAAGGGAGGAACGTGAGAAATGCGAGAAGCTCCTGGCGACCTACAAAGAGGCGAGCAAGATCATCGGAGAAGTGCTATGAGCGCATTTCGTGACCCGTGTTTGTGCTTGATATGAGATGTCGAAAAATGGCATGTATTATTCCGCTCTACCAGTTTTACGAGCGAAGGGCGTTGACGGTCGAGATCTCTGGGCCAAGGTGGCAGAGTCAGAGACGATCGAGCAAGGTTTCGCGGAAGCTGTTGTGTATAGATCTTGGAGGAAGGCTGTACACTACTCTCTATTGTAGCCAACAAGACGCCGAAAGGCAGATCTATCAAAGGGCCATTCGTCCTCCGTGTGGCAGGCTCCGATCATTGAAGGTACATCCACCAATTATAAGAAGGAACTGGATTCTGTAGCCATGACTTCTGGGCCGGCGTGAAAGAGCAAGAGGCATGTGAAAACGGTAGACCCCGGCAGAAGCTCGGTCAACACCGCGAATTGGCGTCGTGTCAGTCAACAAACAATTCTCTTTTGAACTTACGCAAAGTGAAGCAAACCTGGAAATTGGCGGAACCTCGACTCCAAGCTGCGACGCGTTGGGCAGATCGCATAAGCTTACAATGCTCAGTCTTGCAACGCCGACGTGATGGGCGCTACACCAAAGTACAGCGAAGACGAGCGAATCGTCGTCCGACTGCTCTTCGAGCAATTTCCAAACGCCTCGGACTCTGAGCGCCGCGCCGTCATCTTCAATATCGTCTTCGCGGAGCATCATATTTATATGGGGCTGAAAGATGGTCGAGACTCGGACAGTCTGAAATCTTGCTGGTCGAACAGACATCGCAAGGGTCGCGAGGCCGCTTGGAGACCCGTTCTGGAAGGCCCTCTGCAAGGCGCCGAGGACCAATGGGAGCAATTGCGTGAGCGCATTCGGAGTGCCAACGAGGCGCTCGGAGAGGACAAGGAAGTGAGGGTTCCCGTGGATCCTGAGGATGCGAAGACGGGTGAGTATCAGAAACGTGTGGCGGCGATTCAATACTAACGCTTGACAGGCGACACGCTCTGCGATGGATGCGATCTCAATATCACGAAGGAGAACGTCGACAGCTACCAGTGCATTTACTGCGCTCAAAGCGACTATTGCGTTGAATGCTACGATAACCCAGAAACCGAGAAATGTCACCCCGGCAAGCAGTACGCCCGCCACACACCTGCTCAGCGTGCGGAATTTGATGCGCGTATGGCTGCAAATCATCATGACCAGGACGAGGAGGATGGCGAGAACAAAGCCCAGCAAGACGTCGACAGAGTCATGCAAGATGTACAACCCACGTCCGAAATCGAATCCGAACGGCCACCAACGATCGCGCCTCTCAACTCGATTCGCTTTCCTCATTACAGGGAAACACCGCTTGAGATGATCCACAAATCGCAAATCGTCTGGGCTTCCGATACCGCGTTCTGGACACCTGATGAGAACCACTACAGACCAATTCCTCACAACTCACCAGTCTACAAAGCCGGTGGCAAAGTCCATCGTGTCACTGTCAGCGGGCGATCGGACTCTGAAAGTTTTAGGGCGGAGGACTACATGGTCTGTTCAAAATGCGCTGAGTGCGGAACCGACGAGATCTCGTTCGAAGGTGAGAGTGACGGTACGCCTTTCGTGCATACCGCCGACACCATCAAAACTGGGCAAGGATTGACGTTCGACCCGATCCAAAATCCAAAATTCGATCGGCAGAACTCCAAATTCACGAATGCCAGTCTGCATAACGTGGTCTATCATGACGGATTGCCGCGAGTCACTGCTTTGTGCATTGTTCGGAAATGCTATTGCTATGGCGAGGCGCTGTTGAGGGGCAATTGGGAAGAGCAAGCTCGAGGTGGATAGAGTTGCGAGGGAGGAGTAGAAGGAGTCGCTTGGATAAAACAAGAGATAAAATTGGAAAGGCGTCGAGTATCTATGGCGAGGCTTAAGCTGCGCAGGCGTATACAGCTTTGAGAACCGCCATCAAATCATCAAGTCATGGGGAACACCTCCACTACACAGAAACACTCTTCCTGCTAGCCACCCTTGACAGTACAGGCACCGGTGGCTTCACACTGTTCAAAACGACAACTATATCACAAGTCAGCATGACCACCAACATCATCAGTATCAAGCGATACACTTACCAACGAACAAACAAATCGCGATTAACGGCAAAACCCAAGGCGAGAAAGCAAAATTCCCTCCAGCATCCGTCAAGTCCATAATACTCAACAAACACAACGCCAATCCAATCAATCCACTAACCCCCAACCTGATCCAATGCATCCAAGTCTTCTCCCTCTTACTCAGTGCCGCAAGCAAACAACATAGAATCACAACCAACCCCACAGTCGTGAAAAAGTACACAAACGTCAAATCAAAGACACCAGCAGCTTTTACCAGCGCATCAGAAGATTCGTCCGAAGATTTCTCATCTGAGAAGTTGACAATCTGACCAGAAAGTTGATTGAGTTCGGTGCTGTTCTCCGTCCCAGCGAAGCCTGCGATATTGAGGATTGTTTTGTAGAGTGTGTAATAAGACCATTCCACCGCACCCCAAGCGGCATCAGGATCGGAAGTACCGTTTGCTACGACTTGAGTTGCGTTGATCGCGTTAGGATAAGTATACGTCAGGATCTCACTCGTCTCGCTTAAAGAACTCGTCGTAAGAAGTGACTTATAAACTAAATCCTGAACCGTCTCATTCAGCTGGTTCGCAATCTCGTTCCAGTCCGGATTCGTTTCATTGGCGATTGTAGCCCAGGTGTTGATTTGGTTTATGAATTCGTTTCCTCGGACTATGGCTGCTCGCCAGGTTACGCATTGGGCTACGCCTTCGACTGCGAGGACTAAGGCCAGGTGCAAGGGGAAATGGAGGAATGACCAGATTTGTTGACGGATTGTGCCGAAGTGGGACTCGGAGTTTATCCAGTCGAAGTAGAGCATGTAGAGGAAGTAGTAGATTGCTACCGCGCAGATTATGTTGCCGACTGTGGAGGCTGTGAAGCTGAGGGCTCCTTCGGAGTGGACGATGCGTTGGCACTTGGGTAAGAGGTTAGCGTGGAGATTATCTGGGGAGATGAGTGGGTTTACCTTCTCAGCGAGACCCATTACACCTTCGCCAAGGATGATGAGGGTGAGTAAGCTCATTCTCTGGATGAGATGTGTTCCCTTGAAGCTGATGTTGCGCCAGATGGAGGAGACGGTCGTGGCTACGATGGTTTCCAGAATGGCGACCACATACCATGCGACGTAAGTATGATCTGATCCTTCCTCGACTGGATGAAAGCTCCAGAATATGCCAAGGTAGATGATGGCGGCGATGAAGTACGTCCCTGCCATGAGACACATTGGTAGTATGGTCTGCTTGTAGTGGCGGGTGAACCACAGCGACACGATGTATTGAAACACGAGGACCAAGCGCGAAGCCATGAGCACGAGCGTCAAAGCTTTGAAGAAAGGCAGAGCAGGGCCTTCCTCATCGGCATCGTCTTCACTAGCTGGTTGCATGTGTTGACCGACATTGAACTTTGGTCCGATGATGGCGAAACCCATCATCACGAGGAATTGACAGTATTTTGCTGTGCGTTCGAAGACCGAGTCTGTTGAGAATCGAACATCGTAGAGGCCGACCTGGTACCTAAAGTAAATGTAATGTTAGGCGACTGTCACATCTTGCGTTCTGTCGTCGCTTCACTCACCATGTGAACCACAAAACGCAGAAGAAGCCGATGTACTGCTTCAAGGTATCGCTATCGTTGACCTGCAGACCGTCAGCTTGCATCGAAGCCTGCTGTTAGGGCGATTGTACCTCATGAACATTGGTGAAGACGGTAAGGTTGGCCACGAAGAACAAGTCGTAGAACAGCTCGGCGTTGGTAGCTTCAGCATGTCGATGAAACTGAGGATGGTCGTGGAAGGCTCGATCGTCAGATTCTTCTTCCAGATACGGCTGCACACTCGCGGTCTTGTTGTCTTCTGTATTGGAAGATGTCCTGGAGTGTTCATGGGCCATCAAAGGGCTCTTGAAGAAGGCCAGGTGGCTGCTGTGTGCTTCCGCCATCTTTAGCTGTCTGTTAATGGTCACTGAGTTCTAACGTTTTTGCTGTCGTCGAAAGAACGTCAGTAGCAAGGCCAAGACGAAGAGTAGTATGAAGCCAAGCATATAAGATCTCTTATGAGTAGAAAGCACAGCTTGAGGCTGAAGTGTAACACAACGCCCCGAATACTTAATGTGTCTAGAATTGGTATGCCTTAAAACTATCAGTGCTGGCGATCATCCAGCTGAAGCACGTTGATTTTGTAATCACGTCGAGAGTCCGCGTGAGGCGTGCTCGAGGCGTGCCAATATCGCAAAACACACTTTGAGGCCTTACGCCACGAGTCGCTGGCAAGTCCGCATCAACGAATCGACTCTTTCGCAAAAGTGTTCCAGAAATGGATATAGGACAAGTGTGATCCTTCGTGGTGCGCCACGGTTCAGTCGTGCTTCTGGCAGCGCTATCAAGTTTCAGCTGTTTGGCCCCCAAACATCATGCTGGGCGCAAGAACACAGGTGTCGCGTGATTTAGCACGAATTTGCTGGGATGCATCTTGCCAGCTCAAGCACCTTTAGCCATACTGCATCTTTCGATCTTGCCACAGTTCTACGACAGCGAAGACTGGGCACTTGAAGAAAGCAGACGTCGAGAATGCAGGAGCTCGAAGGATTGCACAAGCTGTGGAGATGTTGGACGCCTCAAAAGCTTGAGAAGCGATTGCAAAGGCTTAGCCTGGTTCAGGTAACGCTAAGGCCATCCTCTTTTTAGCCTGCGCTATCCACAGCAGACGCGCCAGACACATGGCCAGCAATTGCCAAGTTCGTACTCAGCGACTTGTTTGCCTGTGGATTTTGTACAAATGATCGACATCTCTCAGAGGCGTCTAGGCCTTGTACAAAGTGTCTAGAAATCCACTTGCGAGATCTCTCACGATGCTCTTATCCGGTATGCTGCCGGCGACACCATACAGTGCCGCTGCATCGCCCTTTTTGGCACTTGCGTGTCCTTTGCAAGCTTCGACTACGTCTTCCAGGTCTTTGACAAGCTGATCCGCTGTATTCACGATTGGTATGGTGACAGCAACGTGGATCGCAGGTGGGTCTTGTAGTGCGTTTAGATGCCACCCTTTGGCAGACATCCCGTCAGCAATATCGTAGATGTCGACCAGCAGACTTTGCGATTTGTGATTAGGAGCAGCTTTGAATGCAACAACCGAGACCATGGGCTTGCCAATGACTTGAATGCTGTGTCGAAGCTTGTCCGAAGTCCGAATGGCATCCTCAATCTGCTTCGCGGCACTGACAATCTTCAGGCAGGTGTCGAGATAGCCGTCCTCGCCCATGCGCATCAGCGATGCCCAGCAACCCGCAATTAATGCTCCTGGTCTTGAACCAGCAATGTTTGGCGATGCGTAGACGCCGCCTGACCAGTCAGGGCATATATAGTATTGATACTTTCGAAGCTTTGTAGTTCGATAGAGTACCACACTGTTGCCTTTGGGTGCGAAACCATACTTGTGGGTATCGACACTGATCGATGTAACTCCAGGGACGCGGAAGTCAAAGTCAGGAGACGGGAAACCAGCCTTTGCGAGGAACGCTATCATGAAAGACCCTAGACAGCAGTCCACGTGTAGTGGGAGCTTGTGCTTCAGGGCTAGGCGAGATAGAGCCGGGATGTCGTCGACGATGCCATGAGGGAAGTTCGGAGCAGACCCGACCAGCAGTATGGTATTTGAATTGATGAGCCGGCTCACAGAAGGTATGTGGACACGATAGCTCGGTTCTGGGCACGGCACCAGATGCATCTTGATCTTGAAGTAATCGCAAGCTTTTCGGAAGGCAGTGTGTGCAGTGCTTGGAAGGATCATCTCAGGCTCGGTCACGCCTCGCTCGAAGTATGCCTTTTGTCTTGCTGCTAGACATGCCATCAAGATACTCTCTGTGCCACCACTGGTTGTCACGCCTGCTCCTGTATCCGGCGAATGGAAAAGGCCCAAGGTCATGGCCACAACTTCTGCCTCCATCTTTCGTACGCCTGGAAAGACATCTGGATGGATTGGATTGCTCACGCCAAAGCGCTTGAACGCGTCGCTCTGTAACTCTGCGAGCTCGTCTCCGCCATGATACACCGCACCGCTGACTCTTCCATCTTCCCATCTTGTATGCTTCATCTCACCGAGCTTCTCTAGCTCTGCGCGAACTTGCTCAGGTGTCCACCCCTGGGCTGGTAGTGCTTTGTAGTTGATCACACCTGGACCAGATGGCACCAACTTATTCTCCAAATCCGTGATCGCTTTCTTCACATCGGCCTGGACTTTGGCCTGCACGAAAGGCAGCCGCAGAAAGAGTGCATATAGTCTGCGGTAGACGTCGCCGTACAGCTGTTTAATGGAGCCAAAGATGCCATAACCGCGCAGTCGTAACCATGTTGATCGCGTCAATCGGATTATGAACAGGGCGAGGAGAATATTTCGGAAGACATCCAGGCTTTGCGTGAGTAGCAATTGTCGGCCTTTGGGAGTTCTGACGTTGTACTGCTTTCGCAGTTGTGGCGATAGCACAGCCATTATGATCAAACAACGGCTATGGAGAGGTTGGGCTATCGAGTAGTAGGAGTTTGTGAGGGCATTATATCGCGATACTTGGAAACAGGCAAAGAAGCTTGGATGCAATCTGAAGTCACTCGAAACAACTCATCATGGCACGAGGCAGCACATGCTGCACCCGGAACGCGCGGAGAGCTTCCGAGCCGAGGCTAGCCTTTGTCAATTGATGACCCTGAGTCAAATCGGCAGCAACCTCCTCCAATGTTGTCTCTACGCTCCATCGCGATGGCTCTCTCCTGCGCAGCAACTTCCCGGTGGGTGTGGCTGCCGAATGCCTACCTGCGCAATCCACATGCAACTTGAAAGCTCTACCTTTACTCGCGACTTGATACATAGACTTGAGATCCGATGTACAAATCTTGCGCGCCGTTCACGCAGCTGTGAGCAACGCAATCATGGTCACCGAAAATGGACATCAAGCAACCGTCAAGACCAAAATCCTGATGATCTCGGATACTCATTCAGCTCCTCTTGAGCACGTTCAAAGCGATGGCGCCAAAAGGCCTCCGGTTCCGCCCTTCAAAGCACCTCTACCAGAAGCGGATCTTCTAATCCATGCTGGTGATTTGACGATGATGGGCGGAACTTCTGAATATCACGATACTCTGGACATGCTCAAGACCATCAAAGCACCTGTGAAACTCGTCATCGCAGGCAACCATGATCTATCCCTGGATCATGAATATATGCGGACCCATCTAGACGAAGGCGAGTCGGTCTCACAAGCCGACCAACAAGCAGCCAAAGCAAGGCAGCTATGGACCAGCCCCAATGGACGAGCAAAGCAGGAAGGAGTGACCTTTTTGGACGAAGGCTCGCATCTCATCCAACTACCCAATGGAGCTCAAGTCAAAATTTATGCTTCGCCTTACACACCCGAGTTCTGCGATTGGGGTTTCCCGTACGAACACAACGAAGACCGCTTCAACACTCCTTCCACGAGCCTCTCTGACGCCATTAACATCGCGCCATATCCCGTGCCTTCTTTGAGGTCAGAGATTGGTGCGCCAGTCGACATTACGATTACCCATGGCCCGCCGTACCAACGCTTGGACTGGACCATCAGTGGAGATCGCGTAGGCTGTCCTCACCTTCTTCGGGCCATGATGCGAGCGCGGCCACTCCTATCTGTTTTCGGACACATCCATGAAGGATGGGGCGCTGAGCGAGTGGCGTGGGCGCCGGAAGCAGATGCTGTCTGTAATCAGGCCTGCACAATCAATGACTGGAAGAACGGTGCGTGGAAGAGGGGCGTGGCCGGTAGCGGCCAGCAGATTGAGCGTCTTCAGCCGGATCTTGACAAGGCTGAGGAAAATCATGGCGTTTTCCTTGATGTCTCCTCGGGCAGCAAACGGCCACTCAGCAGAGGTGATGAGACACTAATGGTCAACGCGGCGATCATGAATGTCAGCTACAAACCAGTGAATGGACCGTGGCTGGTAACCTTGGATCTTCCTAAGGCTCGTTAATTTCGACAGGGTTGCGCTTGCGTCTGCGCGCTTGGCTATACAGAACATCCATCTAGAGCAACTTGCTCGTTGGCTACTTGCTGCCATTTGATGCACTTCCGGCAGCCGCCCCGCTACTTCTCCATGCGCTGAGAATCAGATCTACAATATGGTCCATGCCTTTGCCATTCTTGACTTGGGCGAAGATGGTTGGACCTCCCTCGCTGGTCACGGAGGTCAGTTCTGCTCAATAAGGTTGCTTTGGACGACTTACCGAATCTTCCTCGCATCTCTATCCATGACATTCAGATCAGCACCAATCAGCTCCGCAAGATCTGTCTTATTGACAATCAGAAGATCGCTCTGGGTAATTCCAGGCCCTCCTTTTCTTGGTATCTTATCTCCACCGCTGACATCAATAACATATATGATGTAGTCGGCCAGCTCTCGTGAGTAATTTGCAGCTAAGTTGTCTCCACCACTTTCTATGAGCAGTATCTCCGTCCCAAAATCTCTTTGGAGGTCTTGGAGAGCAGCAAGATTCGCTGATATGTCTTCTCTTACGGCTGCGTGAGGGCAGCCTCCGGTCTCGATAGCTCGTATACGCTCAGCCGGTAGAGCCTTATGCCGCGTGAGAAACTCGCAGTCTTCGCGGGTGAAAATATCGTTGGTAACGGCGGCGATGTTGTATTTGTCTCGAAGTGCGTGGCAGAGTGCGAGCATCAGAGCAGTCTTACCGGAGCCTACTGGTCTTCACGAACGGTGATAGTCAGCCTCAAATTCTCAAGACAAGGCTGGCTATCTGCTTTGCACTCTTCTTTGCACATACCCACCGATCCCAACTGTGAAAGCTCGGTCTTTCCAATCTCTGCCCTCTATGATGGGCATTTCTCGGCCAAGAAAGGATCCTGGCCCGTCCAATACTTCGTGCGTGTGGCCATGGTCTGCTGCTGCGTGCGAGTGCGGAGCTCCTCCGTGAGAGTGAGAATGAGAGGCCATGGCTGGAGTGCTTTGACCGACCCAGGTGTGACAGGAAACAGAGCTGTCACATTCCAATCTCGACCATGGAGGGGCTGGTGGGGCATTGAACTCACAACCCTGCAGCGGATCAGGGGCGGCCAGGGCCGAAGCGCAGCTCTCTTTCTGCGCTATTGTACTATTGTACGCCGCCATTTAGATATCACCACGGATCTGTGCGAGGCTTGCTAGCTGTTTAGTGAGACTGCGAAAGGATCATATCGTCAACACAAGGCGTCAACATTCGCCAATTTCGAAGCATTCGAACTGCAAGACCATGGATCTGTTCTCACCTCGACAATTCGTTGATTGGCACGCGCAACTCATCATACCGGCTACCCGATGGCATGCAGAGACTAGGTAACATGCCTCAAAAGTCCAAGACAGCCCAGGTGCCCCAACCAAGCCCATTGTCAGCCCTGTCTACGGATGCTTCAGAGTCATGACAGTGCTCAACCTACCGCCGCTCCTTGGAGCCCCATGGTTGATGAACCGTGCCCTCTCAACAGCTTTGATAGACTCCAGCGGATGGCTCAAGTACAGGATACCTTGCGAATCACGAATAGAACGCTCCAAGAGGTTGTTTAAGGAGACCAGATTGCAAGAACTCGTTACAAATCGATTCAAAGACCTTGCGGAACCATGGCTTGATCGGTTCGCCTTCAACGCTCTCGACAATTTCAGAAAGCCCTGGACGCTGATCACATATTCTTTCATTCACCTGGACGTCATACACTATTTGGCAAACATGGCTGGGCTTTGGTCACTTGCGCCAGCCTGCGCTCGGATTCCCAACCTTGATCTTAAGCACATCTGCGCCATTGTCATCGGTTCGAGCATTTCTGGTGCCATTGGCAATTGGCTACAAACTCTCCTTTGCGGCCCGCGCGACACTCCTGCGAAGCTGTCATACGCTACAGGGGCTAGTGCCATCGTCAGTGGCTTTATGGCTGTGGTTGCAGTTGCAGAGCCTAGGTCCTGGATGACCATCGGCTTCTGGGTCATGGAAGTTCGTACGAAGGCGTGGTTCGTTGCAGCTATGACTTTCACTCTTGATATTGTAGGAATGCTGGGTCAAGTAATCACATCTACAAAGACAGTATCAGATCTGCTTGTCGAGACAAATTCTGGGAGGACGATCGGTCATAGTGCGCATCTTATGGGTATGTTGTTTGGGTTGGCCTATTACCACTTGTTTCTCAAGCATGCTGTGGCCTACAAGGGCCCAGAAGGAACCCTGTCCGATCACAGTGATGTGTCGAGCAGATGCAGCAGAACGCGATCGCCGCGGTTCGAAGCGGCAGATGATAGCGCGGCGAGTTGATGGTCACCATCGATGGAGCCCAGCAACTTAGCTAGCTTGAAGACGTCTCAACGAATGACGACTTGGGCTCAAGCTGCTGTTTGCGGTCCTTCGAAAGATAGATAGCATTCCAAAGTATCGTTGCAGACCAAACCAGGATAAAGTATAGCAGGTTCAGTAGTAGCTATTGCTAGTCGCACTACGTCCGTATTCGCCTGATGTGCCTGGGAAGGCACCGACAGGCTCACTGCTCCGGCCAAAAGGTTCCTCGTCACCACTGTCGGCTTCTTCTCCTCGAAATGCCTTTTCGTCTGGCTCAGGTGGTGCTCGCATGCTTGACAAAGTCGCTGTATCAAGTGACGGAGGGGTGAAAGGCTGAGCAGTATGGTACTCTCGTCCAGATGGCATGCTTGCAAAGAGAGGTTCGAAGGGCGGCACGAGTTGCACGTTCATTGTGCTGTTCTCCTTGTCCCATTTGGCCTCCAACATCTCCACCACTCGCGCCTCCTCAAGACGACCAGCATCCATGCCCCACTCACCACCTTTCTCAACCTTCTTATCTTCGCGACGTTCTTGCCAGCTCTGCTTTAGACCTTTAAGGCCTTTTCGTTTGCCATCTTCGAGGTCGACAGCAAGACCTAGCTCCTTCTTGGAGCCTCGAAGCCAAGCCAGTCCTTCACCAGTCTTTCCAGAGAGTTCTGCGTCAATGGCGAGGAATCGCGCTGCTTTACCTCTAGCTGTACGTCGAAGGTCTTCGGCATATTTCACCAGATCCTCATCAACTTTTCCAGCACCACTTCGTGCTAAGAGGCCCACCGCACTATTCGCGTGCTCTGCTGCAGCCAGGCAGAGTCTCGCGAAGAGATGTGCGCGAACTTTTGGGATGGAAGGTGCTTTAAACATCCAGTCTGTGTTGCTCTCATTCCGGTTGTCGGCCACAGCAGCTATGTATGGATCGTCCTTCGCCACAACGATGATCGTTGCTTCGGCCATGGCGAGAGAAGCCAGGGCAGAAATGGTAGATGCTTGAATGTCCACAGGGCTATCTCTAGCAGCAGATATCGAGGGTAGTGAAAGCAGATATGAATGAACGCTATGTGCTTCCAGCAAATGCTTCATGGCTGTGCCAATGGTCGCGGTGCGCTGATCTGCAGACAGAACAGCTGAGCCGTAGAGTAAACGAAGCTGTGAACGTGCCAAAAGCGAGTACGTGTAGGCGAGAGTTGACAGAGTAAATGCAACTTCATGATGCAGTCCTGTCAGCTTTGGTCGAGCACTCTCGCGACCTGGGAGAGAGGCCGATAGAGTGCTTCGCCATTCGACTTCGAGTGGCTTCTTGACCTCAACGTCCAGCTTTTCAGGCCCAATGTCGCGGTAGCTAGAGCCAGTGTTCAAGGCTAAGAGGTATGGGAGATAGCCATTGACTGCATCTTGGACCGTGGGGAGGTTAGCAGCCCTGGCTTGAGGCGAGAGCCGTTTGTGTTTCTTCAATGCATCTTTCAAGATACTGCGCTTTGTGGTTGCCGACAGCGGTAGAGATGGATGTGTGACACTGTCAAAGTAATCTGAGAGAAGGACTGAGCTCGTGGTCGGAAGTGTGAAGGGAAAGGGCATATTGGATTGTACTGAACGAGGTCGAAATGCTATCTCGAGACTAGACGAGAATTAGGCGATTCTAGCATTCGAGTACTTAAGGTATAAAATTTATAATTTTACTTTTACGGAAGATAATAATCCGCTTCGCGTACTATAGTTAAACTGCTACGGGATTAGATTTAAACTCTACGAAGCTAAGGAATACTCTCTATTAATTAACGCGGGGAATATAGGAATTACTATTCTTATTTAAGCCGTTTTTATCGGGTTTTAAGTACTTTATATATAACTTTTATATAAGAGAATATATTATCCTTAG
>JAASFE010006017.1:179666-209195 GCA_013365205.1 Pseudocercospora cruenta
TAAATTAAACTAATAATAAAGAGTATTATATAGTCTATATAGGAGTTTATTTAATAGGTAATAGGGTTTATAAAGTTAATTGCGGGATTAATAAAGTCTATTACGGAACACGTAAGTCTAAATTACGTGCAATATAAAAACTCTTTGTCACTAGTCTGAGTAGGAGATAGGTCGAAATGACGGTTGATGTTTGCGCTTCAGGGACTTGACCGAAACTTGGCATCAAACAGGCGAGAGGAGATCTGGTCAAAATATTGCCATATGCATACAGATTCTCTTAATCTCTGCACTTGCCAGAGTCTTCGCATCATACAGTTTCCATGAAGAGCGAGAGGAATCAGTACTCAATTGTCAACGCGATGTTCAGGATAGCAAGTCGCGTTGTTCGTCATGCCAAGACGGAGTCGGCGATCAACATCTCCCGTGCCTTCCGAGATTCTTCTCGCCTTCTTTCGAACATCCGCCGCTACCAAGATGGACTGCACATCCTGTACGGAGAGGTGCCACCTCATGCGTGCGGTCACCATCACAAGTCACGCAGGCACAAGATTTCGCGACCACGGTGCTCACGCGATCATTTGGCAACGTGAGCGTTGACAGCCACACTCCTACGCGTCTCACAAGTCGTCGACAAGGCCCAATTACCCCTGGACATCGCAGCTCGAATGTCGCAGCAGGCGCGGCCACTGACACTCGAGGGTTCCCCCTCTCGAGTTCTCGCAAGTAGTGATAATGGCATTTGGCGGAATCTACAACTTTCTAAGAGCACAGCCATACGAGAAGTCCCCCTGTCTTCTGCGTTGCATCTCTGAACCTCTAAGACTTGTGCATTGTGCAGCTCGCGCAGACTGGAGCATCGCTATACTGTGGATTGTTCGCCATTTCTGGCCTGCACTTGGCGGAATGGCAACCTTCTCAGAACGGCAGCTCCTATGCAAAGCACTTCTGCCTTTTGCAGCAAAATTGCAACGGCAATGAAAACAGGCAATGGACAACATTTATTGCTTGATCGGCACTTTTGTCACAAAACGGCCGTACACACTCTCGATGTACCATTGCTATCGCTCTTCGTGGGTCTCTAGGCATTTCTGGCACAGTCTTTCATAACCCTTTGTCTAAAGAACAATCGCAGTGCTTGGCACAACGCGCTCGACTTAACTCAGTTTTTGACCACTGACAAGTTCATAGCAGACTAACGAAGAGCTAGTCGTCAAGAAATATGTCAGAGTTAAAGAAGCAATACCCTGCTTCTTATGTTGGCTGTAAGTCATTTCCAAAGCCAAAGCCAAGCCTGCAGTTCAAAAGTGCTGTCTACGTCCGCCATTGTGTTTAGTAGCTGGAGTTGAACTCAGGGTGTTATCCAAGGCGTCAGCTAATCGCTGCTTCACGTTTGTAGGCAACCTCGACATCCCTAAAAGCAACTGCACTCTAGACACTTGCTGTCTTGCACAGTCCTACTTCCTCTATCGACCGACATACTCGGGCAATCTATTCTTTGCTGCCTTCTTTGCCGTTTTGGTCATACCACAATTATGGCTTTGCATCAAGTACAAGACCTGGGGATTTGGTGCAGGCATGATCTTAGGTCTCTTGCTAGAAGCTGTGGGATACTTGGCGAGGATTGGACTTCATATCGATCCATTCTCAAATGGATCATTCCTGATGCAAGCATAGCTATCACCGCTCGTATTCAGCACGACTGACAGACGTGCAACAGGTATCTGATCGCTCTTACCATTGCGCCAGTCTTCATCACCGCGGCGATATATCTTTGCCTTAGTCGCATTATCGTCGTCTATGGCGAGCACCTGTCTTATTTCAGACCACGGACGATAGCAATCGCCTTCATGTCTTCGGACTTTCTCTCGCTGATACTTCAGGCTGGTGAGTCGTAAATCAGATAAGCGACGAGCACATGAGAGATTACTGCTGATCGATGGTTCTATCTTCTCAGTGGGAGGCGCGTGGGCAGAGTCGGAGACACAAAGTGGTGAAGACAATCAGGGCGGTGTCAATATCATGATTGCCGGCCTCCTACTACAAGCCCTCAGTCTCGCCATATTCGTTGGTCTCTGGGCATGGTTCCAATTGAGAGCTCTTCGAGGCGTGCCCACACATGACCCAGCAAAGGTGATTTGTGACGAAGGTCTTCATCCGAGAATCTTGCTGATCTCGAATCTGTAGGTCTATACCCGGCAGCGAAATGTTTTCTACGCTTTCAATGCCGGCTTACTGGTGGCGACTGCCGCCATCGTCGTACGGTCTATATATCGTGTGGCGGAGCTCTGGGGTGGTTTCAGCGGCAAGCTTTGGAATGACGAGGTTGATTTTATGATCTTAGATGGCGCTATGATCGGCTTGGCAGTGTTTCTCTTGACGGTGCTACATCCTGGCGCTGCATTTGGTGGTCAGTGGCATATGGCAAATTGGAGCCTGAGAAAGAGATCGAAGCAAAGGCTAGGAAGCGAGTCCGACCACCGGCAAGAGCGAGAGATGAAGATCTTGTGGAATGAGACAAGCCATACATGATAGCTCATGCCGGTCCGTGTGCATAATTTCTTCGGCGGAGTTCCGCTTCAGTGGAGATCCTAAAGGGTCAGGCGAGCATGCAGTGCTTTGCAGAATGGGAAGTATTCCCTACAGGGAGAGCAATCCAAATCGCCTGTTGGTGTGACATCAGAGCACCCCCCTTGGGTGGAGCGGAAACGGTCGAAGGTGTGTGAAAAATCCCGCTCGATGGTTTTGTAGCATCGCCGCATGCTCAGGCGCTCCGTATCTTAGCAACCAAGTTGTGCTGTACGCTGTACGATTGTTACAAAGCCACGTCCAAGCACCTGTTCGTTTAGAACGCGAGTCGGCGCACGCGCATGTTGAAAACGCTTGTCTCGACCTCATCCTGGTCTTCCGCAGCCCGGAGGGTATGCCCTGCGCTATCTCCTACTCAGACCAGTGACAAAGAGTTTTTGTGTTGCACGTGATTGAGACTCACGTGCTCCGCAACAGACTTTGCTAATCCCGCAACTAACTTTATAAACCCCGCCACCTATTAAATAAACTCCCGCATAGACCACATAATACTCTTTGTTACTGAGAATAGCGATTCCTGCATTCCCCGCGTTAATTGGTAGAGAGTATTCCTTAGCTCCGTAGAGTTTAAATCTAATCCCGTAGCGGTTTAGCTACGGTACGCGAAGCGGACCGTTATCTTCCGCGAAAGTAAAATTACAAATTTTATACCTTAGGCACTCGAATGCTGGAATCGCCTAATTCTCGTCTAGTCTCGAGATAGTGCCCTGCGAGCTGGCATAGCATCGAAGGAAGAGTCACTGCGGCCACGATTCTGTACCAAGGCTAAGTCTCTATCATGCTCCAAGCACGACCGCCGCTCAGAGTCTTCTTCATAGGGCTGTATGCGTCTCACCTCTGCTGACGGAGAGAAAGGATTCTTAGAAGCTGTGGTTCAAGTCTCTCGATTCGTATATCGCTTAGGGACCCTGGTGTCTGTCACTCTACCGAGTGGCATGCTTTCCTTCCTGCTTTGAAGCGAAAGCATCATCATGGGAGGCCTTTCGAGAAGCTGAACGGGCATCTGACATGGAATACAGCCGTCCCCGATTCCTTTGCCGTTCGATGTGCGCTGCGGAGAAGTTATGAAAGGATCCAAGTCGCACAGCTGCGTTGGCAAGAACTCCGCCCACCTGTAGTTGACGCCGCGTCTTGGTGGTACTCGCAGATCATGCATCAAATATACAGGAAATATGAGCGCCAATGCGGTGTGCTCACATTGTTGCGGATGAAACGTAGATCAGGTGCTGATTAAACTTCGTGCCCGCGCCCGCGTTGACGCAACCGCAGAGTCGCACATCGCATCTGCAGACCAGGGTATATCACTACGTAAGCGTGGTGAAAGGGAAGCATCTTGCGACTAGCGACTTGCGCATCGAATCAGCGGAACCCGAGTTGCTCTTAGTGGCACTGGGATTGATGATGAAACTCTCGAACCAGTGACTCGGGAGGGACTAGGAAGTTCTGAATGCCGGTGGCATTTATGCTGAAATATACAATGGCGATAGCCGTGACCGTGCTGCTTGGTTGCTCTGATCCACAGTCCTGCGATAGTGGCAACTTCCAACCTCAGCAATAACCTTCTTCTCCGATTATCATCGCCTGAGTGTTGCTTGGCCATGGGACATATAGGCGCCTTTTAGCCGCAATCACCTCTATCACACTTGCCCATTCAACCTCATACTATTGATCACAATCATGTCAACGATCGACGTTTCATCGTTGAGCTGGGCCAGGCCTCACAATACCTGGACTCTTTCCTTATATTTTGCTGGCCTGTACCTTGCCTACTATGTCATCAACGCCATATACATCGCATATTTTGGGCCTCTGAGCAAATTTCCCGGGCCAAAGTCGGCAGCACTGTCCAAGCTGCCCTATATCTGGACAATCCTCAAAGGTAGCGAGGGAAAAGAACTCCCAGAGCTCCACGAGAAATATGGTCCTGTAGTCAGGATAGCACCCGACCACCTCTCATTCGCTGGCGGAGCATTGGCTTGGAAAGATATCTATGGGTTCAAGAAGAATGTTCACAAGGATCCGTTCTTTTATGGCAAGCCGTAAGTATTTTGCCTTCGATGTTTGGACCGCGCTGATGACCTTCGCAGATTCAATGGAGTTGCCTCCCTTATCACCGCAGACGATGAGAACCATTCCCGTCAGAGGAAGCTGGTGTCGCATGCCTTTGCGGACAAGACATTGCGGGAGCTCGAGCCGATGCTAAAGAAGTGGGTTGGCGTCATGAAGGAGAAGATGACCGAGAAGGCGGTTGCTGGTGAGGAGAGCGACATGCTCAAGTTCTACAACTGCACGACCTTCGATATCATGGGCGATCTGAGCTTCAATGAGGGCCTTGATATGCTTGAGAATGGCGAATACTCCAGTTGGGTGAAGGCCATCTTTCTCGGTATCAAGAACGCTGTGCGCTTGCGGACAGTCCGACTGCTTCACAAGGTAAGTACGAAGCTTTCGGTAGATTACAGCTGCTAACTGTGCTTTGCCTGGTAGTACATCGATTGGTTCGTTGCAAAGTTCATCATGCAAAACGAGACTGTCCGCAAGAAGGCCGCCGAGCACTGGAACTATTCGAAGGAAAGAGTCGACCGAAGACTGGCGAAGAATCCAGAGCAGCCCGATTTGTGGTCGAAGATTTTGGAAAAGAGCGATGGTCCTGGTGGCTTGACCGTCGACGAGCACCACTCGCTCGCTTCACTGTTCATGATAGCAGGCACAGAGACCACGGCGACTGCGTTATCCGGCGTGACTTACTACCTATTGAAGAATCCTGACTATCTTAAGACGCTCACGACCGAGATCCGAGAGGCCCATGCCAGCTTTGACGATCTGACGCTGGAGTCGATTGCAAAACTGAAGTACTTGCACGCCGTGCTCCAGGAAGGCTTGCGCGTCTATCCACCAGTGCCGTGCACACTTCCGCGTATGGTGCCAAAGGGCGGCGCATCGCTAGATGGCGAGTTCGTTCCTGAGGGGACCGTCGTTGGCGTACACCAGCTGTCCACCTACAGGAGCTCCACACACTGGACCAAGCCTTACGAGTTCCATCCAGAAAGATGGCTGGGCGATCCAGAATTCGCTGGCGACCACTTGGATTCTCTAGAGCCTTTCAGCACTGGGCCACGTAATTGCATCGGAAAGAATCTGGCATGGCACGAAATGCGTCTGATTTTAGCGACCACACTTCTGTGCTTTGACCTCGAACTGTGCGAGGAAAGCAAGGACTGGGCCGATCAGAAGATCTTTACCTTGTGGGAAAAGGTGCCTCTCATGTGTCGCCTCACACCCGCAAAATCGTGATCGTGTCAGAGGGGATGAAGCACTGCCATTTCAGGCATGCTGCTTTCGGAGAATTTTGAGGATCGCAGCGCCATTGCGGGTAGACATTTGTTCCGCTGCCAGAGGTCTTCGTACGAATCCTATCTCGGCCTGCGTGGAGGATCGAAGAATGCGTCTGTTTCGAGACAGAGCACCACAGCTATCAGAGCGCGGTAGAACGCCACTTCGTCTGTTTTGCAGGTCTACTGAGCCGCCCGGCAGCTCTTCCGGCGTGGCATCAGAAAGGAGTTGGTTATGAATCTGAGTAGACAGATATTCTTCACGGCCGACAAATCCATGTCCAAATTTATGAACCCGCGTTGAAGTTCACGTGCTGCAGGCCATCAAGTATGGTTGTGTCAAATGCCACAAGGGCAGATCTTGCGATACGATGGCGCGATTTATATAGAAAACTCCTCTTCTCGTGCCCCTCGTGTTGTGGTCGAAGCGGAGTGAGAAGGTTCAGCCACCTGCAAGGTCCCAGACGCGGTCTAAAAACTGGTAGAAGCTTTTCGTGCAGGGATCCGTCAACAAGCGCCTGACGTTCTCAGGGGTCCCTTTTCGAAAGCCTGCGTTCCACGACTTCACCTCCATCTGGTACTGCCATATTGTTCAAATCTTGTTATAGCGATGCAGTATTCTCGTAAGTCAAAGCCTCATCACGGTCAGATCTGACAGTCACGAAATTCGAGGACAAGTATAGCTAATTGCTCCGGGAGGATTCTCTGCTTATCCTCTTCTGATTCGACTACCGTCTAGCCACTGGCGACTTGGCGAGGCCAGTGGCTGTCGGCTAACAGACTTCTCTACCACATGGCACACAGATCAGCCTCCTATCCGTTGGCGTCTACTCTGAAGGAGCAAAGCGTGTTCCGTACCTCGCATGAAGACTGCGCCAATTGGTGCGAGCCATGTTCCTCGCGATGCTCCCCTCCTTAATACTTATCTTAATGCTTCGCCGGCCATTCTCTGCTATTGCTATCCTGCCATGCGAGGTCCTTGGGACTGAGTAACGACATTCTCTCTTTTCATACATTTTGCCAGGACAACATTCTTTTGGTCCAACGTCTTCCGCGCGTTCTCTTTCCAGCCGTTTCAAACTCCTTCTTAATTGTGCGGCATCCTCTCCTTACTACATCGAATTCCTGGACCTTCATCAAACCTGAGCAAATCTCCTGTACCAGTTATCATGGCTGGCGCCTCTTGGCTGCAACGCTTTCTCGTATTACCTACGCTACTATACTTCCCTTTCTTCACATATGCAGGCGAGCAGGCCATCGACCACAAACACGACAACGATGATTCGCTCTTCAAATTTGTAACGCGACCCGAGTTTAAAGCACCTAAATGGATCGTCAATGTAACAGATGAGAGGGCTGTTACTCCAGGCTACTGGTTCGTAGCACCTTTTGAATACATCGACCAGAAAGACCCCGCAAATGGTTGGGTCGGGCCTCACATCTACGACGGCAATGGCGACCTGATATGGAGTGGAGTAAGCGTAGAGAAGGGCTGGGATGCTCTCGATTTCCGGATAAGCAATGTCCGAGGGCAGGACATGTTGACGTGGTTGGTGCAGAGAACCGGGGATGGCATCATTATGGACAATACCTACACACTCCAGAAGACAGTTGATGTTGGCACGCTGGGCGTAGACTTCAACTCTCACGAGTTCAATTTCTTCGACGGTGGCTCCAAGGCTCTTGTGTTGGACGAAGGGCGTGGACCGGCGACTGCAGAGCAACTGCAAGCCGTGAATTACGCGAAAAACTGCACTGTCATGTTCAATGGCTTCCGGGTCCTGGATACCTCGACTTGGCAACAGGTCTTTAATTGGACATCGAACGGACATATTGGCCTTGAGGAGAGTTCAAAGCTGGACGGAGGTGTGAGCAAACAATGCACCAATGGCTGGGGTTGGGACTTCCTCCATGCAAACTCTGTGGACCAGGACCACAATGGCGACTTCTTCGTGTCGGGTAGGCATACCGACACGATATACAAAGTGTCCAAGCATGATGGCCATATCATGTGGAAGCTTCACGGTCTCGGAGGGACCACGAATGATTTTGATATGGGCGAGCCGCCTGTCAGGTTTGGTCGCCAGCACAATGTGCGCTTCCGTGGCTTCAATGGAACCCACGAGATCATATCTTTGCTCGACAATGCAAATGGCCAGGACCAGAGAGCGCCTACCAGCGAGAATTCCCGTGGCATGATTATTGCGTTGGAGACCGGCGCGGAACCAAAAAGAGCCAGCATCATCTCGCAAATCGAGCATCCATACGGCCATGGCCACTACGCTCCTCGTCGGGGAAACTACCAGATCTTGGACAACAAGAATATCTTCATTGGCTGGTCCGAGCAAGCAATCCAGAGTGAACACACGCCCGACGGCACAATAGTGATGGAGGCTCGACTTGCGACGGAGTGGCTAGGATCGTATCGCAGCTACAAGTTTCCGTTTGTAGGACGTCCCGCTGAGCCACCAGCGGTACACTCAGTTGCACACGCAAGCGATGCCAGGAACATCACCTTGACCACCATCCATATGAGCCAGAATGGTGCAACCGAGATCGACCATTGGAAGGTCTACAAGACCACTGAGAAGGGCTCGCCAAAGATTCCAATTTTCCAGAAGCAGAAGACAGGTTTCGAAACAGCGATAGTCTGGGATGGCTTTGCAAGCCATGTGATTGTTGAAGCCATAGACAAGGACGGCAGAGTCCTTGCAACATCTGAAATCGTACAGACCATCGGACCCGGACAAGAAGATTTGAGTGGCGCGGTGGCAGACGAGCTTTACTGGCTGCAGGAGCTCGAAGGAGACCACTCCTATGGCAATGTCTATGCTGCGTCAGTGAGCGCGCTCGCCGGGTACACGCTAGCCATTTTCCTGCTAGGCGCCATGAGCAGTGTTGTCCTTGTCGTGTTGATCTTCAGATGGCAGAGGAGAGGAGGGGGCCTGAAGAGCCTAAGGCTGGGTGGATATTCTCCTTTGACGGATCAAGAAATGGGTCAGAGCCCTCGAACACCTAGAAGAGGCCATTATCCCAAGCCGAGTAAAGATATGGGTACGGACCCGTTCTTTCGAGATGGCGTTTGATGCCCAAATAGCCTTGTACAAAACTTTAATGTTGAATGTGAAGCCTGAAATCCTCAAATTGAAACTTTTCCTCGTAGCGATCAACACCACTTTCGTGGTGAAGATGAAGTGCCTCTTCAGGTTGATTTCGAAAACGAACAGGATAAGTTTCTGCGCCTCATCGGATTTGGCAAGACCAATAGAGCAGGAAAAGCAGTTGCGACGAGGTCGCCGCAAGGGAAAGAACGAAGAGAGCGAATGTGCAAAGGATATGGCTTCACTAGGAGATTTCGTGTGCTACAATGCTGAGCACGCCATTCTTCGCGCAATTTGCGAGACTCAGATAAATTAAACCGAACGTCATTTGCCTTGGGTCTCAGCCAAGGAACGTTGCTTATCTACAGATCTACTGCTAACAAGCAAAACGTTTAGCCTGCATTGGATGAAGGGGAAAAGATATATCTTGAACCAGTCTATGAAGAATGAAGAAACATTAGATTATTCGTAGCTGCCATGATCCAAGGATGTTCGGTAAGACTTGGGCCATTTCGAGCCTGAGCCATAGCCAGCTGGTGGGTTGTATGCTGGTGGGCTGTATGCAGGTGGCTGAGAGCCATATCCAGGTGGCTTTCCTCCATTGCCGCCGTTGCCTCCATTACCTCCGTTGCCTCCGTTGCCTCCATTGCCACCTCCATTACCGTTCACTGGGCAGGTGTAAGACGTTGGTCCAAAGATCGGAGATCTCGCGTACGCTGTTCTTGATTAGCAAAGTGGTAGACATGAAAGACACGAGCGGATTCGACTTACACTTGATCGGTGGCTCGGCCAGGAGCTTCGGGTTGTAGAGCAAGAATGATGCCGCCGCAGTAGAGATCGTCTGCTCGGTGAGGAGGAAGTCCGCAAGATCGAGACCTGGAGTCAGGTAGGTAGAGCAGACCTGCTTCAGGTTCAATCGCGAAGGCTTTCCTGGGCCAGCGTTCTTCAGAGCATCAAGGAAGAGAGCATATCCAAGCGGATTGTACAGAGTTCCTTCGTGTGTGTAGAACGTGCCAGCAGGTTGCAGTGCGCAGACCTTTTGTACCTCATTGTTCGAGACACCGACCTTTCTTGCGTAGTCGAGCAAGAATCCAGATGCCTTAGCACCTGACTGTGGCTCCACGATCTCATCGAAGAAGGATGAGAAGATGTTGGTGGTCGGGACGTAAGCAGAGTCACCGGTGTTCGATCTCAAGGTGGTGACAAAGTTGGAGTTATACTCTTGCTGAAGATACGCGGGTGGAAGGGGAATTCCAGGTGTCGCCGCAAAGTTGGCAATGATCGTGCCATGGTAGTCAGGAGAGAAAGCAACCAAGTCGGTCACTTTGCATCTGGTAGATGGCCAGTACTTGAATGCCCATTGACTGTTGATAGAGCCCTGTGACCAAGCTGCCACCGACACATTGCGCTTGTTGCTGATACCGGAAATGTAGTTGATGGCGTAAGCGACGTATTCAGAATTGATCTGAATGTCACCGTTCTGATAACCAGGAATGTTCAACCAGACAGGGTCAGCAACAGGATTTTGCTGAAGAAGAGGAATGAGGTTGCCGATGAATGTCGTGTATCCAGTGTCTCCAGTTCCTGGAACAAGGACGACTGGATTGGGAGCACCTGGAGCACCATACTTGAAACCAGGTGGAATGTAGATGACCTTACGCAGTTCTGCTTCGGTCAAAGAGTATGGTGCGTCTTTGGGTCCTGCTTTAGGATATACAGGTGGACTTGGGTTCCTTGGGTTGACATTGTTCATGCTGTTTGGGCCATCAACGAAACCTTCCGCGAAGTTGATCAAATCGCCAATGTTCTTGGTTGTCAGTCCAGCAGCCACCAGCTGAGAACCAGTGTTGAGAATATCTGTTGCAAGGTTGGTTGGTGTTGGCTTGGTCGCAAAGATCTGTGACAAAGTCTTCGCGGCATCTTCAGGCGAACTTGGGAGGTAGGTCGCAGTGACGAGCTGTATGTCTTCCCTAATTCTGTCGATGATGTTGTCCGTCGGTGTAGCCTGTCCATGACCAAGCATGGAGTTGATATTGTTCAAAGCATCGCTGACCGGGTTGTGTTCGACCGCGGTAAAACCGTTCAATGTTGGAGCAGCAAGTGAAAGGCCAAAGAGCGAACCAAAGAGATAAACGAGTGTAGTAGATCGCATCATTGCGATCTGAATTATTGGTTAAAGAGAGACAGAAACGAACGGTGAAGCCGTGAGCCCTTTCAGACACCAAACCGCAGTCGATAGACAAAGAGTAGGAAAGACATGCCTCTTGATGTGTTTAACAAGGGAGCTCACTAGAGACTCGAGTAAGCACTTCATGCTAGTTGCAGACGGTGTTGGAGCTTAACGCGTTTATGCAGCAAAATTGCGTTGTAGGCGCGAGTGCAAAAGCGCCACGCGTGTTGTCAAAATGCTCCAAGCGGAGCAGCGTCCGCAGATCTAGCGCAGAGTCTTCGGCGGCAAGAAGGCTGCGGCTCTGATTATCGTGTGGTAGGACCTTGTCTGTCCAGATTTCGGATTTCTGCTCGCAGGCGTTCTCCACGATGGCGATGGCGATGTCTCGTCCTGACAACCCACGTTCTCAGGCTGTTCACGGAGAATACGCAACGCTGTTGACATGGCTCTCTAGGGAGGCAGAGCGGTTATGCTTCGAAGAACAGTTGGAGGATCGCTGCTCACAATTCCAGAGGCTATTTGTCTGCAAGGCTTGCTCCCGGCAAGGTCCACAAACCACAAACCGAGATTAGGTTGGATCCCGAGTCGTTCTGTGACAGCCATTTCGGGTTAGCCTATGACAAGGCTGAAATTTTCACCAGGATATCAGTGTAGGCAACACGCCTTCCTCTCTGCTCTCGCAACAACCAGAGAGAATTGTCGACGAGAGCCACAGCACTTGACTTGCTCGGACAGCAAGGTCCTGCGTATCGTAGTGGCACGAAGCCGACTTTGGGCACCCCGTCAGCAATGGAAAAAGTTCCGTCAAGCGCAAAGTGTAGCCGGTAGAACTAAGGCGTACCTTCTCGTCGAGGCAGCTCAGCCGAACAACCGAGCACGTGGATTGTGGCTCGCATTGACATCACTTCTCTGAGCTCTGAACGGTGAACAGAGCAGGCAAGTGAACAGCTGCAGATTGATCAGTCGATAGGTGTTGCATGCAGTATTGAGATTCAGGAAAGGTGCGCTGCCACCACAAAGGTCATGTCAAGCACACCGAAGCATACAGACCTCACGATATTGCCCCAGAGCAGCCAGTGCTGACACAAGAATATAGATCACAAACTTCTACATCCGTTTAAAACATACGACCTTGACTCAAGATGTCCTCCTACCGAATCTCAGTACCAGAGGAGAAACTCCTAACCCTCAGAATCAAGCTCGCCCAAGCCGAATTCCCAGATGAACTCGAAGACGCAGGCCGGGACCTAGGATCACCTTTAGCAGAAATCAAACGTCTCGTCCAAGTCTGGAAAACAAACTTCGACTGGCGACAGGTCGAAGCAAAACTAAACGAACTTCCAAACTTCCACCTCCCAATCTCCATATCAGGTTTCGGATCCCTCGACATCCACTACCTACACGCCCCCTCCGAAAGTCCCAATGCAATACCCCTCCTCTTCGTCCACGGCTGGCCAGGCTCCTACATCGAAGTCCAGAAAATGCTCAACACCCTCCGAACAGGAAGCAACGGCGTAGCCTTCCACGTCGTCGCACCCTCCCTCCCAAATTTCGGCTGGTCCGAAGGACCCAAAAAGGTCGGATTCGGGCTAGCACAATATGCCGAAACCTGTGACAAACTCATGCAAGCATTGGGATACCCTCAATACGTAACTCAGGGAGGAGATTGGGGTTTCATGATCACACGTACCATGGGCCTCCTCTATCCCGAACGAGTAAAAGCCTCACATATAAATCTCGTGAGAGGACATAAACCATCTTGGACGAAACATCCTATCCTCGCTTTACAGAATGCTTTAACGCCGTTTTCTGAAGCCGATAAGAAAGGTTTCGAACGCTCGAATTGGTTCTTAACAGAAGGGTCAGGATATCGTACGATTCAAGGGACGAAACCTCAGACTGTAGGGTATGGATTACACGATTCTCCCGTGGCGCTTTTGGCATGGATTTACGAGAAGCTAGTCGATTGGACAGACTCGTATCCTTGGACTGATGATGAGATTCTGACTTGGGTGTCGATCTATTACTTCTCTACCGCGGGACCGGCGGCATCACTGAGGATTTATTATGAAGCCACTCATCCCAAGGGTGAAAATGCGGTGAATCGTAGCAGAACGGAGGAATGGATTCCATATGTGAAATTGGGATTGTGTCATAGTCCGAGAGAGATTTCTGTGACGCCGAGTATTTGGGCTCATACGCTAGGTCCGGTGGCTTATGAGAGTCGGAAGACGAGGGGTGGACATTTTGCTGCTCATGAGATTCCGGAGGAAATTACGAAGGACCTGTTTACGATGTTCGGGAAAGGTGGGAAGTGTTATAAGATTATTGCGTCCAAGCCGAAATTGTAATGCTCGAGATACGACAGAGTGGAGGCATATGAGAAAAGTTCGAACAGTGCGAGAATTACGAATAATGCGAATGACGCCAATGTATATAGTCATTACTTGTCCAATATGATCTCTGGGAAAACAAGATGTATGATCTCATCTATGAGCGTGAAGACAAGGTGGGTACTGGCAGATGTTAGCTCACGTTGATTCAAGAACAGCGATCAGATCTGATACTCACTTCAGTCGTGGATTATTCAACATCGAGACGATCTTCCGACTTGCGGCCTGCGCGTTCGTCTTGCCCACTACACTGCCGGCAAGATCTGGTACCAGTGCTCCGAGTAAGATTCCAGCCTCTTTCCTGGTTCGAGCCTTGTCCGCTGCAGTACGTGGCACGGCTGGAGGTCGCATCTTTCCATCGGGCCACATTATGGTTTTCAGCATTTCCACATAGCTTGCTAACTTCGGGTCCTCAAGAGCGCTGTTGGCTGCATCTTTGACCTTTCGCTCAATGGTTCCGCCGAGCAGTTGGTGAAGCACTACGACGACTGTTCGTCCTCGAAGCCAACTGTTGCCCTTCGAAAGCTCGAATGTCTCCAAGAAGAGATCAGCAATAGGTTTCACGAATGGCTCAACCTCCTTCGTCTCGTACGCGGCGAGCTCTGCTTCAGCCTCAGCAGCAGTATTCGGATCTTGAGTCGCCGGATCAAGATTGTCGACAGGAGAAGCGCCACTGATTTGTGAGGTCGCAGCGGATATGAGATTCTGTCCTGCGACCGAAAGCTGATCAAGAACTGGAATGTTCCCCAGGAACTCCTCCATGCCATCAGAGACAGAGTTGTAGATTCTCGTTACGAAGTCCTTAGCATCAACCTGCGTCCCGTTTGTGCCATTGGATGCTATTGCAGATTGCGAAAGAAAAGCACGAAGCTCTCTGCTTCGACAAATCGCAGGGACCAGAAGAAGCGACCTCAAGTATCGCTCTAGAGTTGCACGCCGTTTCTGCAAGAAGTCTTTCTGTAGTGTGAACAGAGTCTGTCGTCGTGGAAAGTCATAATCCTTCACAGCCGGGAACCGTGCTTTCAGCCTTTTATGCAGCTCGTGAAATTGGCTGTATCTTCGAGTTACTGACCAAGTCGCAGCAGGGAGCTGGTCGCCGGCCTGCCTTCGCACCTCAATGACGTACATGGCATACTCATGTCCGTCCTCCTCACGACCAACAAGGACAGACTTGATGCTCAAAGCGGTGCGGCCGAAGAGACTGTTGTCACTCTCTTGCACAACATATTGCTGCTTTTGCATCTCTTTGCGCTTGATTTCGCGTTGTAGACTCTGCTCAGACTTCCTCAAAATTCGCAACTCGGCTTGATTATTGGTGAGCTCGGCCTTGGCACTCAAAGAGTCGAGCACATTCCGCTGGGCGCTCAGCCTCTCGATTTCTGCGTTGAGGACGTCGATGGCTTCAGCCAAGCCGAGATCGCCAGGAGCAGCCTCTTGAATCTGGTCTTCATCAGTATCGGGTCCATTAGAGTCCTCGCGTTCGTCCTCTGCAAACTTTTCAGATTCATGACCGAACAGATCGTCCACGAATACACCACGTGCCGAAGGTGCTCCAACCAGGCCGAGTGAAGCGAGACTTGGCTTGCCAATGGCAGAGCTCTGCGCGGACAGCGGCGGGCGCTGAAAGATGTCGACAGATGACCTGCGCTCCTCACCATCAATCGACTTCCTGTCTGCAGAGTCTGAGAATAGCGAGGCCTTGTCATGGTCATCACTAACAATATTGTCCAGGGCGCGCTGCATCTCGCTGACTGCTTTGGCTTCCTGCAGCTTCTGCGCAGTCTCGCCGTCCGACTCATACCTTCGTAGGCTCGAGACAGAATTTTCCATCTTATCATCGTCAAGATCATCGCCGAACAATGCTGGTCGGCTGTTCGAGTTTGTGTCGTCCAAGGAACGACGAGGACTGTCCGAGAAGAGACTACTTTGGGCAGCGCGAGCAGTTGCTTTCAGATCGGAGGTTGAAAGCACGGCTCTTCTCAACTCAGATTCTTTTGACCCTCCAAGCTGTGGTCTTCGGGTCATGCTGGGTGAAAGACTGTCGCTCCTTGGGCTATCCGGTGATAGCGCATCAGAATCTTTGGTGACGGCTTGACCGAAGCTAGGCTGATCGTCGATAGCAAGCCATTTGTAGTACAAGTCAGAGCGTTTGAAGGCTTCGTAATGAACGTCCTTCATGATGTTATACACCCTGGTCTGCATCCGAAGCACTTCACGTCTTGCAGAGAGATAGTCTGATGTTCCAGCTTTTGAGCCTGCTTTGAGATAGCGCTTGACGGTGTGCATTACCTCATCTGGTGTCTGCAGTTCCGACTGCGACAGGTACTCGGAATACATCTGAGCAATGTTCATCTGGTCCGGATCTGAGGCAATTGCGGGCGTCGGCTCGTCATTGTCGCCCTCGAGAGGCCCACGAAAACCATCCACAACAAGATAAAATTGCACCAGCTTCATCAACCTCTGCCGATCCATGTACTCCATGAAATAGCTCAGACCCGCAGCATCATAAATGACCTCGCGTAGAGAAGCCTGCTGCTTGCGAGACTCTGACTCGGCGTTTCGTCCTGGCATTTGCACTTTCGCTGCTGGCAGAGGCTTCTCACTTCCATTGGCAGCTTGCTGGGACAGACTCGTAATTCGTTGGTCAAGCAATCTCCTGCCAGTCTCTAGCCTGCGCAGATACGCAGCATCTTGGCCTTCTACTTGTGCATCGCGTCTGAGTTGAGTCATGATTTCACTGCGAAATCGTCGAGCCTCATTCAAAGTCGAGACTTGTCGAATCGATCTGATAAAGCGCTCGAACTGCCTCTCACTGTCATAGGGCCTCAGGCGCGGGAATTGACTGATTCTCGTAACTTTCGCTGGAGTTATCGGGGCATGTTGATCAAGCGCAGCTCGCACCTTTCTCACTGACTTGCGATCTTGTAGCGTTGCGCCACCCACATTGACAATTTGCTGATTCCAGAAGTCCGGATCTGTTAGCATATTCATGGTCGGTCCAAGCACTGCACACGCCACGATTTCTCGGATCAAGACAGTCACAGCAGGACTGGACTTCATATTCGAGGGAAGGACAGCAGGTAGTATCTTTTCGATAAGTCGCCTCAGATACTCCTGCGAGCTTGCAGTGGTGTCCGCGTATGAGAGCGACGCAACAGGATGCAGCTTGCCGTTCTTGTACTTGCCCGCGATGGCCATGTTTAACTCATCGCTCTCCGTGACATTGTTCTCCAGGCCTCTACCCCTCACCAAGCGCTCTGCATCGTAGAATTCGTTCATATGGTTCGTCACGATTGGAAGCACGTTGGCGATACCGAGCTCGACGAGGTCCAGATCCGTCAAGCGTGCTGTGATCGACAGCAAGACAGCACGAATAGACCTGTCTATCTCATTTTGAAAGAGCGGACGCTTGCTGATATTGCCATACCAGCTGGTGACAAAGTCTCTCAATATCAGGTCTAGCAGCCCGTCCACTGATTTCGAGAACTTCTCTGCATCCGGAAATATGGTAGGTCGTCTGTACTCTTCTCTCCCCTTCAGCGCCGCCTTCTCTTCTTCCCATATCTGTCGATTCGCGGTGAAGGCTGTCGCCGTGCTGCCGTATCGCCGGAGCGCGTCGCTGCGATAGCCGAATTCATGGTGGTGTTTGCCGCGCGCAGTAGTGGCAATAACGTATACAAGAGCGAGTAAGGTCGTGATCACGCCGAAGACGAAGGCCTGCGGGACGAATCTGAGTTGCGGAAGGTAGTCTGTGATATAAGCCCAGGAGACGAACGCAACTATGGCCGATGCGATGGCATATTTGGTGTCAATCGGCATCCTAACGCCGCAGTCAACGAGCGCGGCGGAGGCATTATCTGCTGGACGAGAGATTGTGAGAGGCGCAAGTCGAGCTTGGTATCGGTGCACTGATGAGCTCGTGGAGATGACCCGCGGACCCTTGCAGCGTAATTCTGAGCCTCACATCTTTACGAACCTACGATTGCACCTCGCCTACATTTACCGAGACAAAGACATTAAAATGTATGCTTGGTAACATGGCAAAAGAAATGCCTGTCTCTCAGATTCTGCTATGAGATGATGCCGTACTGTCTTCCATCCATCTTTTGAACGCCTCAACGCCGCGCACGAAAAGCACAATGGCCTCCAGGCCTCACCCATCACCAGCCATGCATAGTCACACAGCTACAAGAACTTTCCCTCTTCCCTCTCCCACACAAGTCGACAGAGTGCCTAGAGAGGTACACATCAAATCGTACACAATCGTCGTCAGCTGTACACCGGACCATGGCCGTTTCCTGGCAGAACGAAACAACAGGCCTCCCAGTAAAGAAAGCTCAAGTCTTGGCCGACTCTTTTACGCTACCGCCATCTGCAAGTTTGAGAACTGTTTTGAAAACTTAGGCACCAGGGCAGCAAAGCTCTCATGAAAGCTCTTGTTCTTCACCTAAAAAACACAAGTTTGGTCAGCTGCTATAGCAGATGTGAGAATCAGGATTTCTGCCAAACTTACAGGAACATGCCACTGGATGCTCTCCTCGAAGTCTAACCACTCTCCGTCAGTGCCATTCGGCCGCGTTCTCAGATGCACTTTGACGTGATTCTTAGGTCCATCGTCATCCCAGCCGTCGAAACCCGCAGAATGTATTCTTCTCCACTCCGGGATGTCCGCGCAAGTGGCAGATTGTGGTCGGTCGGGGTGTGCCGCTGCGAAGAGTGCTTCTTCAAATCGTATGCACATTTCTGCGGTCCTGGTGGTTGTCTCCACATGCCAGACTCCGTCCCGGACTGGAAGCTTCTTGAGGTGAGCAAGAGCTTGATGTCGGATACGACCTTCTCGGCATTGACATGCCAAGAAGAACAAGGGGTGAATAAGTCCTTCATCGAGAGAGACGGAAAATAGGCGGTAATCAGCATTATCTGATCCCATGATATACATGCATATCGTCAGGATCTCTTCAAACGTTTCCAGATAGCGATCGAAGACCGAGGCTTCTGAATAAAGGCATGTTGCCGCCAAGATTCGATTGATCTTCACTCGACTCCGCAGCATACCAAGACCATGCTGCTCTCGTATACTGAGTTTGACAGTTGGCTTGTGCATGAATTCCCAGAGGAGGGTATCGAGTTTGAGGAACTGATGTTCCAGATCGTGCGCAGCTGCAATTACTTCGAGCGGGATGTCTCCTGCTTCGTGAAATTTGTAGCTATCCGCAACGGTCCGTGTAAAGTGGAATATTCGGCTGGTCCAGGTGTTTACCAGATCTCGGCCTTGTACGAGGTCGTGAAACGTATGTGGTAGTACTGAATCTGTTGATGCTGTGAAAAAGGGCAAGCCAGGTACGCGAGAGCCCAAATACATGGTCGATTGTAGATCCATGCGCATGACCGCCCGGACGAGGCTAGGATTAATCTTTCTGACATCAAGAGGTGATCCTGTCGAATGTAATAGCTGGATGGCATTCTCAACATGCATGATGGCCGGAACAAATGCTTCTCGTAGTGCTTCGAAATGGATGCATAACAGTGAGCATAAGATAATGACGTCCAACGATGCAGTGCCTGCTCTCAGCAAGTCCTGCATCTGGTTAAGAGCTTTGGAATATTGCTGTATTGGGAAGCCAGTCTTGACGAGGCTGACATCGATACCGCCACGTGAGGCTGACCGCCGTAACGATCTCTCCTCGTGGATGGCACCCAACGCATTGACTGCATGTCGTACTGCTGGTTCGCTGTGGCTCAGTTGCAAAACCAGTCGATCCCAAACGGAGTCATGGAAGTAGCCTGAGCAAGCCGGTACTGTTCGAGCACGGAAGAAGTCGAAGGTCCTTCGCTCCAAGGCGTCGGATGAGACATCGTTGACCAATGCCACGCTCAAGGGCTCCGGGGAATATGTCGACCTGGTAGGTGGAGATTCTCCAATCTGTGCGTAGCCGTCACACTTCCGGCCCGTGGTCGTACATCGTTTGCAAAAGGGCTTCTCCTCGTCGCACTTCACCCTTCGAATCTGTTGTGCAAAAGCAAGGACCACATTAGCTTGCGTGTGCTGTGAAGCATCTTGCCTAATAATAGGCAAGTCTGTAACACGAGGTAGAGATAGGATGATCCCGAAAGGGTAGGTATGTTCAATGTGCGTTCGCACAATTGTGGGGCGTGAAGTAGGTGAATAAGTTGGGTTATAGGTAGACATACTTTACACGTGATACATCCAGTACGGGTTTTGGGGGCATAGCGACGCTGGTGACCAGGTCTGCGCTCCGCCCTCACCAGTTGCTTGTCTTTTGACGAAGTAGTGCCGTTGCTGCTGCTGGTGCAACATATAGAGGCAGTCCTTTGGCGCTCAACTGCGACTGTTGAATCGGCAGCCATGCCGCTGCTCCATTCTACTCAGGAATTGTCAAACAGCGAGTGGAATCCGGGAAGGGTCGTCCTGATACTGCAGATGGCGTTCTGTACGTGTGCGAGCGGACCAAGGAGACATCATGCTTTTTGAAATTGGTCGATGCCTACTGCATCAGTCTCTCGGAGCGGAGCAGGCCTTGCCCATGTCAGGTGTGGTGAGGGTCAGCGCTACCTTGCGGTTCACCGGGTTGTTCATTCGGTCCAGGTCTCTGGAAGAACGGTGCACTGAGCGCAGAGAGCTCTGTGCAACGCATTTCTTGGGAACGAGTGGACCAATTGCGGGCATTTCCGCGCTTGTGAGGCCTCGGCCCCTGCTTGGAATGGCAATGGAAGAACACATCGCTATCGCATTAAATATATATTCTGTTGATCGCACACCTCAGAATTTCCTCGGAAGCACATGAAAATACACTGACGACTCCTCTTTTTGCTGCGAATGTCGCTCCCGTACCTGCACCCTCGTCGGAGAGTCAGATAGTCCGGCCGAAGAAGGCACGTGAGCGATGAAAGCGCTTCGGTCCCACGACCGAGTCTCTCTCGAACTGCAGATCTGCTTCCGACAAACCGACAAACCGGGATGACTTGTCGGGACGCGTGGGGCAAGGCTTTGTCGGGGAAGCGCTTTGCGCAGAGCATAATATATCGCAACAGGCTGAAGGGTCTGGATCATTGCAGGCATTGAGCACGCGTGCAACGCGCTGTAGAGAGCAGGCTGCTCAAACATTGGCCAGCTCGCACGATGTCTGTCCTTCCAACCCAGGACAATGAGCCTCAAGATCTCAGATCAGACTACACCAGACGATTTTCACCATGGGCCTGTTGGATACGAGCGTATGTTTGCGTCGATTGCACTCCGGACCTGAAGTCTCGGTCGTTCTATACAGTGCTATAGTACAATTGTGGTGGACTTAGGCTAGGCTTCCATGCTGAAACACGCAAGCATTGCGGAACAACCAGGACGAGGCTGTAGTTTCCCGGCCGACACTCGTTCGCTTGACATGTTTGTCGATGGCCAAAGCCTTCTCCTGCTGAATCTGTTGGAGATGAGATTATATCTGATGGCGGCAGACATGATTGCGCGGCCGCCTCAAACGTTCAAGGGTCCTCGTCTGTTCTGTTTGGCTTTTCTATTCCAGCTGCAATTCTATTCGCGCGCTCGTCATCTTCAGAGGTGAGTTCAAATGCTCGCATCCGACTTGCGATCCGCTCATCGAACGCGATCGGTTGAAGCCAGATGTCTTCTTCATGTTCCTTTCGTGGTTGTCGCACTGTCTTCCACCAATCTTTCTCTTCCCAGTCAAGAACAGCATTTTGCTCCTGAGCCTGGGCAGGAGCATCTGATGCGCTGTTCTCGTCTATAGATGAGACAGTTCCATATGGCCGGTGATGTGAAGCAAGAACAGCTGCAGCAACCTGTCTTCCGATGTCGTCCATCAACCTTCGTCGGGTCAGGAACCGATATATGCGAACAGGCGTGTTCCTGACCCCAAGCAGGTGCGGCATGCGAATCCCTACACACGGCCCGAGGATTTCGGGAGTGGAAGGTGACAGTGTTGCCAACTGATAGTCTTCGGGTACGATGTATGACGGTGGAAAGCGTCTCTTTGGCTTCTCTTCTTCGTCCTTCTTTTCCTCCGGTTTCTGCTCGGCTGGCTTATTTTCCGCTGAGTCTTCCAGTGAAGGTTCCTGTGGTTGCGCAGAAGTGTCACTTCCCACCACGGAATCCAACGATGATACTGGTTCATTTCCTGCATTCTGCGCGACCATCTGGGTCGCTCCCTTCGCTGCGGCGTCCCCTACTGATGAAGATTCAGAAGGATTTGGTGATGAACTTGCGTCTGGAGCGGCCTCCGCCTTATGTCCTGTTGAAGCTTCGCCAAATATTGTGTCCACAAGCGCTTCTTTCGGTGGATCAGGTGGTCCCAAATACCCTTCGTGTAATCCTCGAATGTATTCTTTCCAAGTATGTCTCCCGATGACAATATCACCTGCTACTCCTGGATATTCAATATCGCCGTTCTGTTCTCTGAGCTTCTCCACAGTCAAAGTTGTCTCATCCTCAGGCGGCAATGGCTCTCCCTCGCCATTCTTCTTCCTCCGCTTCCTTATCCTCTCCGCTGTCTTGTGCCGCACATCACCTTCTTTCCTGCCCTCCACTACATCCCAATCCATTGCCGCAGAGACAAGCACCGGCTTGACGTAGGTATGAAAGTGTTCACGCGCCGCTCGTAGGCCATCGCCAGGTGGTGCTTCTAGATAAATCGTGACTCTGCGCGGTTGTGTCTTGGAATCCAAAGGCTCATCGGCAATGTGTGAGACCAGATTGCACCATTTCTCCCGCATGCGCTTCGTCTGCCACTTATCGTATATCACTGCTCCAGCGAAGGATCCAGTGACCGTCCAGAAAATCATCCAATTCCTTGAAGGAAGACGAAGCCTAGGCAGACCCATCATCCGGAATGCTGGGTTCTGCTCGGCTGCAGCCTTTTTGGCTGCATTGCCTGCGGTCGAGCTGGCGCCAGCAGCATCGCCTGCTGCCGACGTGCTCGACTTGTCAGTTGCTGACATCTTAAAGATGATCCTAAAGAGCTGTGAATGCACGCGACGTTTGGCGATGCGCAGGGAGAGCTATCATCAAAAGTTTCCAAGATCCCGAATCCGAAAAGCTTCACGGACTTGGCTCCGTTCCGGCGACTCTCCTCCGAGAGCATCGACCTTTTCACCGCACTCACTCGCTGACATTGACCATTGACCTGACACTGCTTGAGAATCGCCAAGCTGGCGTTCTAGAGTTCTGTCAACAGTTACAGCCAGTTGCGCCATATGCACGCAGATGTGCTTGTAACCATAGTCCAACAGCGAAGCGGAGAAGACAAATGCCTCCGACCATGACTACTACTCCGACCAATCTACCGCTCCAACGAATGACCTTGTCATGTCTAGACTGGCTGCAACTTGGTGAGCGCTTGAAGACGAGGCAGTGCCTCTTGCGCCACTGAATTGACGTCGCGTCCTCATCGCGCTTCTTCCATGACACGAATGCCGACCTTTACCCAGTACTGAAGGCACGAACTTGCGCGTCCATGCTGATATCTTGCCGCATCAGAAATCTCAATAGATGAGCGGATCGGAGGGCATTTTGGCTTCTCTCAGAGCTCGCAATATTCTCACATGTGTAAAGCATTGTTATGCATTCGCGCTGATCTTCTTCAGATCACTGGAATGTTTCAAGTTTACAACCAGCACCACCTTCCCGGTGTCTTCGCCATGGCTCCACACACAACACGCGTACTTCTGAAGGCTTGACTACAATCGCGCTCTGACCCCAGCACCAGCAGGAAGGCTTCTCTGAGGCCTCATCCATCTTTAATGCCTTCACAACATGTCCTGCTAACCCGACACAGAAACAATGGGTTCCTGCCCAACATCAGCCGGCTCCGAGGATACCAGCACTCGCGGCTCAGGCTGGACAGGACTTGTATACGCCTCATTCATTTGCACAATCCTTACAGTCATTTCTTCAACGATACTCATTATCACCCACCTTCGAAGATATCGGGTCCCAGCACAACAACGACAAATCATAAGGATTGTATTCAGCTTGATCATATACACATTCGTGGCATTTGGCGAGCTGTACGACTACTCGGTAGCTCAATATGTTGATCCGATTGGAGATGTATATGAATCATTTGGTCTATGGTAAGGCATTCTGAGCAAATCAAAGGCTGAATCATTGTATTGACTTTCTCAGTGCTCTGCTGCTTCTTTTCATGCAATACGCAGCACCTTCATCTCGCATGGATGACGATACCTTCGCTCTCGTCAAGAGTGCTGAAGACTCAGAGACTGGCTTCGACTGGGTGAGCTTCACGCAATGTGATTGGAGCCTGCTGCTAACATTGTCCTGGCAGCCCCGAATCTACTGGATCCTAGTCTTCCAATATCCCATCTTCGAAGTCGCTTCCACCATCATCCTAGAAACCACAGAAGCAACAGGACACTACTGCGTCAACAGCCCCAATCCAATATACGCACACTTCTGGGTCGAAGCCATCGAGACCGTATCAATCTGCTTCTGCATGTACGCTTTAATTCGCTTTTACACGCATGCGAAGTCGCTCCTCAGAGTCCGACGAGCATTCACGAAATTTGTTTGTTTCAAAATCATAGTCTTCATCCGCTTCACTCAAGCTTGGGCATTCTCTTTCGCTCTGCAATACGGGATTGTCACGACGGGGGAAAGATTCAGGTATAACGATATCTTGTGGGGCATTCCTTGTCTTCTGACTTGCATTGAGATGGTGCTGTTCTCTGCGACTTTCTGGTATGCTTATAATTCGGGCGACTACAGTTATGAGAGTACGCTTTGCTCAGAGAGAGCGAGTGTGCTATGGGCGGTGTTGGATGTCTTGGATCCAAGAGATTTGATCGATGGTTTCAGGAGGACGTTTGGTCTGCGGCAGCATCTGCACGGGAATGGAGGATGGAAGGAGTGGAGGGTAGCAGAGAGGAGGACTGGATGGATTGGCAAGATCAGGGATATAGTCTTGAAGTTGAGACGAAGGGACAGGCCCTCAGTGAAGGGCGGTGATAAGGATGGAGTGCGTAGGCTACAAATATCTGCGCCTATACCTATCGAATCGAGGACGTAAGGTTATTTGCGTCCTCTCGGGCTGATTCTCTTCGCTCCATTGATCGAGCACGACCTCATAAGCCCGTCCCAGATCTGCCTGATAGCAACCAAGCATGAATTTGTCTTCGAGGTGGCCGAATTTGTTCTGATCGTTCAGCTCCTTCCATCGCGACTGATAGCGAACGTGGCAGAGCCCAAGAATGTTCATCGCAGCTGCATCGCTCTCGGAAAGTTGGCGGAACAATCGCAAGCCGTTCAAGCTGCTTAGGTCTGCTCCCACAAGCCATTTGTACACACAGTGCACAATTTGAGCATGCGCTGTAGGCGCACACGATGCTGAGCAAAGTACGATGGGTTGAAAGGTGTGACAGTAGTAAGGTACTAGTTCGTGGCGCAGCTTACGGCAGGTCTGGATGATAGAAGGTCGGAAGAGCAAGATGGTCTGGTCGACTTCGGTCCACAAGCAGAATGGAAGGTCTCCCCGTCGAGCATCTGCAAGTTCTTTTGAGATCCGTTCTTGTTTTTCGCTTAGCTCTAAGTCGACGACTTCTCTTCCGATGCGAGCCCATAGCTCGTCTGGGAGGTCGAGGAGGCCGAAGACCTGGTGTTTATTAGAAAAGTGGAGGGGCGAGACCTGGGACTAATACCTTACCTTTTTGCCATGAGATGAGACCTGGAACACATGCTGGTCTTGATCTTGGTCTTGGGCCTGCTGCATCTTGATGTCGGTGTTTTCCGCAAGAACATCTGGAGAGATTCTCAATTGGAGTACCGGTTCTGAAGGTAAGCTCGGGGCGTTGGACTCCACAGTTGAACCATACTATTCGAACCATATGATTCGAGCCATGATATTCACTCGCCCACTCTCCAGTCAGCGAGAGCTAGAAGATAAACAACAAAGGGTTGTTGGCTTTCTTGCAAAAGTATCAGTCGGGCATGAACAAATTGTCCTCCACATTGTGTTCAGAAACCCTTCAAAGTCGAACATGCTGCAAAGTCCTCGAGAGTGTTGACAAAGTCAGGATTGGACCAGTGAGACAGCCTTGAGAAGAGACTTAAGGACTGGACATCTTTAGCACAAGTTCTGCAGACAAGGTTTCATGTTTACGGCATGTCTTGTTTCATTGAGACATAAATACAAGAACTTGCGATGTAGAAAGAAAGAAAGAAAGTCCTGTAGTCGAGGTCGACGCGCCACGCGAACAAAGTGCTTGGCATTCCGTCATTGACCCTTCCGAGCGTGGAGATTTCGTGTTGCCTGCACCTGGACCTGCATACACATCTAGACTGCTCTCCAAGGCATACCGCTATGAGATGGGCACATGTTTCGCAAGCCTCGAGAGTCCGCAGATGATCCCGCACGCCTGGGCAGACCCCCAACGCCACCAGGCAAACCATCAAAGACTCCCTTCAGCCTAGCAGTACCACCTACTGTTCCGCCACCCAAGATGGCTACCAAGACCAAGACCAGCAAGCCAGTCCCACTCCCTACCATTGGCCGACAAGGACCAAGCAGCTCCAAAAAGTCTGCTATGCCGAAGAACAAGCTCGCAGGCAAGGGAAATGGTAGCATTCTGAGCTTCTTCAAGAAATCTGAGGGCGAACAGGGGCCACAGTCGGACTTGTTTGTGGCAGAACGACGGAGCTCGCAACCACAGGCCCAAGATGACTCCGCTCGACACTACCAGGATGAAGACGAGGACTTCAGATTCAACGAGAGTGTAGTATCGAACAAGAGACGAAAAGTCAGTATAGATAACCCAGTGGTTGAAGCGGCGGCATCTTCGCCCACCGAGAGACAATCAGTCCCAATCAGCAAGGGTAGCAGCAGCAAATCTGGTCCATTCTTCGAAGAGTCAGACAGTGAACAGGACGAGGAAGAGCCGGCTGCGGTAATAGGTGTAGGCAGTAGCGAAGACAATGCTGGAAGCTTGATTGCGGGCACGATGCCAGAGCAAGATGTTGCTCCAGCAGAGTCGCCCAAAGTCGATACAGGTGAGACAACCAACGATACGGATCAGGACCATCCTCCGCCTCTAATCAAGGAGGAAACCAGTTACGAACCAGGGCTAGATGAGTTTGGAGATTTCGGCGACGAGGATTTTGACGAGGATCCGTTTGAAGAAGGAGACGAATTCCGCGAACGCCGGTATATGGAGGAGCAGGCCAGGCTTGAGGCAGAAGAAGACGAGAAGGACTGCGACCCTTTGCCAGTGGAGGATCAAGACGTCAAGATCGAGCCATCAGATGAGATTCGAGAACCTGAACGTGGCGCGGCATGTCCGATCTGCAGCATCAACCTTGGTGGTGTCAGCGAGCAAGATGCTGGAGTTCATGTCAACAACTGTCTCGATGGCAATCCCACACCATTGCCGGAAAAGAAGCCCACTCCGAAGCCAAAATCCTTACCAATAGCCTTGAAGTCTGAGAACTCCACCTCCGCGAAGCAATACCGACCTGTTCGTGCTCCCAGGCCTGGACAAGCTAACCCTTTCGACTTCGGCGAAGCGAGCGGCAGCAATGGCAAGTCTGCATTCAACAAGCTCATGTCTGGCCACACCGAAGAAGCTGCATGGGCTGAAGCAGCGGCATCTGAGCATGCTGCTCGTGGCAAGCCTTCATACCAGCGCACATGCCCGTTTTACAAGATCCTCCCTGGACTGTTCATTTGCGTCGATGCCTTTCGCTATGGCGCCGTGAAAGGCTGTCAGGCATATTTCCTAAGCCATTTCCACAGTGATCACTACGTTGGCTTGACATCCTCGTGGAGGCACGGGCCGATCTATTGCTCAAAGGTGACTGCCAATCTAGTCAAGCAGCAATTACGTGTCGACCCACGGTATGTCATTCCGCTTGAGTTTGAGAAGACAATCGAGGTTCCCGGCACCAAGGGTGTTCGTGTCACAATGATTTCGGCAAATCACTGTCCAGGAAGCTCTCTCTATCTCTTTGAGAAGACTATGGGCAAGCATTACAATGGCAAGCCTCGACTGCAGCGCATTCTGCATTGCGGCGACTTCAGAGCCTGCAAGATGCATGTGCAACACCCACTACTGATGCCAGAAGTACAGGACAAAGTCTCTGGAAAGAGTAGGGAGCAGAAGATTGATGTGTGCTACCTCGACACGACTTACCTCAACCCGAAGTATGCTTTCCCCAGCCAAGAGAACGTGATCAAAGCCTGCGCAGATATGTGTGTCTGCTTGAGCAAAGACACACCTGACGAGGATGACGGATGGGAGACGATGAAACGTCAACGCGCCGGCGAAGGCATGACAAAATTTGTCCGGAAAGAGTCGAACCCCGATCTCAAAGAAGAGGAGCTTGACGAAGACTCTAAGGATGACATGAAGGTAGAGAAGAACCCGCACGCAAGTCAGCAGATCCTGTCATCGCTGAACGAAAAGAAGACCCGAGGCCGGCTTCTTGTCGTTGTTGGTACGTACAGCATCGGCAAAGAGCGTATATGCCTAGGCATAGCGCGCGCCCTCAAGTCAAAGATCTACGCTCCGACTTCGAAGCGACGCATAGTAGCAGCTCTCGAAGATCCGGAACTGGATGAGCTCATGACTGATGATCCGAGAGCTGCTCAGGTGCACATGACGCCACTGTTTGAGATTCGCGCTGAGACACTGGACGACTACCTCAAAGATTTCTTCCCACACTTCACGCGTGCAGTTGGCTTCCGTCCAAGTGGATGGAACTATCGACCACCGACGAGTCGTTTCACGGAAAGTCCTCCGGTCCAGACCGTGCTCAACTCAGATAATTGGAAGAGCACGTATAGCATGCGCGATCTTGTTCCTCAGCGCGGCAGCTCAAGTCGCGCAAGCTGTTTTGGTGTGCCATACAGTGAGCATTCGAGTTTTAGAGAGTTGACCATGTTCTGCTGCGCTCTACGAATTGACAAGATCATACCGACTGTGAACGTTGGTACTGCAAAGGGCAGGGAGAGGATGAAGGCGTGGTGTGAGAGATGGGCTGCTGACAGGAAGAAGAACGGGCTATATAGGATCCCAGAAGATGGCAGTTGGTAGCTATGAGCACCATGCAGAGGCGAAGGCAGAAGGCATGCGATTTGCGCAAATCCCCACGAGGTGGAATCTAGAGAGTTCACCATGCGTGCCTTGCTCCTTGTTCACCCCTTATGTTCCTTCCATATTTCACGTTCTTCCCTTTAGCAATTCACGCTCATAGATCATGCCTTTATAGGTCCACACCAAGCCTTGTAAGGCAAACCAAGACCGAGTCATCACCCTTGCATCTTACACGTGGCGAAGGATTCTGACGGCAAGACGCTGAAGAAGCATCCCTTGCCTTCAAGTCAAAGTGTCTGACAGCACGTCGTGGCCTTCCTCACAACAATGGATAGCCTGGACAAGATGACTGGCGATGAGACCATGATGCCAGCATGGACATGTCAAGCGACGCTGCTGTGCGACCCTAGCCGATACCAAAGATCTCGCGCGCGCCTGCGTTATTCTACAGCGAGCGCCAGAAGAAACAACAGTCGCTGACGAACGCTCGCCATCTGGTCGGACATGTCTTTCGAAACTCACAACGCCGAACGATTCCGGCATTGTCCTGTTTGAGTCCGCACTGGCAATTACAAACACATCTCAGCCGCACCACGAGGGCCGAGGATTTGTCGAAAATCGCGTTGTGGCTGTATACAGCGTCCCGATCACGACATGGTCCATGATCGTGGTCGATGATGGTGTGTCCCCACTGTTGGATCTTGCTGCTCGCGTGCGAAGAAAACAGAAACATATTCCTTCATCTCGTCTACAGCAGTCGGCTGATGCTTTTGGTAGGGCAGCAGCCTAGGTCGTCTATTCCAGCCAATAGCTAGAAGTCTTCCCCACCTGCCGCACACTCCCGCCTGCCGCACAGCTACACACTGTTTAGC
>JAASFE010006017.1:209356-226355 GCA_013365205.1 Pseudocercospora cruenta
CCTTGGCATCACGATATCCCGCTATTTCTGGATAGCTGAATCCTTCTCTACGCTAACTTCAGTACATGCAGTACACCGCCGCACGTCGGCCTCGCACCAAAGTCTGCAGATTCTGGCCGTCCCTTGTTGTTCCTGTCAATCGTCGCCGCACAAAGCAGACGACAAGGCGCCAGGCACGATGCTTTGTGGAGAGGTGAGACAGCGATGCGTATGCTGCGGCTTGCTGCGGCCGTTGCGACACCTCCCCGCGACATCTGTATGCAGTTTGGATATGCAGCTGGCCGATGAGTGAGTGTGTCATGCCGGGCTAGCTCAGTCTGCCACACGCCTGGCCAGGTTGATAAAGGTCTGTAAGTCCGGTGTGAAGGATCATGCTACTCGCCTGACACTCCATCAACGCTCTGCAACAAGGACTCAGACCTCTGACTGTTCCGCTCGTGCATGACCTGCCTGCACTCTACTTTCTGGCCCCCACCGCAGCTGAAAGCCTAGCTCAACAACGAACAGCGGGCACAGTTGGCCGGCGACTAGACGACTGGGAACACAACACGGTTCGGGTGATTAAACGCCTCTACTATTTCTCAGCTCCTCCTGCAGCTGTCCTCTCTGCTCCTCTTCCTCCCGCTATCCTCATACCAGGCTCACGGTACTGAGGTACCCGTCTTATACACGCCACCAAGCAGCAAGAATATATCGTAATCTAAGGCCGCCCACCTATTCACATTCCTGTCTGCCTCACCGGTCTTGCCCCACTACTCTTCTTCGCAAAGTGGTCATATCTTTTCGTGATTATTCACTGCTTCTTCAACCACCACAAGTCTAAACAGCCAAGCAGGCGCATTTCCTGAAAGGTTTCACAAGACAGGAGGAAGTCAAGATGGGGGACTACTGGGGCGACGACGGTTACGACTATGACTACTATGGTCGCAGGCAAAGACGGCGACCTTCACCACACCATATGCATACCACAGATCGTGAAGGCTTCCTCATGGCTGGAGTTGCTGGAGGTGGACTTCACAGAAGCAGATCTACAGGCCATGGCCCAGCGCCGACAATCAACGTGTACAATCGCGTAGAACAAGACGGTTCACCAATGCCTATGCCATATCCACCATACCCATACCCACCTTCCTCAAGCTCTCGGAGGGCATCGCCACGAGCGTCACCAGAAGGTCGTGGCCGCGGGAGAAGCAGGCTTGGAGACAGACTGGGCGACGAGCTAGCGGAAGACCTTGCAGAGATCGCACTGGAGCACCGTTTCCGCTCGCGATCTCGAGGTCGATCAGACGCATCTGGTTTCGATCGTCCACCACAAATGCCTGGTGGCTATCCAAACGACTTTGCTGCTTGGCAGTTGGCACAACGTGAAGCCCAATTGAGGGATTTGTCGCGAGAATCAAGACGGAAAGAAGAGGAGGAGAACATTCGGAGGAGAATCAAGATCGAACAATTGGAAGCAGAGGCAAGGCGAGACAAGGAGAACGCTGAGCGCGAGAGGCACGACAAGCAGCTTCTAGCTGACCTTAAGCGAAAAGAGGAGGAAGCCAAGGCTAAGCAGAAGGCAGCCGAGCGCGAATGGGAGCTGAAGAAGGCAGAAGCAGAGCGGGAGAGGAAAGAGGAGGAGCAGGCATTCCGTGAGAAGCTTGAACGTGAAGCCAGGGAGAAGAAGGAAAAAGAGAAGAAAGCATACGAGGACTTCAAGCGTCGTGAAAAAGAGGAGGAAGAGGAGGAGAAACGGAAATGGGAGGAGTTTGAGAGAAAACGCAAGGAGAAAGAAGAGAAAGAAAAGAAAAAGAAGGCAGACGAGGAGAAAGCTTTCCAAGAAGAGATGCGAGAGCGACTACGAGCACTTGGCTACACCGAACAAACGATCGATGTCATGGTCGACAAGGAGAAGACTAAGAAGTTCAAGACTGAAGTCAACAGCTCTTCTCACACCACAGTTATCAACGACAACCGCATCGGAGAGTTCCGTGGTCCACGAGCTCCCATCTACCCGAAAGTGCACAAGAGCTACCTTGCAACCGAGACTTTGAAATACTACGACCTACCATGGGAATACGACCGCGTAAGTATGGCCCGGCGACGCACTCGACCTCATTCGAAATATGCCTTGTACATTAGCTAACCACATCTTGTATTATTAGTCCGATCCCGACTACATCATCATCCTGAGAGACATGAAAAAGTCAGAAACTGACTTGCTATTCGAGCATACCACCAGGTTGCGAAATGGGAGACTACTTTTGGAGCCAGTGAAGAAGGAGAAGCCAGAACTCGCTTTCTACCGCAAGCGCAGCAGAAGCCGCCACGGACCCAAGCAGGTCGGTATTCTCAAGCTTGGATAAGCATATATATGTCCTGAGCTCATCTTGCGAAGGATATCTACATCACTCCGCTTTTGCGACGAGCGTCTTAATCTTTGAACACATACGTTTGGCAGTGGGTGGCTACTTGTTGCCTTCTCAACTCTTTCGATTCTTGGATTTGGATATTCAGCGGTTTGGCGAGCGGGTTGCAGAACATCGAGGCAGATTGGGAAGAGCATTAGGACTGTAGGCGATCTTGCGAGCATATGGTGCCCGGCATTTGAATCGGCTGTGAGCGGAACTGCAATACTTCTTCACGTATCACTTTGCAGTCTTTTCTCAATCTACTAAACATGCTTCAGATTATCAAGATACGCCACAATGCGCTTCTTAATAATAACTCCAACCAATCTCCCGGACCCTTCCTCAGTAATCATCAAATACCTCAATCCAAGCTTCCCAAACATCTCAACCGCATACTCCATAGGCGCAGCAGCAGAAACACAAAGTGGCGTCCGATCCACAAAATGGCTCATATCAAAATCTCCCTCATCAGCATCGCCCAACAACCTCACCTCCGCATCCTCTTCATAAAGCTGTCCAAGCTCATTCAATCCAAACTCCAACTCCCCTTCACCTAAATATCCCTGCAACATCCCACCATTCTGCACAAGAACCAATCCAGCATCCATCAACCCTCTCGCCTTCAATTGATCCAATTTCTTCCGTAAAATGTCCCTCTTCACTTGATTATTAGCTGGAACATTCACAGTAATCTCCTCCATCGTCTGCCTCGGCGGAATCAATTCCTCAACCAAATGATTCTGTTTCTGAACAATTTGCATCGAGTGATCTAAATCCAAAAACGGATGTCCGAGAACATTTTGTGCCAGATCATAGACTGAATCTTTTCCTAACAGATCCGCGACCCATTTCGCTACCAAGATTGCGATCATATGGGGCACTATGTATTCGATTTCTCCGGTGAGTTCGAACATTATTACGACCAGACTAACAGTCATGCGTGAGACTCCTGCTAGGAAAGCGGCTGATCCTACCACGGCGAAGATTCCGGGCGAGATTGTGGGGATGAGTTGGCCGATCAATCGACCAAAGAGGGCTCCTGCGTCGAGGGAGGGGATTATTACTCCTGAAGGGACTTTGACGCCGAAGGTTATGATTGCGAGGATGAGTTTTGTGAGAGTGCCGTAGATTAGGAAACCGTAGTAGCCGGATTTGTCGTCGAAGTTGGAGGATTCTTGTTGGCAGACCCATGTTGATGCGGATTCTTCTCGGCGGCAGTCGACGAGGAGGTTTTTGATTATGATGTCGCCGGGTTCGCGAGTAAGTGGGTTTGGGTATTGAAGGAGGACGGTGGCTAGGACTACGAGGGAGACTTCGAGGACTGGAATGTTTTTGATTATGCTGAAGGCTCGGAACCAGCGGGACCAGATGAAGTTGAGTCTGCAGAAGAGGCCGCCGAATATTCCACCTGCGATTCCGAGGAAGATGAAGATGAGGTAGTGGATTGCGTTATAGGACGTTCCGTAGTTTGTTTCGAAAAGGACGAGTTTTCCTGTGCCGTTTGGGTTGAGGGCTTTGAGGACCATTGCTGCAAAGAGCGAGCAGAGGAATGCTCTCCAGAGTACCTTTCGTGGAAAGTAGGTTGAGATCTCCTCGTACGAAAACAAAACGCCTCCAATCGGTGCTCCAAACGCAACACTCAACCCACTTGCACAAGCTGCAGACAAGATCTCTCGCATCTTTCGTCCATTGTCACGATACTTGTGGAAGCGTTTCGCAACAAGGTATCCCACGCAGGTTGAGATATGCACGAAAGGTCCTTCTTTGCCCAAGCACATCCCGGTAGCTACCGCAAAGACTGCGCCAATGGCTTTGACCAGCAGAACTTTGAAATCAAGGAATCCAGGAATGACGAAGCCCGAGAGGATGGTTTTGATCTCGGGAATACCACTTCCGGCAGCCATGTACATGCTTTTACCAGCTACGGATGGCGGTGCTGGATTCTGTGCTGTTTTGTATTGGTCTCCTTTGTCGCCTGTGCCAGGAGCTGTGGCTGGTAAAGAGCGTTTGGTTGTAAGCGTGACAGTGCTGCTCAGTACGCCGAAAAGCAGAGCAAAGGCGAGATATATCATGAAGGAGGGTCCGAAGCTGTCAGACCATGGGCGCCAGGCCGAACACTCGAGCTCATCGACATCGAGTGGAAGCGGCGTTTGGTCAAGACAACATGCTTCCCTTGTTTTGAATGGGTTGGATTTGCAATAGCCCATTTTCCAATCACTGACTGTCGCTTCGGCCACATCCACAAGAAAGGCAACACATGCTGTCAAAGTTCCGATAATGGCCGCTGCTATCCATCCTGAGGCCTGATCGAAGTATTTGATGATCCGGAAGCGAAGGCCTCTTCTATCGCCTATGAAGCGGAAGCGATAGCTGTCTTTGATCTGTTCACGATGTCAGTGGATTAAGGTCATTTCGCAGAGGCTTCTGGGCTCGGATCTCGCACTGGGCATCCTCACGAGATCGTGCAGCCAGTCTATGGTGGTATAGTCATTGTAAGGCAGTCTCTCGCCGACTGAGGCATCAAACAGCTTCTGTTCTTCCTCAGTGACATGACTGTGGACAATTGAGTCTGCTTCATCTTGTTGGATCTTGCTCAGACGCCCACCATTCGGCCTCAGTAGATGGGTACGCTCGTCAGCTTCAGCATCTCCCATCTCGTCTCACGCTATTGCCTGCTGGCCACGAAGCAGACTACGCGTCCTGGGAGCGAAGTACGACGAAGAATACCGACTTTCCAAAGCATCGTCGGAAATGCCACGATCGACCACATGACGGCATCAACAACCTTTCTATGGCCTGCGAGATACACATGCGTCTGAAGATAAGCCAGCCTTCCAGATCTGCATCTGACTGGCTGATAAGGCCCTCACCTCGTGGCTTAGATTCTGTGCAGTTCGTCTATCTCCAGCAACGAACTAGTGGGGTGGAAAACAAGCGTCTCATACAAGAGAGCAATGATAACTGCCAGGATCGAGACGTGCACACGTCCAGCGTGAGGGGATCTTGCGTGTTTGCCTGTGCTCACGAGACCAACTGCTCAACGTGTCGTGGTCCAGGATCTAGCCAAGGAGTGGTCGGTTCCAACGCCGCTAGCACATCTGGCCTTGATGCTCGAGGGCAAAACGAGTGACACCGAGACGCAGCTGCCACGCCCTGCTCAAGGCATTCAAGGACGATGAGAGAGCCATAAAGTAAATGCCATTATGGGAGTCACCAGAACGGAGTCATCTCGGCGATTGCGGCAAGATCAAACCAGAATATGTCGACCAGAAACATGATCGTAGTGAAGAAACTGACCAGGACTTCTTCACTCGACCGTGAGCAGTCAACCTTCAACCTGGATCCTCCGGCTGGATAGTTCTAGCTTCGAGTATGGAGGCAAGCTAGGAGAAGTACCATTGCTTGACCAGACATCGCCGCCGAAGGTCCAGTGGTAGGAAATGCAACGGCCGCATACTTGAGTCGTTTAGAACGCAGTAAGCATTCACCATTCTCATTAGCAAGGCACATAGCCGCTCCGAACCAGATTTCGGCGCGATCTTCACATGCGAAGAACCCTGCGGCTCGCCCACCCGAGCGCGTCCCCGCTCGCATGCAGCGTGGCAGCAGACTGTCGTCAAGTCGCAGGGGTCCAATGGTTGTCTCAGGCACGAAAGCAATGGTCAGTGGGTGAATGCCGAGTTTACCCTCTGGTGGGAGAAACTCAGACTCCAAGGCACAGTGAACTATTAATCTTCATGACTTCTCAGTGCGGCCTTTTTGGATCTTTCTCTCCCTTTTTCTAGCAACATTGAAACGCACTGGTCGCCAGCCGGCACTTCCCAATCCACCATTGCACTTGCCAGCTGTTCTGGTATAATGAGAATTTGGGACACTACGACTTATCGCTACATCACAGAAAATGTCAACCCCTCAGAACGCGTCTACCGCCCACCGAGCAGACAGAGTCGACTCTCCCCTGGCGTTACGACACATACCAATCACCTTCGATACCACAGAACCCGAAAAGAGCGCCTTACAACTCGTACAAGAATATGATCCTTCATGGGAGAGCGAGGAAGGACCAGTGGAGTTCGTCCGCTTCACCGACGGCATTACAAACACATTGATGAAAGCAATCAAAAAACGACCTGGCTTAACAGAGCTCCAAATAGACCAAAATGCCATTTTAATGCGAGCATATGGCAAAGGCACAGACGTGTTGATAGACCGTGAAAGAGAGCTTCGAGCACACAATCTTCTGGCAAATCTTGGTCTTGCGCCTCCTCTACTTGCAAGATTTGACAATGGTTTGATGTACAAGTTCATACCTGGTCATGTGTGCTCGCACACCGACCTGGCGAAGCCTGAGATATATCGCCAAGTCGCCTCAAGGCTAGGCCAATGGCACAGCCTTCCCATATCTGCCATAGCGACAACACCCATCCTTGACAGCGAGCCGGAGACCCAAAAGCACCTTGCTCCGAAAAGTGGCAACAATACTCGGCCCCATCCAAATACGTGGAGTGTTATGCGAATGTGGTTAGATGCTTTACCACAAAACACTGACGAAGAGCGTGAGCGAGTGAAGATGCTAGAGACCGAGCTCGAATGGCTGGAGTCTAAGCTCGGCAACACGAAAGGCTTCGACGGCAAGGACTTCGTTTTTGCCCACCATGACTTGCTATGCGGCAATGTGATTGTCGATATCCACTCAGAAGAGAAAGAAAAGCCTGTTCAGTTCATCGACTACGAGTATGCTACTCCCGGGCCGGCAGCCTTCGACATTGCAAATCACTTTGCTGAATGGGCTGGGTACGACTGCGAGCACGAAGCCGTGCCAAACAAGTCTCAACGCAAAGAATTCCTTAAACACTATGTCGCATCGTACCGTTACCACTCGATATCTGATGAAGATACCTTGACGCTTGACATCGACTTTCAGAAAGACCTTGATACGCTGAATGTACAGGTCGATCTATGGCGAGGAGTGCCTGGCTTTTACTGGGGGATTTGGGCACTGATACAAGCCATGATAAGTCAAATCGACTTCGATTACGTCAAGTATGCGGAAGGGAGGCTGAAGGAATACTGGTCGTGGAAAGAGGAAGTCACAGGTACTCGCAAGAAGGAGGGCCGCGAGATGTATGTGCGAGAGAAGAAATGGCAATCTGAGTGATCTCAGCCAAGCCATGGACAGGTAATTCAACCACCTGCAGTCGCAGCAGCTTTCGACACGATGTGCTGGATCAAGCAGGCACATCAGAAGACAGCATGGAGGAGTGTACGATGCGAGCTGACCACAAAAGCACGGCACACAGAACGGAATTTGAAAGTTGCCCGATTTGCTACGCTTGTCTTCAACACGACTATACCCGCCGCCGAACCTGCGGCATCAAGCTTCTTGTTAATAGTTGTCAAAAATTCTAATAGGCTTTCTTGCCAAGCCGGCCGGCACAGTACCAACCAACATAAGATTAGAGGTAAGGAAACAAATACTTGATAGCCAATAACAGCTGCACATATCAGAGTTTCCGAGCTGGAGTCACATCGACAGCCACATGGGCAGACAAAATTCGACTTTGCCGTCTTGCTCCTCCAAGTCAGAACATCCACCTGAGCACACAGATATAGGCAACAAACACAAGAGGGGAGAAGAATATTGATGGCAGGGTTGAGTGAGACCGTTCACTCGACACTGTCGCGGAACCTTGTACCGACATTGGGAGCTGTCGAACGCATTGTTCCAACAGCGCTGGTCGCGTTACGCTACACGACAGCGCCATCATGTACTTTACCAGCAATTACAGGGCTGAACCCCTACAGAACGTGGCAGGAAAGCAGCATGATGGTGTCAGGACAACGAAGCAGACCCGAAGCAGCTCAGGCAGCTCGATAGAGCATCAGCGAACTCCAGACACAATTCCTTCAGCATGGACACACTGAACCACGCCATTCAGCGCTACTTCCCGGCCATCAGCAGCAGGACATAATCTGAGCGCTACCGCTCGCAGAGCCTTTCACAACGCTAGAGATCGACAAGCACCGAGAAATACCTACGGTATGGAATACTGGCAGTCAGAGGAAGTCGCACCGTGGAAGACAAGACGCCATGAGGAGTTCTGGAAGGCAATGCATAAGCACGCACGCGATAAGCCAGCACAGGAGGAGTTTTCATCGCGTAGATCGAGGATCGAACAGGAATGGAAGCTGTATAACGAGACCGAGAGTGCAAAGCAGCATGCGACCAGCAGGAACCACCAGGAGCAATAAAAGCTTCACAACGAGCGCGAGAGCGCAAAGCACCAAGCAGCCAGCAAAGAGACCAAGGAGGAGTGCGCAGAAACGTGTTTTGCTCTACTGTGCATCATGGCCATTAGCTTTTTTGCATCGCTTGGCGCTTTTTCCGCCACACTGGACTTGATTGGAAAGGTACTAGACGACATCTGGAGAGGACTGAAGAGGCTCCGAGATGGTGTAGACCACTGGATGTTTGGCATGTCCTGGGAACAGCATCAAGCCTACCTGAACGCGTGCCATAGAGAGGCAAATCGTTGCCCTCGACATGGTGATTATCGCCTAATTGCGGATTGCGAGGAAATCATGGTAAGAGACTGCCTACACTCTGAAAAGCCAAGCATATTCAACAAATGATGTTTCCATGTGGATCATAATTGAGTCTCTATGCTGACTAGGGCTTCGCAGAGTATGAACAAGTTCTTCGGAGGAGACAAGGTCATTCCAACCACTTCTTCGCTTCCACCACCCACAGAAGAGCTTCGAAGCGAATACTGGAAGCAGAAGTACCAAACTCTGCAAGACCAGATCCACAAGCAGAACGGAGTTGCCATACAAACTTTCAACGAGCACAAGTCCGACCAATGGAAAGTGGCCCAACAGGCTTCTCAACTGATGAACCTTGACCAGAACGAAATTCCCCAGAAAGAGCCTCCAAAGAAGATGTCAGAAAGTGCCAAACTGCGCGCAGAGACAAAGAATCTCACAGCACTCCAGCTTTGGGAGGAAGCCTCAGATGCGGAGTACGAGCTAGAGCGTCCGAAATATATCGAAAGGCTGGAAGCTGCCAACAAGAAGCTCGGAAGACCCAACAGGACCGATTACAGCAGGATGGAGACGATGGACATCCAGAACGAGGTGTATGATGCTGAGTTCGAGCTAGAGCGGCCAGAGTACCTACGTAGACTCGCGAAGGCAAGAGGGATAAACTATGTTGAGGAAGGTAGGGAGGAGGAAAAGTAGTTGTGATGCTGGACGCCGACGAGAGCGGAAAAGAGGAACGAGAAATGGCTATTTACTGGAGCCATGAGATACATCTTGGAATTTGGCAAATGATACCCACTCTACTCAGCGATTATAGAGAACAGACCGCAATCAATCTAGACCTACGCTTGAACTTCAGCAGCCTTCAAAGCCGCCTCAGCACCCACATACCCACACGTCTTCTTACCAAACTCAACTCGATCAAACTCTCCAAGCCTCTCCATCTCCTCCTTAGGCAGCAAAGCGCCCATCTGCCTCGAAGCTTTAGCTGTATACTGCACCCTGTCCTTTCTTACCTTGGTAAACAACGGAAAAGCAGCTTGCACGTCTTCCGCAGTCCTCGCATCTTTCAGCAGAAAGCCAAGTGCTTCGGCATCTTCGACTGCCATATTACAACCCTGTCCCGCATGTGGCGTGACAGCATGAACAGCATCGCCTAACAGCACTGCTTTCCCACGATACCAACGATCTACGGGATCAATATCTCGAATCCGCCATACGTCTACCTTGCCATCACCAACCTCGAAAAGATCGACAAGTGGCTGATAGAAGCCTTGAAATTCTGTCGTGGCTCGCGAAGCAGGTACGCCTTTGATGATGCTGGTCTTCGTGTTGTCGAATTGTGGTCCGAACTCTTGCTCCGTCGTGTAGCCGATAATGCCTGCTTCGGTGGGACTCATGTGAGCGGCGAGTATGCGTCGCTTTGTGAACACCGATCCAGGTTTGGTGACTGGATCATCCGGTGCTGCCCAGCTTGCAAGACCACCGGATCTGACAGGGTCGCCGAACCAGGAGAGTTCTGGTATGGCTGCAAAAGCTGATGCAGGAATGGTCTTCATGAAGGCGATCAGGTCGTGAGTGACTGCTGGGGCTTCTCGATTATCACTACCGTCGTCAGAGAGTACTGCACTTCGCACGACGGAATTTATGCCATCTGCACCGATGAGCAGATCTGCGCTGAAAGATCTCCCATCTTCGCTGTGTGCTGTGGCGGTCTCGCAATCCACTCTCGTGACTCGAAAGTTTTCAATAACTTTTGCAGCTTCTCCATCGAGCTCCGAACTGGTAGCTAGTCTGTGAAGCTCCTTATGAAGCTTGCTTCTGCGCAGAAGGATACTGGGCGTTCCGTAGGTCTTCCTGGTGTCAAAGTCGCGAGTGTAGATGGGCTCAGTCTGTGCTGTCCTTGTCCAGGTCTTGACCATAACAGTCATATCAAGGTTCTCGCCCTTGATGCCAATCTTCTGGAGCAGGTTGTACGCATTGCAGATTACGCCAATCGCATAGTCATTTCTCGAGAAGTCGAGCTGATTACGTTCCAATACTGTGACATTGTGATTCTTTCTCAGATATGCTGCAGCCGCGAAACCACCCAGGCCACCGCCAACGATCAGAATGTTAAGACCCATGATGGTTGTTGCTCGTTATGGCAACTTCGCTTAGAGGTACAGGCGGCCTCACTGCGATATTTCAGCTCGGAAGAGCATGAGATGAAATACAGCGATGCTGTTTGATGTGGAATTCATGAAATCGTCGGTATGAGAGATGCCGATTGCAGATGGTGACACTACTATACCTTCCCATCCGCCGGTCACAAAGTATGTCAGCAAGGAACCAGGATTCATCGTGCCATGACGGGCAAGCCCGATCAGCACAAGGCTCGCGAATACGAAAGGACTGGTCGGTATACGAGCCTACCACTTGGCAGCATCATGGCAAGTCGCAGACTGTACCGCCATTCACGAGTCCCGTCAAGTTGACATACGGCTTGCTTGAAGCGGTGAGCTTGAATCACCCTCAACAGTGCGACAACGTCGGTATAGACTTGAGTTTGCAGGGGCAAGCTGGAGGGGGACACAGTTCTGCAAAGGCGAATGTCTGATCAAACAGCTGGTCTTACATTGGATTGAAGAGCATCTCTTCGGTGTCTTCTAAAAAGCACTGCGAATGTGGAAGAAAGGAAGAGGAGGGAGAATTTGGAGAGTCATGCGAATTGGGTGGCCGCTGAGGCCAGCCGTTAGCGTCCGGACTTTTGTAGCCAATGTGAGTGAAGTTGAGTGGTAAGTACTTGGAACTGCTCTCCGGCCAATTTGTAGTGGACAAGACCGAGCAGACCGCTGCAGAACAACAGCTCAATATGGGTGCCTACCTAGTGATCTCCTTCTCACGATTGTGTAGACGAGGTGATCCTTATGCGTGCATACGCGTCCGGCCAGCACCAGGATGGACAACCAAGGCCTTTGGCGGACTAGAATTAGCTGATAACCTCGCCTTTGTAGAAATGCAATGTTCTTCTGTCGTATCGCTTGCTCGAACGCCGAGCAGTTCCTGACTTGATATGTGTTCCAGTAGGGAGACATGGCTGCTTGAGATTTTGGCAAGTATATCGCGGACAGAAGGTTGTTCATACTGCTGTCACCCTTGGCTCGAGCATGGACGTTGACCGTGACAAGTGCAGTTGGAGGACACCTGCCTATCTCCAAGCGAAGCGAACATGTCAACAACCCTCGTCTCGGCCGTGGTCTCGATCCTCCTGATGGATGCATGCTACAAGCGATGCTCGGCAATCGCAAGTGGCTGAAAGCAGTCTGTGCAAGAGGGACAAGTACCAGTTGTTGGTCCATATCCTTGCGATTCGCTCCTTTCCAAAGCTAGACGCCTCGACGATGCTCCTCGCGGATAATTCAACCTGTATGAATTCAGCGCTTAAATGCAAGTTTCCAGCAGATCGGAGCCGCGCAACTGCTAAATACCATGGCTGGACAAACGAGGCGTCTGCGGAAGAGCCGATGCAGTACATTTGTTAGGCCGCACTCATCCCCATCCAATGAGCTCCAGACCAAGGATCTACGGCTTTGTCTCCCCTCGAACTTACATCAAACCTCACTTCGATCTTCCCTGGTTTACTGCACGTTGCGCGCTTTTGAATCATGAGTACGTTCGGGGGTCCTGGTGGTCGCACGACCTTCTCGAAGCCTACGCCGCCGGAAAGAGGTTCCTTTCCGCTAGACCATGAGGCCGAGTGCCAACCTATTATGAAACAGTACTTGAAGTGCATCAAGAGTGCGAAGGGCGTGCCGACAGAGGCCTGCAGGGAGCTGTCCAAGAACTATTTGCAATGCAGGATGGAGAGGTAATCAGTCTAACGAAGGAAAGTTGGCCTAATATTGATGGCAGTGTGCAGAAATCTTATGGCTCCCGACTCGATGCGCAACCTAGGATTTCAAGAAGACGAATCTGCGAAATCGGCAGCAGCATCGACGACAGAGGCTGGCAAGAATGAGCAGGCGAAGAAATGAGTGATCGGCATAACCCGCACGTGAGAAACAAACAGAAGGATCAACAAGCGGTGGAAACGAATACCTGGGAAAAGACAAGACACACCCCATACCAGACATTTGGAAAGAACGAGAACGACCAGGCACATCTGCAGCGTCTGTGGATCAGGCACAGAGTGCATATGCCACTTCCGTCACACCTACATACTCGAGTATCATCGTTAGGTTTCCCTCGGATCATCTTTAGGACTCTCTCGGATCTGTTCCGTTTGCCGTGGGAGGCCGAAGCAAGGGATGTGTGTTCTGCCAGTTGCCTTGATCTTGGGAAATACCAAGGCAGTGGTTTGTCTCAGATGGTAGGCGAATGGGACTTGTATCCAGCAATTTGGTCGAAGGTAGTATTCCAAATTGACGGCTGGCGAATGAAGAGTGGTATATATTGGCACATGCGCATAGAGCGGTGATAGTTGTGGCTGTTTGCTATAGCAACTCCTCGCTATCAGTGGCTGTGCTGGAAGTGTGCTCAGTCTGAGGGGGTGCGGATTGTGAGGTCTCAGTATGGAAGCAGGGAAGGCTGGTATTATGAAGTCTTGCAGATGCGTTGGTTATCATCCTCATGTTTCATGAGGTCGGCAAGGCATGGACTCAGAGCGCCTCCATCGTCACAGCAACTCCTCGAACAGAGCAAATAGGTACCGAGCACCACCGTGCAAAGGGACTTGGTGTGGCGGATAGCGAGACCGCGATGGGCGGACGAGGCGTCGAGGCTAGGTAGTGCTTGTATCTGAGACTATTAGAATTCCACAATGTGAGGGCTTTGACAGCCGTTGACAGTAGTTCTGTGCTACCGACTGTGACAACTTGGCATGCGGAAAATCTCCGATGATAGCGTACACAAATTTTGAGAGATCAGCCAGAGTGGCACAGCGTGGATGGAAAGCGTTTCTGGAAGCACTCCGGCGAATGATGGCGGTACTAAGCTACTGTCTGCGAGGGAAGTAGCTCAGCTCCTGTAGAGTGGCGGAGTCAGCAACATGAAAATCAGGAAGAAGGTGTATAGTTTGAATGTATTGGCCATTATCTCGGCTACCCATAGAAACAAAATAATGCAGTCATAAGCATGATCATGCCAGCACGTCAGCTTATCAGGTTCCTTCTCGGCAGTCGTCGTTCCTCCTTCGCACATCCGCCGTTCTTGCCTGACATGCTGCTGGTTCTGATTCTTCACACAATACCTTCATGCAATCTGAAAATCATGCATGCATGCATCAGTCAAACAGAACGCCGATCCCAAAGCCTCATTAAAAACCAGATGAGAGTGCTCATCAACATCGTAACAAATCGAAAGTCCATCCTAAGAAAAGTAGAGAGAATTCAGCAGGAGGGCAAGGTCATTCCTCTGCATCGTGTTGCATCGTGATCGCGTGCCTCCCATAGTCCAAACTATGCATAATGTGTTGGGTAGCTGAGATAAGAGGTGCCGAAGTGCCATTCCAGAGCAAGAAAGCAAGAACAGATAGTGGTATCATTGATGAAGCAACGCAGGCCGCCTGTCCGTCCGTAACTCCGAATATGGTGATAGATTTCAAATAGCTCAGATAACATCGAGTTGCAGGCAGGGTCGTGTCAAACAGGAGTTGAAGGTGTCGTCGTAAAGGGTGTCGGTCCGAGAAGCCGGACCCGCCGTCATGGAGATGCAATCTGTTTCAAAACAGTCTCCGCTCGAGCAGCTCCGCAATGTGGCTCAGCTCAGAGCGACTGGAATTGGAATCGGCTGGCTTGGAGCAATCCATTCTACTGAGTGTCCATGCCGTACTCGTCCTCTTCCTTGAAGTCAGTGGCCCAGTTGTAATTGCTGTGGCTGACGCCTCCGCTGCTCATACCACTGCCACCAGGTTGGAAGCCAGGGCTAAGAGGTGGTATAGTCAGGTTTTGTGGCGAGTCGCCGTTGGTGGAGTCTCCGGCAAGGTTTGTGTATCCAGGCACCCGTAATCCAGACCCAGCGTGTCGAGAGTAGCCAGTGAAGCCACCGGCGGCAGCGTGCTTGTTCAAAACTTCCAGAATTTCAGAGGTCATGCGCTTCTCTTCCTCCGTTTGATCAAAAGGCCACTCAGCACCGAGCTCGGAGACAAGCTGCTTGAGCTGTTGCTCCTGATTCAGCTTCATGTGCATGAACCACATCATGTCTCGAGTCCAAGCCACTGAGCCATTGAGAATGTCACCCTTGTTTGGGCCCTTGTCTTTCTCCTCCATGGGGAGACCCTGGGTGATAGATCCAGCTGTGCGGCGCGCGGATGTGCCAAGCAAGGAGGCAGCATTTGGTGGTGACATGCCGGCGTTTGCAATGGATGGTGACAGTGGCGCATTTGTCTGAAGGTGCTTTCGAACCTTCTCGTCCTCGAGTCTGTGCTGTGGGACAAGCGTGCCGAGATCATGGATACGCTCATTGATGTTGTCGCGACGACGGCGCTCCACCATGTTGTGTGATTCTCGACGACGCCTACGCTTGGCTTCCTGGGTGTTGAAAGGTGGGCCGGCTCCGGGCTCCATCTTAGTTGGTAGGGATGAGGCAACTTTGCCGTGGTGGTGTCCGCTGTTCTTCAGGACTTCGGCAATCTGTGGGTGGTGTGGCTGACCGTTGTGAGGAGATGGAAATGGCGAGGAAGCGTCCCAGCTATGTCCGCTTGGTGTGCTATCCCAGCCGTTGCCGATCGAGCCTTGCTGTCTGTGTTGAATTGGTTGCATGCCTGGATGTGTGAACTCGTCGTTGACTTGCAGATGCTGGATGCCGGGAGTGTTTGGTGTAGCAGGTGACCGCGAGTCAGACACCTTCCTGTCAATGTGCTGCATGTGAGGGCGGAAAGCGGCTTGTGTCGGCACGCTGTGAGCGCCAAACTGCTGCTGACCTGGTGCTGGTCGGAATTGGCTGTAGTTGAAGCCGTCATTCGAGAATGGTGAATGCATTGGTGCTCCGTCTGGGGTGTGAGAGAACGTGTTCTGTTGCTGCTGCATGAAGTTCTGCACGCCTGTGTTGAAGCTGAAGTCGCCGTTGGTCGGTTGAGCGCTGTCAATTTGCAGATCTAGAAGCTCGTCATCGCCAATGAAGCTGTTGCTCATGGGACCATTGCCGTTGGTCAGGTTGGCTGGGTTCACGTTCATGTTGACGCCACCGCCGTATGACTGGCCCATGTGACCTTGCTGATTGTTGTATTGCTGGAACATGTTGGGGTCGTTGAAGTTGAAGTCGTTTGGCTCTGACTTGATGTATGGCGAAGTCGCGCCTGCCATGTCGTCACCGCCGCCGCCTAAGTCGTCAAATGTAAACTCGAGTGGTGAGTCTCGCTTATGCTGTGGAGATTCCTTCGACTGGTCTTCGAAGGGCGGGAATATGGTGAGGTTGTCTGGTGCTTTACACAGCCGCATTAGCTTGGAACCCTTTCGCGGCCGTGAACTGAAGCAATTCGGTAAGGCCGGGCAGTGTCGGCTCAGAGCCGGCACGCCTTCGAAGGCACTGCATAGCAAAGCCATAGTGCATGGTCTTCGTGAGAGCCAGCGCGATATTGACAGGCAATACGACGAGCAAGCACGCCAGTATATGTATAGGAAGGGTACTTACAGTCTACAGGCATTCCTTGGATGACAGCTATGCGATCATACCACTGTAGCTGATTCTTCTCCGCTCTGTCCTACTCAAGAACGCGAGGGTGTCGTGGCGACTCGTGTGGTCTTCGCCGCTAATGTCCCCGCTGGAGCTGACAGGCAACTGGTGTGGTTTCCTGGCACAGCAAAAAGGCCGGACAGGTGTAGACCGACCCAATGGTTGACTGCCTATGCGTACACCGCAGTAGGCAAAATCTCGTGTTCTATAGGATGACGTTCGGTGTCGGTGGATTTCGAGGAAAGGAAGGTACTTCTGGGAGAAAGAAGGCGTCAGTCACAACTTGGCCCAGAGCAAAATCAAATCAACGGCAGCCTGCATCAGCATGAATTTCCCAGCCGCTCCAATGCGGGTTGCCTTCATGCGATGCCAAGTGGAATTGGCATTAGAAAGAGGCATGAAGGCATTGAGGG
>JAASFE010006017.1:226436-247289 GCA_013365205.1 Pseudocercospora cruenta
AACAGCGATGGGCGTGCCGCCGATCCCGGACAGCTCGCAAAGACTGTAAGCAAGAAATGGCAGGACTCACCGGTGCCTTCCTGGTCGAGTGTGTGGTGCTGAGGGTTGGAGATTCTATCGGGTGGTGCAGCTTGGAAGTTGGGACGGAAGCGTGCGTCGGGCTGATTCGCGGAGATTGTCGATGTTGTAGGAGTGTGAGTCGAATGAATTTCTTCGCGGCGGTCAAGAAGACAGGCTACGCGAGCGACACACAAGCACTGGCTCGTGTCTCTTCACAGGCTATTCAGTTCTGGCCTGGCCTAGCCGTCGTCGCCGGCGCTTACAGACGGCTGCCGCAGACAAAGATCGTCGACAGCAGAGCACACCAGCAGCAAGAGCACTGGTGGGGTCTTCTACTGGTGTAACGTGGAGTAGGTATCGACTATCGAGGATGTCGCGCAGGAAAATGGCGGGGAATGTGTGCCCGGAGGTCTGCCGAGCGAATCTAAGGTTGGCAGCTAGGATTGGAAGCTTTGTTTGCAAGTGTGGCGGCGTGGTGCAACCGTTCTGTCAACAGTCGTGTCAAAGACTGGCGTTGTGTCGCAGTTCCAGTTCCTGTCGACAAAGAAAGGAGAATGCGCTCGCAAGATGACTGCGAGACAGGAGGAGTGACGGTGTGTTCGGAGGCCGGTCAGACTCCAAGGACGACGTCAGGCTAGCCTGAGATTCTCCCAGAGGCGCAAGTGTCGGTGAACGCCGCGGTGGGATGGGTTCCTGTATTCGGGCAGAGCAAGGCCAGGAGTTCCGTCGCTCGTCTTGCGAATGGCGGTGCACGCAGCCAGCTGCTGGAGCCGTGCGATGACGAGAGACGAGCTTTGCTGAGCTGGGGATCGTCTGCCTCAGAAGCAGTAGTGCGCTTATGAGAGGTCGAGCGCGGCTACTGCGCAACGGGGATTACTTTTGCGGCGAATTGAAGGTTCAGCAGGATGAGGGTTCGCAGCACGGTAAGGTCGGCTTAATCTGGGCAATAAGAGAGCCAATGGAGGCAGAGGACTGGCGAATGCTGTATGATCTGACGGGGATGCTGTTGCGAGTTCAAGAATCGGTCAGCTCAGGGCGAGGACGTGCAGCAGAGCCGCTGTGGTTCTTTTGTATATGGCTGTCTACGGATGCCAAGGCAGAGTCTCATCAACCACACCATGAGCCTCTGTGAGCATCATCGCGCGGGAGGGAGGCTGCTGCCAATACGTCTCACACACTTGATGACCAGGTGAGTCATTTAGTCGCCCTCCCTCCTGCTCCTGCGAAGCACCATCTGTCTTTATCTCGTTTGTCCCAGACTGCCGGAACCTGCCTTGCCAGGCCGGCTCTCGCAACTTAGAACATGGTGTAGAGCATATCGTATATCGAATTGGTGCACTGGCCAGAGCAGAGCTTCAGCCACAGCAACCAGTATTCACTCACCCGGGTCAGATCTGTGAGACACTCATTGACAGCTGGAGATGGCCCAACCTGGCGTCCTCCAGTGTCCACAGAGTCCACAGCCCTTGCCGCATTCTTGGGGTTGCGGTGAATCTTAGACAGACGAACGCTTCTGGTCATTGCACTCGTCGTCGGAGCCAACGCCTGGCGCACGTCGGCTTCGCCCAGTGAGAACGCGGCTTCTTTGAACAGGCCAGCATCACACGCCACCCCAAGTTCCAACTACTCTGAAACGTAAGTCATTGGGCACACCTCGCCGCCATGGTAAACGGAGTTAATCCGAGCCGTCGATCTCGTATGCAAGCAATCTTCCCTCCTTCCCGCCCCGCAGTAAGTTTGCGATGCCCTGCCTTGCAAGCGTGGTGCTTTTCTGCGAGGCGCGCTTGTGCACGTCAAGCCAAAGCGTGCAAGCGTGGTGGGAGGGAGGCTGAAGCAAGCAAGCTGGGGAGAGGAGAGAGAAGCAGAGCCGCTGCCGGCGCCGACGGAAGCTCCCACGTTTGAGGTTGCTTGAGTTTGCCCTGGCTTGTGCTCGCTTCCCTGAACACACCAGAGCGCCAGCTCCCAAGCAAAGCTCTACACCTCAGAGCACGGCACCGTCGCCACAATCTGCATCGAGCTCCAGCCTGCGACTGAGGCACTGAGCGGCTCGATACACTCCCAATCGGCACCGTCGGCGAGCAGGACACGCGGCCAGCCAATAGGCAGCACAATTCAGCACTCCAACCCATTCAAATCCTAGAACTATCGCAAGAGATCACCAACGACCCTAGCACATAACCTTGAGCTCGCAACTGAACCTCAAACGCACTACTCGCCACTGCACAAAGACTGCATTCCCGCTCCGCACCACCATGGCCTCGTCGTCCTTTCGCGACAGCATGAACAGCCTGGGCTGGTCGCGCCGAGAACAAACAGCCAATACCAACCCGCAGAATCCGCTGCTGGGCACACTCTCGAAGCTCAATCCTTTCAGCGGCGAGGGCTATGTCAGGCTGCCTACAACAGAGGGCGAAGGCCCCGGTGCCCCACTGCCCGCCAGGACGCGAAGAGAAGAGGAAGAAGGGTGGTTCGCGCGTAAGTTTGCACCATCCATTACGACTGCATCCATTATTTTGGTCTGCCGCGTCTCAAAAGCCTGCTTTGCCTGCTCCTCTCCAGAGAGATGTTCGCATCATGCATACGGGCTGCGTGGGGGCGCATGAGTATCGATGCTCTCCTCGCAAAGAGCCGCAGCCAGGTCTCGGACTCTGCCACGCGAAGTATTGCTCGCAGCTCGCAGTGGTTGCTGCTTGCTGCTGCTGCAGCAGCATCACCGTGACGAGGTGGAGTTCCTGCGTTTTACTCCGACGTGCATGCGCCGCGCAGGTTTCTCACTTAGCCGTTCTCCATGGTCATTCACCTGGCTTGCCTAGCATAGCCATCCGGGATCTCCAGCCGAGACATTGGCTAACGTATGCTCACAGTAAGTCGATGGGACCGTCTACTACTATTTGGTGGCTTGAACCTCGCTGCCATTGCTCTCTTCGTCGTCTGCTTCACGCTTCTGCCTATTCTGAGCCTGAGACCACGCAAGTTTGCGATACTGTACGTATCACTCCCTCTTCTGTCTCTTCAATTTCAAATCTGCACCCTTGTTCAGCTGCTACCAAGCACTGTTCCCTGCTTGCTCAACTCGAGAGGGTGTCATGCTCTCTCCTTGAGCACATTCACCAGCGGTCTATTTCATCACCATTATCACTTACTGGCGCGTCGAATCAATACTTGCTATCGACGCCACGCGCAACCGATGCAGTATGTTCGTCCTCGGGCACTTATGCAGTGGGAGCTTCCACCTGATCACAAGGTTGTTGCGGTCCGGGGTGCTTGCAGCGAAGTGCAACGACCTGGACGCATCCGGCCGCTGCTAAGATGCAAAGAGCTCGTGTCGATCTCCTGCACCTCAATTCTCTAAAATGGAGTCTATCCTGGTCGCACTTGATTGCACATCACCATGGGAGCTCTCAAACAATCACTCTCGACACGAAAACATCCATATTGCCCTTCACAAAGAACGCAGTTTCCACACATGAAAATGAGGCTAACGTTTGGTCAGATGGTCTATGGCGTCGGCACTCTTTCTGGGCTCATGGGCAGTCATGATGGGTCCTCTACAATATGGTAAGCGATTGTCCAAGCTTGATGCTCCTCCCACCCCACTATCCTTCGCATGCGCCTCTTCGAGTAGTCAATCAAGGCGCTTGAACGCGAATCGTGCAAGAGCTTTGTCTCGCGAGGCCTGCATGACTACAGCCGATTTTCATGGGTGTTACCAAAGGTGGATACCTTGCTGATCTTACGCAACAGTACGCCATCTGGTCTCCCAAGAACGCCTACCCTTTACAGCAACCTACTTTGGCAGCATTGCGCTCACATTGTACTTCGCGGTCGGGGTAAGTAGACCTCTCATATCTCCGTGCGTCGGAACACTACGGAGCCGTTGCCACACAACCATCAACTGCACACCCTTTACGTATACAGCTTGCGTCGACAATATCTTTGTTGCGGATGCGAGGTCGATCATGCGGCGGATGCACACTCTAGCTGCTGCGCCTAGCATGACCCCAGATGTACCATGCACCCTTCCCGTTCATCCCGCAATGCACGCAATGTGTTGCGCATTCTCACTGGCCTGCCCTATCTGGACACAATCCTGCTTCGCAACTCCATCACCCATCATTCAAGCAACAAGCACACCGCGTTTGGTGCTCACTGTCGTCATGATTTTCGCCACCTACCGCTGTCCAGACACACTCGCTGACATGACTTTCGCAGCTTCGCAGCACTATTTTGACGCTATTTACATCGATAGTCCAGCTTGTCGCACTGGTGTGGTACCTCGTGAGTTACTTCCCTATGGGCTCGCAGGGTCTACGGTTTGCGGCAAGCTTTGGAGGGAGTCGCCTTTCTGCATGGATGGGTGGATAGGTCCAGCACTATCTTCAGTCCGAGGTTTATGTATTGACTGTACAGATACGGATCATCATTCATGCTTCCTCATACGACTCCACTTTGCGATACGTCTGCATGTTGCCATCGCGCCGCCGCTACCGCGCGGTTTAAACGTTCTCGACTTCGGCATTCGATCTGGGCCTTGCAGGACTTCATGCAAATTGAAACACTGCATGATGCGACAAGCCTCACTGATCGAGCGATTACAATGCGTTCTTGCCATGCCTTTGCACGTTTCGGGGTTTCTCTTCAGCCGCGCATGCTGACAAGGATCGTTCATTCATCGACATCTCCCGAAGTCGGACCAATGTTCGGCCTGAGAAATGATTCCTGAAACTCGGCGTCACGTTGATATACTGCTCGTGCTTAACATCAAGGTCATGAGACCCTTCGCAGCGGAGCTCGAGCACGGCTCCGGATAGGCTGCGCTCTCGCTATGGGTGTGCATCGCAAAGCCTATTGACAGCCTGACAGACTTGCGGTCAAGGCAAAGGTAAACGCCGCCGGCGCCTACAGCTGCTCAAAACTGATAATCTTGGGAAGAGAAAGACACTAGATCACGAGATGAAAGACTTTTGGGGTTCGAAACCAGCAGATCCCGTTCAAAAGTGTTCGCAGAGTACCGTCGCGCGCTCTACTGAAGAGTAGCGCAACGACTGGACCTTCACACCGAAGAAGAAGAAGAAGCTGACGTAGGACTCCGCGGACTCGATTTCGCGACTGCCAATTGAGACAACAGCCCAGCGCACCTGCCTTACATATCAACCACCAGAGGAGCCATTTTCAAGCACAGGGCTGATCCCTCTGGACCCTTTCAAAGCTGTCTCGGCAACCTTCCTCATCCTTTAACACCACCGAAATTCTATCTCAAGCCTCGCTGACCACCAAACAGGTTTACATTCAAATCTCGAATGGCTCTAGAAGCCTCGGGATTGATATTATATGATCATCAGGTCCGTTCCTGCGCGCCGAGTAAGCTGCATACCGCATAGAATGCTCCTTCTTGAAGCTTGATACCCCACGGCATTTGGAGGATTTTTCTGGTAGACTGAAACTTTGCTGAGTAAGTGGCACGGCTCCTGCTATGAAGGATCTCAATCGGTGTGGCTCGTGAGGAGGTACACGTGGTGATTAATTTTGGGTGGTGAGATTTCTGGTGTGGCTGACGAGAGGTGAGGTGGATGAAGTTGTTGATGTGAGAGTCTCTTGCTCGCTGGAAGGACTTGTCTTGGACGTGGACAGTCAGAGGTGAAGGAACGAGACGAGAACAAGGTAAACGAAAGTATCAATCACATCTGCAGTTCCGCATGTCCCAGCAACGTCCGCCATCCATGAATCAAGTCTACTGCTCTGCCTTTGAATAGTGATGCAGTTACCACACAATTCCACTCCAAGTCGTTTGACGTACTCTGGTCCATAAATGCTGTTCGCCCGCGAAGTCGTTCCCTGAGGTCGATGAACCAGCGCTGAAACGCAAGCATTTCTCCGGACTAACGGATTCGAAGTGCCTATGATACCAAGGCAGTGCAACAGCAGCAGCTGTCCATCTCAATCAATTGGTATGCAATAGGCCGGGAGAAACTTCCTTACCGCGATCCTCATAGCTCACATTTCACATGTAAAATTCGTAGTTGCCCAAAATTCTCACCTTCACCTTCACCTTCACTTTTCTTGCAGCATTTGAAACGCTAGCGCGTGCAAGTTGGCCTGTGCGGGAAAACGTCCAGTGCCATGGGCGACATCAACTTGGGAATACGCAAGTCACTTTTCCTTCTGCAAGATAACAACGACAAAGATATGAGAAGGTATGGCGACCGACAATCCTCAAATGCCGGCCATAATGCCAGCTTCCTGGAAGCCAGGAGGCACGCACGAGATCAAGGGAAATGAGAATTGCAACAAGGACTGCGCGATATGCTTGCCGCAGTTTGTGCCAGGAAAGCTCATGTCGAAGCCAGAAGAGCTCGAAAAAGCCCGCGTCTCGAAATTCATAGCACAGATGCGCACCTGGGAGATGGTCGCCAATATACGGTCTGACCTTGACTGGCTCCGGGAGCATCTCGCCAGCCATGGCGACTTCATATTCAATAAGTGGAAAAAGAAGACTCGCGCAAAGAGGGAAGAAGTCATCATGGAGGCAGAGCCGGGAACATATCCCAAGAAATGGCCCGAGGTTCGTGCACCATACGGCCTGGACGGCAACACAGAGGAGGCGATGAATCGCTTTGGAAAGATGTCAAAGTACTCAAGGATCTCAACGCCCTGTATCATGATCCCGTACCTGAATGTGGAGACCTTGAGAGATGATCCCATGCGATTATTGAGTCTCCTACACCACCGCACAACAACAAAACCAGAAGATTGGGTAGCTTTCGATGCCTCACAGTTCAGGGCTGCTTGGTACCAAGGTGTGCTTCTGTCTGCCCATCATGATGACTGCGTTGCCATGAACGATCAAGACTATGGAGATCTTGTGCCATGGACAAGAGCAGAATGCCACGGTTGGGTCAACGTTGGCTTTCCATTGGCGGTGACCATCCTGTCCTGCCAGTTCGGCATCTACAGGTTCATCCGTCGTGCCGCCGAAATCATTATTGCTTCCAGCAATGCACCAACGGGTGACGAGGCCTGGACAGCGATGGCCACCGCCGGGTTCAAGGCTTCTGGACAGCTTGAATGCTGGTCCACTGTCGCCAACCAGGCCTTCTCAGCACCACTGAAGTTCGATCCTCACAAGTGCCTTGAAAGTGCCAAAGTTCGGCTTGCCGATTGCATGGACCATTTGCATTTCCTCCAGACTGATCCTCTGTACCTGCAAAATTATTACTCGTCCCATGCCACTGGTTACCAGCAGTCCTTCACGTCCATGGAGAAGGTGTGGCAAGGCAAAGACTCGTCCTGACAATGCCAGTGTGAAGACGCCTAGTGAGATCTCGGACAGCGACTGTTTGAGGTCTTCGGTAGCGCAGCCAGAACAGATGGCATCGCCACGAATCTCACTTCGCCGCGAATCGATCACCACCCTCTCCAGAATGTTTCCATCAAACTCTGATGTCGCTGGAAAGTCTATCAAGTGGCAGCAATTCGTCTCGGCGATGGCGGACGCAGGCTTCTCCGCTACCCAATCTGGAGGCTCTGCCGTCACCTTCTCTGCAATCGGAACATCATGGCTGAGTGGATCGATCGTCTTCCATAAGCCGCATCCAGAGCCAGATCTCGACCCAGTCATGCTTCGTGCCATGGGTAAGCGTCTGCATAAGTGGTTTGGCTGGGACTGCAACAGCTTTGTTGAGCGGGAGAAAGTGGCCAAGCAGGAAAAAAAGACATGAATCTTCGCCAGAAACGCTGTTGTTTAGTGTTTATCAGGGCACGATGGGCAGAGGTTGGATTTGTGACCAGGCCTTGAGAACTTGTTGTGTTTGAAAAATGTTGGGCAACTGAAGCGCAGAACCTTGAGACACACAGAAAAGCGATCGATCACCTTGATAGCGACCAGGAACAATTGAATGCCATCCTCCGGTTTGACAGAAGAACAAGAGAAGGCCACGCCAGGACAGGCGACTGAAGGATCAAAAAGAGCAATATGCGATCGCTATGCTACGCTATGAAAATACTATTGTAGTGGTTCGTAATCGTCGTCATCATCCCAACCCAGACTCTTGTAAATCGAGGTTGGATCCGTAGTGTCATCAAGACCAATGCCCGAATCATCGTTCTTATTATCCGGCGAAGCTTCAACAATAGCCTGCAATCGAGATTTCGTTGACAATGAAGGCATTGGCTTCAAAGGTGTCGCTTCGATGTTCGCCATGCGAGTCGCAGAAGGCGACTCAAGCAATGTGCCAGGCTCCCGCCCCAGTCCTACCGGCATGTACTTGGCAAAACCTCGAGAAGGTGTGTCTTCAATGCCTGAGGTGTGCTTCGATCGGTGGCCAGTCTGCGGAACGGCAGGCGTGCTGCCGACGACATCACCAGTCTGCGCGAACAGCTTTGTAGACGATGAAGGTACCATGGAAGTCGCGCCAGATCGCTCGTGGGAGGATGCTTGAGTCCGCCGTCGGGGAGCCGGAGTGGCTTTGATATGTCTCGGCGTGGCAGTAATCGGCGCAGCCTCTTTGGCTGCTGTGCTACGCTGAGTTTGCGACTTGCTGGACTTTTTCTTGGCCAGCTCTCTCGCAAAGCTCTCATCTGCCTTCTTTGCTGTCTCCTCCGTAGCCAGGCTCCTGTTAGGTTTCCTGATCCCGGAAACAGCCTCACGGACGAGCTGCTCACGCTTGGCCTTTTCGCGCAGCTTGGCTTCACTCGCTTGCGACATCGCCGAGAAGTCCACCTGCCGTCTGCTTCCCATTGCCTGATCAAGTAGACTGACGTGTTTTCTCGATTGGGTATTCGCTTTGGCCTGAGGTATGCTCTTGAGCGATGGTTGCTCACTTTGCTCACGCTTGATAAGCGGTGCCAAGGCATCTTGATCGGTGGCAGAGCGATGCAATGAAGGTGCTCTTCTGCGATTAAGTGTGTCTGTAGAGGCGCGCTCAAGTGGCTTCCTCGGTCTCTTCTCGGGTGCCGGTCGTGTTGCAGGCTCACCAGGTTTTCGCGGTGCTGAGCCAGACTTCCTCTTGAGTGGATCCGTAGCAGCTGGACCACCAAGCTTCTTGCTCGTGGCATTTGCTTGATCAAAGATTCGAGAGCTCCAGAATGGAATAACAACTTCTGTAGCAAAGTCCTTGAGGTCATCCTTGGCTTCGTCCTTCGCAGCCGTACCATTGTCGTTCTTCGTCTTCAATGGTGAGCTGGTGTCTAGCGAGTACCAAATGCTCAGGCGGTCGATCAAAGTCTGTATTACACTCGCAAGATCAACTTCTTTCTTCTTCCGAGGCTTCTTCTCACCGGCGACAGCTTGAGTATCCTCTGCTTGGGAGTCGACGTTCTGCAATTCCAAATTTGGTGGTAGTACAGACGCTGGCGGCGCTGATGCTTCGAGAGCCATAGTTTCCAGAATTAGAATAACCTGCAGAAAAGTCTCTCGATTTCGCACCTTCCGCAATCGACGTTGCAAGCGTGACTCGAGAGATTCCGCCGAGCTGGGAGGACTTGCACCCTCATCGTCCTTCCGCCACCATTGCTCAACGTATTCTTTCTCGTCCACGAAGAAACCGTACTTGTCGCGCTTGGGCTTCCACTTGCGCTTGCGCCGTGTCTTAGGCTTGCTGTCAGGCGTTTCAAGCAGCGACATTTCCCTCACAAGCTCCGAGACACTCTCGCGGTACTTCTTGTCCGCCACTGAAGCCGACAGAATGGCACCGCGGAGGAAGCTGATGAGTTCCGCGGGTTGTGCAGAGAAGACAGCTCGAGCACGAGCAAGTGGTCCTTTGACAAAGTACGCCAATGGTGTTCTCGACAGGTATAGTGTGTCGAGGTAGTGTTTTGCAAGCTCTTCGAGACTATCTTCGGGTGAGGTAGGTTTCGGATCTGTGACGTCTTCTGGCTGCACTTCTCCGATCGCTGATCGAGCGATGTCGAGGTTGTTGTCGCCCACCTGCACCACACCGGCTGACACAGGCCTTCCTTCTGTAGCTGCTTGCAGCGAGAGCTTCGGCTTTTGTCCCGTCCATGTGTCGACGCTCGTGCTCAGATCCACAGATGCAGACATCCACCATGGCTTTCCAGCATCAACGGATTGCAAAGCCTGGCGCTTTTGCTGGGGCCCGCGATGTCGTACATCCAGCTTTGATCGCGCGACCATCTCGTCTTTCCGAACATTGCTTCGTAGCCGGCATAATGCATATTGGCGCTTCTGCACTCGTTCCACCGCGTACAGTCGTTGCTCCTCCTCTTCTTCCACAATCAATACGTTGATATCGTTTCGGTACTCGTGACAAGCTTCCAGAACTTGTACATGTGCCGCAAAAAGTCTAGTCCCATCATGCGTCGTGTCCAGATATGCTAGTGGTAGCTGGGATCGGTCTAACAGGCATTGCGGCTTGAATGTTAGCGGCTTCGCGAATGGATTTGAAGAATCGGCCTAGGAGAAGTCAGCAAGACTCGAGGCACTTCACTATTAGTTGACATACTCGTATACTGAATGGTCGTGTATCAATGGCAATCTGCGCTTCACTACTGTCGTCTCGCTTTCTCTTGCGCGTAGCTTCATCTCGAATGTGGGCTTGGTCTTGAATCGTCTCGCGTGATATGCATGCTTCTCTATGAATTGACATGTTCCATAACCGAATGCTGAATATGCGGCCGTATCAATGGGGCGTTTCCATAAGTCATAACGTCGTGGGAAGCAGTCAAGGAGAAAGCAACGCACAAAGAGACGCGTTGAAGCAAGCGGGCGGTTCGCGTTGCGAGATCGATGATCGATGCCAAGACTTTTAGCCGATCTACTAGCCTCCCTTGACCACATTTCATTCACTTTCATTGATCAGCTAAAGTAATGTCACATGCATTTTCCGTATTCCTTCCACGCTCACCCTGCTCGAGATCTTTGCTTAGCATGCAATTCTTCGACCGGTGCGTTGACCCGATATGTCATGGTCTTTTTGATGTCTCCCATGAACCAGCACACAACGCAAGCCAGTGCCCCAAATGCCGCAGCAATGATCCATACAGGACGCATCGAATCCGCCTGAGCATGTTGCAGAGCTGCCTGCCCTGCTCGTATCACACTCTCGTTCGCACCGGGTACATTCGCTAGAGCAGTGCTATCTTTGCCCGTTAATGCTGCTGTGAATGGGCCCACGCTCGATACCGGCAGCCCTGCCTGCTCCGCTGCAGTCCCGACATATCGTGGAATGTCGCTCTTGGCTCTAGCCGTGACGACACTGGTGTAAATTGCAGTGAACACAGTTGCTGCGACGGCGCGTGTACTCGTGATCACAGAAGTCGCAGTACTGATTAGGTGGTGCGGAGTGGCTAGTTGCACACCGGCTACAATGAGGGTCAGAGGTCCGGCAAAGCCAACGCCAGCAAGACCGCAGAAAACCAAAGCATTTATAGACTGCCCTGGCTGGACAGTGGCAAGACCAATCATGCCACCAGTCCATAATAAAAAGCCGAGCAGAAGCGGTAGTCGAATGCTTCGGGTCTTCGTGCTGATGTAGCCGTATGCGAATGTGGTGAGCGTCGCGCCTACCCACCCTAAAAGTGAAGGGTAGAAGCATTAGCAGATGTCCTAAGCGAGGAGAAGCCGTGTGCAACTAATGGATCGATTGGTCCTTGAGAGTGAGACAAGAGGGCTATAACGCGGGAGTGTGCAGGGTGTGGGCTTCTGCCCTTTGATTTACTCACATGGCATAATCCGAGCACTGATGAGGAAAGGGTCTGTCTCGAACAGGTCGCCCGTCCTACTAGATGCATCAGTCGCCGATCATTGAGCAAAATGTAGGAACCATTCTTACAACTGCGGGTAGAATATCACGAATGCGAAAAGCATGATGCCTTCTATGAAGATGAGCAATATGCACCCAACATACGTCCGAACATACTCTGAAGCCCCTCGGAACAGATCGTGACGTAGAATTCCGTGTGTTGTGGCCTTCCACTCGTACAAAAGGAAAGCGACTAGAGTCACGATTCCTATGATCAGGGTCGCAAGCACCGGTGCGTCACTCCAAGCGTAGATGACTCCGCCAAGTCCCATACCAACGAGAAATAGTGAGAGACCTGTGGTTAATAAGAAGAAGCCGACAAGGTCCAATTGTCGTATCTTGTCCCAAGTCTTGAAATCTTCAGAACTCGTATGCCTTTTCGGCGGCCTGTATCCGAAGAGCAGTCCAAGGATTGTTACTCCCCATACAGCGAACATGATCCAGTAGTAGTTTCTCCAGCCTTGATGTGCATCATCTCTGGTAAGTGCACCGACGCTGAGGATTGACGTAATCGTGGACATAGCAGCAAAGGTATTCAGAGAGCCCTGCACTGCAGGATACCATTTTCTTGGCACGATCTCGCTGGGGATGCAGTATGCTAAAGGAACTGTGGCAAATCCGAATCCTATAAGTACAGTAGCGGCAACGAGGCGTCCGATACCCTGTGAGCCAGGTGCAATTGCTGCTCCGATAAATGACAGGATGCAGCAGAGTACGAGAATCGTTTTACGAGCTTGAAACGTGTCCGAAGCTGAAGCAACGAGGGGGCCTATGACAGCTTGAACCAGTGAAAGAGCATTCGGTATCCATTGAGCGGTCTCTGAAGCGTTGATGTCGGCCGCGATGAATGAAAGCTGCGTGAAAGGCATGATTAGCTAGGTTGTAAAAATTTTGGCCTTGACGTACAGCACTGGATGGGCCTTGAAGAGTCATAATCTGAACCCATTGGAGCAGAAATAAGGATGCTATAGCAATGTATGTCCGAACATTAAGCTGGGGCTCCTGATCATCAAGATCGTAAATCAGATTTCCTCCCAGGGCATTCTCATTGCTCGTAGTAGTATTGGCGTTGTTTGGTACAGCCGTCACAATCTTGGATTCGGAATACTGTTCTTCGTCGAGTTCCTTCACTTTGAAGAGAGTAATTTTGCTTGGGCAGATTTGGACAGCTCGCAACGAGAAAGCGTATCAACACGCTTTCTGGGCGAATGTCGAGCTGAAAGCTCAGAATGCATAGTATTGTTTCACTGCCTCGGAGATGGTTGTTGTACAGCAGGGCGTGGCTTGTACTGTTCGTGTTCTCACCGGGGCCTTTCAGAGTAGGTCAGCAAGCATGAAGTAGTGTTGGGTGGGCTCTGGATGCAAGTTGACCGTTGGACGCCTTTCGCCAAAACTCAAGCTTTGCTTGGTCGCTGATCTGCACTGCAATGTAGTTCTAGCGGGATGAATCAGCATGGCTTCCTTCCAAATCGCAACGCTTCCTCTTTTGCCCGTTCATGATGCTCTGAGTTGACATATGTAGAGATGAGGCTCATCGACCTGGGAATGGTCGTTCTGCGCTCAGCGTTGCATGCCGCCCTTCGCGTTTCTCATCGTAATCAGCTCTTAGCTACGGTGACCTTTCCATCATTACTGAATGATCATCTGCGCCACAGCTAGCACAAATACCCATCTCGCTGGTATATCTGCGTGGCAGTCTGAGCTCCGGATGGCCTTGCAGCGAGTAGAAGAGTCGGAAGGCATATGTTGCTCTATGTTATTGTGGTGACATCTGGGCAGCAGCCTGGAAGCGACTTGGGTGCACGAACTTGGCGCTGACATCAAGACCTCGGCCGACGCGAACTCCTCCTGCCACCACCTGCAATCGATCACGCGTAGATGGCTAGATGTAGATCCAGCAGTCGTAGCTTCCCAGTTTGTTGCATCAACAACAACAGCAGCTCTTTGTCTACTGACATGTAGGCTTTCATCTTCACTTACCACGCCATCCTCTCAGGTGTCTCCCAATGGCACCTCGATCGTCCTCCATCCCAGCTCCCATCCTTCGTCTCCCTCTCGAGCTTCGCCAGCAAATCTACGCCCACCTCCTTCCTCTAGAGAATGTCTCTCACCCTCTCCCGTCCGTAGGCATAACCTCAGTCTCGCATCGCCCGCCGTCAATATCACTGCTCAACATCCATACTCAGATCACGGATGAGATCTTAGACTACTTCTATACCATTTCAACATGGAAGCTGGTGTTCTCCCATGCATTCAACTTCTTCCGAGTAGATCCTGAGCTTCGTCGACTGGAGTCCTCACCTTCTCTGAACCAGATCCGGAAGGTGGAAGTCGTATTCTTCTGCGATGTTCTCCTGCTGCAGAACTATCCGAGTTTCGGACTGGAATCATTCTGTGCGGAGATCAAGCGGCGAGCAGCCAGAGCTTGCGATGTTCTATGCCAGGCGGCGAATTTGAGAACGGTAGTGGTCAGCTGGTGTGATAGCACTAATACTGGCAACTGGGATGAGAAAGCCAAGATCGTAGAGCCATTGAAGAAATTGAGTAGACAAAAGCCAGACTTGAACTTTCGCATTGGCAAGATCACGGCTGAGGACGTCGATCGCGAGGCTTTTGCAACAGCGTTGCAGGATGTACTTGGCACAGAGCATCGTTTGGACGATAGCTACGATGGTACAGATGAAAGCTCATCCAGATTGCGGATGCTAGCATTCGATGTACGACAAGATAGGATGCTGGCGTCTTGACATCCGGATTCTTACTCCATTTCAGTAAGAGGGAGAAGCGGATGGAGAGCAGCTCGACCAGCACTTGCAGCACCTCTGGAAGTGGACGAGCGGGTTGATGAAGGCTGAACCCAGTGCTCAGTCTTTGATAACAGAGCCTTCAACATCACGGCCGGCACGTTCCTGCGCAGCGAAACAAAGAGTAAAAGACAGCCCCAGCCAGACTCGAACTGACAACCTTTGGATCCGGACTCCAACATTCTACCAATTGAACTACGGGGCCGGAACATTTGCATCGACAACGGCGTGGAATTCTCATTCGATTAAGACTGCACAGAAGCGTTGAATGCCAGCTCCCGCTTGGCGGTGAGCGCTTGCAGATTTCAAGGTGAAGCAGAAAGCCGTTGAAGCTGCAGGAAGCCGGCAGCAAACCTGCAAGAGAGCTGCGAATGTCGCCCCGTCAGATCTCTCCTGCGAGTACCTAGGAGACGCTGGAAGCAGTGTGTTTTCAAGCTTCTGTTTGAAGGCGGTCATGCACGCTATGTTCCCATACGGAGATTAGCAGAAGTTCAACGAAACCATCTTCTGGAGAGGTCTCAGTGTTCATCAAGTGCTTGCCGCCGGTAGAACAGACATCTCGAGCCTGGGGTCAGACCTCTGTGAACGTGGGTTTTGTGCCAACGAACCCTTCTTGTGCTGACTACGTTTAGCTGGCTTCACCTCAGCTCTGAACTCAGGTTACGGTGATTCACAACAGCATTGGGCTAACAAATGCTCAGAGGAATGAGCATGCCGATGCCGGGCGTTGACAATAGCAAGTGGAGGAGGCACGCCGTGGCAGTGCTCCGTGAGCAGCGCAGACGAACGCTTATCCGATGAAGGAGACTCATACACGTGCGGCCATTCTTCAATGTCAAGCTGTCCTGAGACACGTCCCCAGTTCTCTATATCACATTCAATTTGGACGAAGTCCGGATCAGAACCGTCACTGTTCTCCATCGGGATACCTGGTCGATGCTCGTATGACTGTGATGGTGCCTGCATACACTGCAACAAGAGCCCCTTCGCAATGCAGTCGTCTGGATCTCAAAGTATGCTGTTGAGGAGCTATCTGTATGTCACCACCGGCAGTTTCACGGACTATATCAACATGCCCGGTAGCCTGGAATAATACCCTGCCTAGCGGAAGGCTCACTAGAGTTGACAACTAAGGTCCGGCGCGCATCAAGCTCTCCTGAAGCTGCCGTGGACAGCCTCGTATCTATCATGGAGTTGATCCACATCTCAGTGATGATCAGTGAATCTGATGTCTTGTCCCGACAGTGGACGTGTGTCGGGCTTGGTATGCAGATTGCGCGTTCGACCAAAGATCAACTCAAGGTTCGAGTGACATTGGGCTGCACTCATTTCACAATCTCCCACCTCTTGGCACAGTTCAGGTGAGAAGAATAGTTCACAGTAGCTCCCTCACCAAATGAATGTGCCAAGAACTGCGTGCACTGATGAGATCAGATCTAGATTCAGGGTGAGGCTGTCTGACAAAAGGCAAATAAGACGGCTGAACCCTCCTCGGACGCTGGCTTGGCAGCCAGAGAAGCAGTTCTCTTGTTCAAAGGCCAAGGCAGATAAGCTAACCCTGGCGGTCGAAAGCAAACATGAAGTCGCTGCATGCCCTGGTTGTTAGCAACGGCCGATCTTCACGACCCGCTGGCATCCTGGTATGCTTGCAGGGGTCTATGCACGGCCGGCATAAGCGCTTCTACCGTGGGTTGGCAACTTGTCTTCTTTTATTCACATACTCGCTGCTACTGCCGCTGCACGAATACACGGACATCAATACTAGTCGTAATCTTATTTACGAGTAGTAGACGACAGTTATTATATTGTCGCCTTAGTATCGCGTTTATATAATAGTAGGATAGTAACGAGGTATAAGTAGGGGTTTTATAGGGAGTAGAGCTATACCTTACTTAAGACCGCGACCTTCCTTATAAGAAGATAAAGTATAAGACTTATAAACAATATACGGAAGTAACGGTAAAGATAATAATAATATAAATATTAATAATATAATAAATAATTAACTAGGACTATTAAGGTCTCGTAATTACGTACCTCTACTACTATACGTACCTACGGTACCTCTATAGTAATAATAATAACTATAATAGTACGAAGGACGCCCTCTTCTAATAGTACTACTACTAACTACTCTATAAGAAGCGTAGACTAGATACTTTAATATCTATAGTACTATTATAAATCTATATTAACCTCTAGCTCTAGTTTAACCTCTAGTTTAATCTCTAGTTTAGTAACTAGCTTAATAGCTAGTACTATAACTATAACTATAACCGCTAGTACTATTAATAGCGCTAACGTCGTTATAACTAGAAGGTAAGCTATAGATTAGTCTTTATAATAGTATTACTAGAGATAATAAGATCTTTATTTATTTACTTATTCTACCCTCTATTAATAATAAGTATATTAATACTATAAATAATCTATTATTCTAACTAAAGGACCTTATTAAACTCCTACCTACCGATCCGTAGAAGCTAGTTAAAGAACGTACGCTATATAATGTCTTTAATATAGTAGAGGGTACTATAAGTACTACGCTAGTTAAATCTAAGCTTATAGTCTACGACTTATTTATAATATTCTTTAGAGTATTTAGTATCTTCTAAGTAATACTTATAACGTTATATAGTAATAATCTAATTACTAGAGGGCCTATTAAGCTACTATAGCGTATAACTATATTTATTTACTATATATAGAAGCTATACTAAGTATATAATTAGGAGCGCTATATTCGAGAGATAGCGATAGATATACTTACTAACGCTATATATAATAACTACCTTACTTCTAACTATAAGATAGATAAGAATACTAAGTTTAAATTAATTTCTAATATAATATATAAATATTTATACTAGTAGAAGGAGCGCTAGCGATAATCTAATCGAATAGTAACTTTCTAGTAATAGTAATAACGCTAATAATAACTATAGTCGCTAGTTACTCCTAAGAAGCGCTATATACCCTCGCTAGAGCTATTATTTATAATACTACGAAGAATAAGGAAGTTTCTACTACTAAAGGACTAAACTCTAGAGTAATAGGTATAGTTTAAAGCCCTTTATTAAGAGTAAGAGTATAACTAGTAGAATAATAATAAGCTCTATCTTTACCTAATATACTTTAAGAGATATAGTTATAGCGTTTACTAATAAGACCCTTATAAAGATACTAATCTTTACCTTAAAACCGACCTTATATATCTATACTAGAAGCGCTATTAACTCGATAAGTTAAGTCGATTACTATACTCTTTACTAAACGACGCTAGTAAAAGTACTTAATATAATAGCGACGAGGTAATAAGGTATAGACCTAATATAATACTTCTTTACGATATTTACTTATTAATAATACCCCTTCTACTTAATTCTATTCCTTTAAAAGCTAAAGCTTAGCTTTCTATACTTTACTACTATCCTAGTAATCTTAGTAAGATAATATATTATATAATAATCTATAGTACTAATATTAGTATAGTAAAAGGAGGTAGATATTAGTTTAATATAGAAAATACTAAGAAGCGTAGGGTTGCCTACTTAAACTATAGATTAGCTACTCTCGACCCTAGAGAGATAACTAGGTAGCTCTTAGTAGAACTCGTAGCTAGCCGTATTACTAAACTCTCCTAATAAGAAGTTACGAGGCTATTTAGTTACGAGTAAGAGCTAGATATAGAAGGGATCCTAGTAGTAATAGTAATATTACTATAGGGCCTCGTACTAAAACATAATAGTAGCTTCTACTATATTTACGACCTATTATTTCTAGAGGGTTAATCTATTAATAACGCTATTCTAGAGGTATATAGTTTACTTAAATACGATAACTTTAATAATATCGCTACTAGTATTATTAAAGTAGAAAGATACTATATAGTAATTAAGAGGGATATTAAAGTAGCGTTTCGAATAGTACTAGTTACGCTATATTAAAGGTACTTATTAGGCCTCTATTAGTAGGGTAAAGTTTACTATAAGAACGTACTTCTATTTAGACTTCGTACTACGTCTTACTTATTTAATTTATTTATAGAAGGTCTATATTAGATACTTAGACGTTTATTAAACTTACTTAATCTATAAGTAGTATCGATATACTACTATCTTAATAACCTTATCTTTATTATACTATAATACCTTATTTCTAGAGCGATAATAGCTATTAATAGTACGTAGATTAATATAACTAACTTCTTTAGTATACTATATAATAATAAGAAGAATATAGAAGAGACTATAATTAAGCTACTTAGTATTAAAGTAAATATAGTAGAAATACTAGTAAGGCTCTCGTAAGATAAGAGAGTAAGGATACTATAAGAGTTAGATATAATACTAAAGAATAGATACTTAATATTAAATAATACCCTTACGCTAGTAGGCTATCTATTATAGGTAGCTAAAGTCGTATATATTAGTAAAGCCTTTAACGTGTCTCTCTTCTCGTTTATTACCGCGTTTAAAGATAGGAAGTAGATACTACGGCGTATTTATAGTAATATAAGAAGCGACTTATTATAGTAGTAATTAGCTATTTAACTATTATTAGGAGTAAGGCTACTAGATATAATAACTCTTCTAATAATCTACTTATTTACTAATACTTCTAGTAGTAGCCTTAGAGCCTTCTAGATATACGATAATACTAGCGATTAGACTAGTATTTAAGGTAACTTCGCTAAATATAGAAGCGATAGTAACTATATTAATACTACGGAGGTTTAAGCTATACTAGAAGCTATTAAGTAATAGGGTAAATAATAGTATAATAACCTCTTAGTAATATATATAGATAGCTTAACTATAATTAGTAGCTTATCGAGGTAATAATTAAATATAGAAGCTAATAAACTACTCTATAAAGCCTTATTACTAGTAGTATAACTAGACCTATAGATTAAACTAGTCTAGCTTCTATTAGAAGCTAACGCTCTTACTAATACGCTATTACGATAAACAACCTCTATTATAGATACTAATAACTTATAATAGAAGATAATATACGTTACGGAAACTATTCTATTAATCGAGTTAATCCTACCTAATAGGATTAACCTCGATTAACTCGATTAACTCGATTAACCTCTACTATATATCGATAGTACTACTAGGTAGGATTAACGGGTTCTAGAAATTCTAGAAAATCTCGGGTTAAAATTTTTAAAATTCTCCCTATAGAGAATTTAAGCCTTTATCTATTATATAAGTATAAAATTAGAAGATATTATCTTCTAAAGATAGTATTTTCTAAATATCTTTTCTTTTAAATATAGCGTATTCTAAAGATATTAAAATTACGACCGTAAAGGTTTTTAAAAGCCGAGAATCCTAAAGCCTAAAATTCTTAGGGTTTAAGAACTTTAAGATTTAACTTTCCTAAATTCCTAAAAAAATAAGATACGAAATTTTCGAAATACGAGATTCTCGAATCCTAGAATTTTAGGTATATAGGAATTATATAACCCTAGAGTTAAAAGTTAAAATCTTTAGTTTCCTACGAATTCTAAAGTATTTAAAAAATTACGTTAAGGTTTTATTAAATAGCTAATTTTTAGTTTAGAGATTTTAAAGTTTTAAAGATAAGTTATCGAAGAACTTTAAAATTTAAGAAATTTAGGGAAGCTTAGCGCTTAGCTATTAATAGAGCCTAGTTTTATTAATCGAGTTAATCGAGATTAATCCTATTACGACTCGGCTACTACTCGGTTAACCTCGATTAACTTAATTAACTCGATTAATTTAATTAACTTAATTAACTCGATTAACTTAATTAACTCGATTAGTAAAACGGTTTCCGTAATATACCGCGAGAATTTATCTACTATTATTAAACGAATAGACTCGCCTATATTATATAGAAAGGACTAAAGCTAATAACTCGCGTAGCCTATAAGTCTACGATTAATTAATATAGTACTTACTATATTTAAAATAGGTAAGAGCTATAGCTAGTAAGGTACGATATACTTACTACTTTTATAGAATATAAGATACTCGGACTAAGTATAGTTACTAGTAAGACCCTATCTACTTATATTAATATAATAAGATTATACTACGTTAATATATACTCTTCTACTCGCTTATTTAAAGAACCCTCGATTAAACGCTATTTATAAGGTACTATTAATATTAATCTAATAACTCTATTACGGAAACTATTCTATTAATCGAGTTAATCCTATCTAATAGGATTAACCTCGATTAACTCGATTA
>JAASFE010006017.1:247567-271703 GCA_013365205.1 Pseudocercospora cruenta
TTAAAGATATTAAAATTGCGACCGTAAAGGTTTTTAAAAGCCGAGAATCCTAAAGCCCGAAATTCTTAGGATCTAAGAACTTTAAGATTTAACTTTCCTAAATTCCTAAAAAAATAGAATACGAAATTTTCGAAATACGAGATTCTCGAATCCTAGAATTTTAAGTATATAGGAATTATATAACCCTAGAGTTAAAAGTTAAAATCTTTAGTTTCCTACGAATTCTAAAGTATTTAAAAAATTACGTTAAGGGTTTTATTAAATATAGCTAATTTTTAGTTTAGAGATTTTAAAGTTTTAAAGATAAGTTATTAAAGAACTTTAAAATTTAAGAAATTTAGGAAAGCTTAGCGCTTAGCTATTAATAGAGCCTAGTTTTACTAATTAAGTTAATTAAGATTAATCCTATCGCGACTCGGCTACTATTCGGTTAACCTCGATTAACTCGATTAACTCGATTAACTCGATTAGTAAAACGGTTTCTATAATATCGTAAAGATTAATAACTAGTTATAGCTTAAATAGTTAAAGCGATACTATATAACCTACTAAAGACTAAAGACGAGCTTAACTTTAATATAGTAATTACTCTCGCCTTTAGTAGTTTATTTAGGTTAGGTAAATTAATATATAAAGTAAAGGATAATATAGATAGTCTAGTATAGCTTATAGAGTATATAATAAGAGCGGATATTATATTAGATAATAGTAGATAATATTACTAAGTCGTTATACGACTTAAGCGCTCGAAGACTAATATACTAAACTATAGCGTAGACGTCTATATTATAGTAATAAATATACTAATATACCTATTCTATTATATAATAAACCTCTTTACGTACTAACTAAGATATCTAACGGCGCTATTATTCTTACTCGTATTAACTACGGATAGACTATTAGGCTTTCTAAAGCTAAAAATAATAGTATAGATATTAGATAGACTATAAGAGCGTAAATATAATATTATAAACATTATAGGTTATTTACTAAGATAAGGCGGAGTATAATAAGTAAGAGTAAATAGATATATAGAATAAGAGATAATACTACTTAGTAGGTAGAAGTCTTTAGTATATAAGAGATACGTAAAGGTAATAGTTAGAATAATATTAAACCTATTAAGAAGGGCTTAAGCGAGCTAAGCGAGATTAAGCGAGTCGAGTCGATTAAGATACTTTCTAGTATTTAGCGCTAGTAAAAGTAATTAATACTATAACGACGAGGTATTAAGGTATTCGTAGCCTAGGTTTAGTAGATATACTAGCGGTATAGTTTAGGCTACTAGTTTAGGCCCTCGTATAGATACGTAGTATTATATATAGGTAGCCTAGAAACCCCTAGTATGTCTAGTATTTGCTTAATAGTCTGTCTTTATGTGCGAGTGCGGACTGCATAGATGCAGGGGTCTATGCACGGCCGGTATAAGCGCTTCTACCGTGGGTTGGCAACTTATCTTCTTTCATTTACATACTCGCTGCTACTACCGCTACACCCGTCCTCCCACCCTGTGCAGCGCTTTATATGTAGCTTTGTTAGCGCAGCAATGTAGCGGCTAGGCCCTCGCATAGACACGTAGTGTCACATGTAGGCAGCCTGGAAACCCCCAATGTGTCTAGTATTCACTCAATGGTCTGTCTTCATGTGCGAGTGCGGACTGCATAGACGATACAATTTTCAGGAACCGGCTCGTCTTGGCTATGACGACTTTGCGATACCGGGAAAATGGCCGAGTCCCACTAGAGTTCATTCCACCTCACCTCCTACACTCCGCTCGAAGCTTCAAGCCTGTCCTCCTTTCGCACAGATAGGTCAATCGCACTATCAGTGTTACGCTTGCTAATGCTGCTGTTCTTGGCGCGGCCGCCGCTGCGGAAACACTGACGCGCCATACACGCACCTCGTACAGAAAAGTGATGCACTATCACAGCCTCTATAACGATCGGGCATATGAATGTGTCGCCACAAGGATCCCTTTTCTGGAATGGTTTGATGCTAACGTCAATCGCGCTTTGTGCACGCAAGCACCATGCAGAAACACACAGCGTTTAGCAAACCTTCTCCTTGCCACATTTGCAGACAACCCTTACAGATAAGAGGAAATTCGCCGAAACTACTTAGCCTTGCCTAGAGAACGTTTTGGCTGATCAGTGTTTCTTTTCGTATCACCCCGAGGCTGCGATATCACATGCAGATTTCGACTACAACGCGAGAATCGCTCTATCCTTTATTATTTCTCTCTGTCTCAATCTTGCTTGGGTCATATTCTGAGAGCACATTTATGGCATTAGATACCCGCTCATTCGAAACATCTACGCCAAGGTAAAAGCTTATCATCCGTGATGACTACCGACGAAACCACAGCACCGCCTTCACCTGACCGACCAGGACCACAACGAGCAGTCACCGCACCAGAGCTTGCCCTTGCATTAGAACAACTGTCAGTGACAGACTTAGAATCGGAACGTTCAAGGTTGAAAAGCATTGAAGAGCAAGAACGAAAGTCGTCAGGAGCATCATCGACAGATAAATTGAACGATCTCGGAGAACATCAACATGTTCAATACAAGGTGCACTTAGCCACACATCCGTTCATTGATACAATCATTAACACCACAATCAGGAACCTCCACCAGAAAAGCCCCAACCTCAATCAATCTACAACACCTTCCGGAACCCTCCGCCCCTTCCATCCGCCTCAGCCTGGCGCACCTATTTCTTCCAAGAAGTAGCAGGAGACAAATACCTAGAATTCCAACTCCTCCTCATGACAATGGTGACCGGCGCCCTCGACGCAATGACATTCACACAATACCGAGTCTTTGCCTCAAAAATGACAGGCAACACACTTTTCCTCGCCCTTTACGCTTTCCGTCTCCCAGCTTTGGACCCAGGAATCGAAAAGAACGTAGGAATCAGCATTGGTGTATTCATCTTCGGCGCCATCTTCTTCGGTCATCTGGGACACGTCTCGAGACAAAGACGAAGGATCTGGTTATTGATAAGTAATTCGTTCCAAGCGATCCTTATGTTAGCTGCTGCCGCGATACGGTATTGGGTTTCTAGGAAAAGTACCGGGTCGGGGGCTATGGCTATTCTTGCTTGTTTGGCTTTTGCGGAAAGTGGACAGATTGCGAATGCTTTGAATGTTTCTATGCCGGAATTGAACACTACTATGATTACTGGAGCACTCATTCAACTCTGCACGGATAAAGATTTCTTTAAATTGCATAACACGAAACGGAATCGAAGGCTGGCGTTCTTTACGGCGATGTTAGCGGGATGTTTTATCGGGACTGCGGTTTTGGCAAAGAGGAGTCCGAGTGCGGTCATTGTGGTTGTGGCTGCTATGAAGGGTGCTTTGGTCATTAGTTTCTTTTTCAATCGAGGCTTGGTGGAGAAGAAGATGCAGCTTGAGGATGGGAATGAGAGGGTCGAAGGAGCCATTACGCCTGCGAGTCGAGTTCTGTGGGGCGATTGAAAGATTTCTGGTTGAAGTCTTTGCCAGCGCACAAATTCGGATGGCGACTGACGATATTATGACTGTGAATTTAGCGAGGCGTTCAGGAACAACGGTAGATATAGACTCGCGGTTGCAAACAGAATTCAATGTCTCTGCACAATCGAGTTCCCTGGTTTTCTTACACTAGTGATTCTTCTATACATTTTTGGTGGTGGCTTGCTATGCATTACAATATGAAGAACGGAGCCTGCCTAGAGACTGTTTGACACCAGCGCATGCTCCCTTTCCATAGCGCCTGGCATGCATCATTATCCAAAGAAAAGCAAATTGGAGGCCGTCGAGACTGTCGAACACAGGAGGTAATGGGGTATATGTGGAGGCGGTCTCCTGGTAGGTCGTGTTCGCAAACAATGTAAACATGCTGAATCCGAGCTGTACGCGCCAAAGCGAGGCTTTCATCCGTGCCGCGCAGGTTATACCTTTGGCTCCTCAACGCAATCCTATTACGCTCTGTGATCACCGTTAGTAGGAATCTCATATAGTCCACGTGAGGCGATGCATACCATTTCCAAAGTCCATACGCGCCTGATCCAGACCTTCAGCTTTCCTTCCACGCCCTCCACGTTCTCCAGCTCGACGCCTTCCCACCAACATCTTCGAGCTGGCTTCCTCCAGAAGAGTAGCAACTTTTGCGCCATACCTACAGCATTTGCGGCGCCAGCTGTGTCACCCTTAATGTCTGTTCGCAGCCTTGCCAAAGCAATTGAGCAGATAACGGCTTTCTGTGGCTCTGCTGCTCGGTGACCCCAGGTGTCATCGTGATTGAATCCGCTGTGAAGAGGTCAGTACGGAAGTAGTCTCGATGGCCATTGCGCCACCCACCCTGCTGTCAGCATCTCGATGAGATGTTGCTCTGTAGTGCCTGGTTCTTCGCTTTTGCGGAGGCCCGAAAAGATGCCGTCTTGCTTGAGAAGTGCTCGACTCGCCGCTCGCTTGATGTCTTGCATCTCGGGATGGCCAATGTCTTTCCGTGGTGGAATGGCATAAAAGTCGAGATCTTCTCTCAGTACTATGATACCGGCGCGGTCTTGAAGCATGTCGCGTGCGTTGCCAGACATGGGCTCGATTGGCATCGTGTTGGGAGCCAATGGGTCGTTCTGAGCATTTGACTGCTCTTCGGAAGTTTGGGGAATGGTTTGCGCAACATGTCGGAAGAACTCCAACATATATTGCAGGGAGACAGGATCGTACTGTGAGAAATACACAATGTCAGATAAATATACATCAGTGTTGGATATGACATTCTGGATGTCGTTGATTGAGGCAGTTGATTGGGGTCTCGCCTGGGTGACCAAGCGGTTTTGGCGAGGGTTGCTTACGTCGACTGGGTATACATCGCCGTCGTGGTAGCTGTTCATGTGACCATCTGGCAGTAGGCCATTGGGAAACAGCGACAATAGGACGAATTCGGGTAATGTGAGCAGCTCATCTCGAGAGAGTGTGAAGCGAGTGCCGCTGGGATTATGTTAGAAGCGGATTGTCGCTTGAGACTGGCGGGATGTGACCAACCGTAATTCCAGAGTGATGTTCTCGTCTGAACCTATGCAGTTGTCAGAGCGGAGTCATATGCCTATGAGATCTCCACACATACCTCCAAGAGCAGTGTTTATGGGTGCCGGCCCGCCTTGCTGCACCTGGGTGATGATGCTCCCTGCCGCAGCCATGACGTACGTAAAGCCTTCGAGCGGACTTGAGCCTTCTGTGTATGGAGGCGGTGGCTCTCCGTCGTCTAGATCCTTGCTGGACTGCCCGTCTTTGGTGTCTCGCGGAAGAGCAGCCTTGGTCTCGGCAACTACAGAGGAAGCAGCGGCTGGGCCCTCGGTCTCTTCAAATGGTGGTGCTGGTCCGGCTGGCGCAGTGGCAGTGAGAGAGTCGGCGCAAGCAGTAGTGAGCGCGCAATGATATGGGTCTTGCGAGGCCTCTGGGTAGTAGCGCGCCGGGAAGTTGTGGGAGTGGAACGGGGGAGGAGATTCAGCCGAAGCTGATGAGGGCTCGTCGGGGCGCTCTGGAGTGTTCGCAGTCGCAGTGCTGAGGCTAAAGAAGGACTCGACGTCGGTCTTGTGTTGAGGCGCGTATGCGCGAAGCGAGGGTGTGGTGTGGATGGAGGCGCTATCGTCTGAAGCCACCGTGCTTGCGGAGCGGAGCGGTGTAATGCAATGGGTAGGTGCGATGGCACTAGGACGGCAGCATCGGCCGGTGGAGGTCTAGACAGTCAATGCCGCTGGAGATGTGCAGAATCAATGTTGGTCGTGTCGCGCTTGTCAAAGCTACGGGCGTGAGGTGCGGTGTTGATCGCAATTGTGCTTCACGTGGCTGGCGGGTGGTGTCGACCTCACAGCCAGAGGAAGGGCCAAGCGTGATGAAGCAAGAGATCGGAACTGGCGCCGCTCTGCCAACCAGAACTCTCCGCCCAACACTCATCTCGGGTAGCGATAGCGAGGTCTCCTACGGAATTCCGACTTACAGAATTCATCAGCACTGATAGCTCGTGTTACAGATATTCTTGAAAAGCACAATGGCATGATCCACGACATTGCAGTCCCTCTACACTGTACAAAATGCTTCTACACGCGTTCAGAGCCATCTGACTGTCTACTCCTTGTTGAAGTCGATGACAACTCTGCCTGCAATTTCTCCTCGTCGAAGAGCCTGAACGCTCTCATCAAACCTCGACACGCCTCGCACCTCCGCAATGCCCTTCAACAAGCCACGGCGGGCGTATTCGAGAGCTGCGGCAGTGTCCTGCATTGTGCCTACCAGTGTACCGATAACTGAGGTGTTCTTGAAAATCAAGAAGTTGGGATCTGTGCCTATTGTGACCTGGCCAGCAGGAGGCAATGCAATGCACATGATCTTGCCGCCAACACGATCTCCCAGGTACGAGAAGCTGTCCTTGTATGCTATGGCAATGTCAGCAAATGTCGTCAAGACAAGATATTGCTTTCTTACCCTGGTATGCTGTGACCAAAACACCATGAGCTCCAACTCCATCAGCGATCTCTTTCACGCGAGCAGCTACGTCGGAGTGCTCTTTGAAGTCGACGTATTCTTCCGCGCCCATCTCAGACGAGAGCTTTTTCTTGGTATCGCCGCTGTCGATTACGATTGGCCTCATTCCCATAGCTCTGGTACATCATCAGTCATACTCGGGTCCCGAGCTTGTTTCGAGTACTTACTTTGCAAGCTGCACTCCCTGAATTCCTACTCCTCCGCCACCACCGGGAAAAACAACCCAATTGCCAGGCTTCAGACCAGAGTCGATCAATGCGCGGTGCATAGTACTTGCGGAACACATAATTGGACCTGCAACCTCATCTGGGACACCATCCGGGATTCTGCTCGTGTAGATTGCGGGCGACACAACGTACTGGCGATATGTTCCCTCCGCAACGAGACCAGTGTAGACTCCCTTCTGACAGTAGTTCTCGCGACCGTTCCAGCAATGCTCGCAATTGTGGCAGACATCCCAGAGTGGCTTGATGCCAGCTCGATCGCCGACGTTCCAGCCTTGGACGTTGTTTCCGACCTTCACCACTATTCCGGCGCCCTATGAATCGTCAATTCAGGCCATCTTCAAAGGATCGGGTCTGTCGCACTTCGTGGCCAGCACATTTGGTGCCGAAATGTGACATAGGCGGAACCGCCCAATCATTCATCATGAAGTGGACATCGCTCATGCAAAGTCCCGTGCAGTTCAATTTAAGCAGTAACTCGCCATCCTCTGTCAAAAGACTCTGATCAGCCTTAACCATCGGCTTCGAAACTCGATCACTCACTTGGCTCGGGTACGTCCACCTCTTGCACTTCGACTTTGAAATCAGGACCTTCGTCAACAACGACGCCTGCGAGGCCCTTTGCTGGGATCTTTATGTCTGCCATACTGGTGATACGTGTAAAATGCCGTTACTGCGCGAAAAGAGGATTCAATACAAGGGAGCAGCGGGGACGCTGGTCCTGGCACTCTTATAGACTTCACTGACTCCTCTCAGGATGCCCTTCCCTTAGCCGCAGCTTGGCTACAGCATTTTTTGACGAAGGTCATGCTTCCTGACACCGCGGTCTTTGACAATCCGAGCTCCATGCACTTTCATGCAATCCATGGCCACGCGGGGCAGGCCAAGCGGGGTAGATCTGTTCCACAACGCAGGAGCCTCCATCCACAATTGGGGCGCAATAAGCCCGGCAATCTGAGAATGGAGCTTGGCCGGAGAAGGGTTACCTCGTTGGTAGAACTGCAGAGCTGTGAAGAGGACGGAATGAAGAGAGCTGCTGGCTTGTGTGACTATATGTTCTCTGGCCAACCATCAAGGTCCCGACTATTGTTGCCCTACTCCTCAAGCCAGCCACCCGCAGATCTGGAAGAAGGTGATTGCTTGGGGACGCTGATACGCTGGTGGCCCATTGAATATGTGGTCTCCTGCTCACGTATTGGTGGATCTGTGACGTTCTGCAAAGCTGCATGATCCTGGAACAGCTTCGCTTCCTCTCCAGCTCCGGCATTCTACCTTGTCCCCAACTTCCTCAAAAGCCATCTGACTCTTTCCATCCGAGTCGTGGTATGCATCTCGAATGAATGGCAAGTCGTTCAGTTGACCATTGGCAACCTTGAAAGTGGACCAGGAGTCAAATGTAAGCTGACTGACTGTCTCAATCCCGACTCTGAGGTAAGTTGGAGCTTCCGAACGTCACCTCAATTCCTGGATTGGACCTATACTGCGAATTCCCATCGATAATCGATAGCGCTCGCACATTTAGTATCCAGCGCATTAACCTCAAACCATGCCTCGATCTTTCATAGACCGATCACTTCATACTTCTTGTTATGGAAGAAGAGAAGCTTCAGAGACCGGTAACTCCGAGTGCCATTATTAACCGCTTATTTTCCTTCTCCATTTCAGCCAGTGTTCAGACTAGCACTCTCTTTGCTGACTTGAGGCGATGGCAGGACCTTGGCGTAGCAAATCTACGGCCGGTGTCTTAACACGTGCGGCTCAGACGTAGGAGTTGACTCTTCCTCGCTGCTCGAGCTGGGTGTGGTGCACCGTGAACAGAGGGCTGTCGAGACGATCGTATTCTGAGCATGTCCTTGTTCTGATGACTCGGAGGTGTTGTTGCAAGTCCAAGCTTTCTATTCCGAGGTCCAGCTTTCCAGCGAGCAGACCAGACAAATAAAGATGCCACAGCTCGAGGAACTTGATGCGTGGAGTGCGACCTTCCCGGAATGGCCTGAGAATGAACTCAAGGAGAACGATGAAGACCTGCCGAATCGTTGTCGGTTGATTACGCTCGCGGAGAATGACATGTGGGAATCGTGTGCCAAGAAAGGAGCCATGGAGGAACGAAAAGCGACGAATTCGAGTAGTGTTCATCAAGAAGGTTCGACGACAGATCAGCCAAACAAGCAGCGATTGAAGAAGACCGACGCGGGAACAGCATCAAAGCAGCCAGAAACACGAGGGAATGCGCGGCAAGATGCTAGCGATCCATCGTAAGTCGAACGAGCTACCCCTTGAAATTGGTCGAGCCGCTTTGAAGACTCTGCGAGAAGAGTATCAACCATGCACTCAAGCTCCTTTCGATGCTCACTGTAGAGGGTACGCCGCTAGAGATGACGGCGAGCAGGATGCGTGACTTCAAGCACTGCGAGGAATGGCTAGGGTTAGGGTTAGGGTTTGTGGCAACACATGATTGCGCAATAAGGTTTGACTAGTGCAGACGCGCTGCGCGTCGACCTGCGATTGCCTTGCCACTCCGACACTCAACTTTGCCTCTGCATGCACTCAACTCCATTTGTACAACCACACAGAACATCGCACTTCCCTTTCAATCCCTCCGAACCAACATTCACGCAGAGACAATATGTCGGAGGAATACGACGAGACACAATCCGGTTACGAGGATGGCATGGCTGGTGGTCCTGGAGCGCCTACACCTCTTTCTGGACTCGAGGTAAGGTCCTTCTACGGCACCGATTGGAACAGCATTGACTCCTCAGCAGGGCATAAATGGACTCACAAAGCGTGACATTCAACTCTTCGTAGATGCAGGCTACAATACAGTCGAGAGTGTTGCATATACACCAAAGAAGATTCTTGAATGCATAAAAGGCGTGTCGGAGCAGAAGGCGACGAAGATCCTTACTGAGGCCAGCAAGCTCGTGCCCATGGGCTTCACAACAGCTACCGAAATGCACGCGCGACGATCAGAGCTCATCTCCATAACGACTGGTTCAAAACAGCTTGACACCCTGCTGGCTGGTGGCATAGAAACAGGCAGTATAACGGAGCTGTTCGGAGAGTTCAGAACAGGAAAGAGTCAGATTTGTCACACGCTTGCAGTAACATGCCAGCTGCCATTCGACATGGGCGGAGGAGAGGGCAAGTGCCTGTATATTGACACGGAGGGCACCTTTCGCCCGGTGCGGCTGCTCGCAGTCGCGAACAGATATGGACTCTCAGGCGAAGAAGTGCTGGACAATGTCGCATACGCTCGCGCATACAACTCAGATCACCAACTTCAATTGCTCAACCAGGCCGCACAAATGATGACGGAAACACGATTTTCCCTGCTAGTGGTTGACAGCGCCACAGCTCTCTACCGCACAGACTTCATGGGTCGTGGAGAGCTTTCGAACCGACAAACTCATTTGGCAAAGTTCATGCGTATTCTGCAGCGCCTGGCAGATGAGTTCGGTATTGCAGTCGTCATCACAAACCAGGTAGTCGCACAGGTGGACGGCGGCCCTTCTGCAATGTTCAACCCAGATCCCAAGAAGCCAATTGGTGGAAACATCATCGCACACGCATCGACGACTCGATTATCGCTGAAGAAAGGTCGTGGCGAGACCAGAATATGCAAGATTTACGACTCGCCATGCCTTCCGGAGAGTGATTGCATGTTTGCTATCACTGAAGAGGGAATCAACGACCCACAGCCGAAGGATTTGGAGAAGGACTAGAGTTGAAGTGAGAATCGTGATAGCACACCTGGTTTTGACTCAAGCGATGTTGCTGTTCAATGTATATACCCGTTGCGACTGAGGAGCGAGGTCGCTCAGATATGCTCGAGTGCATGAATAATGATATGGTTACGACACAAACTTCGAAGATCTTCACTGTTTCACTGAAGTGAATTACGTCTCTCCTCACTTGATGTCAACTCACAAGCATGGTCATCTGTGCGATGTCGATTTCGTCTTCAGAGCCATTTTCATGATTGACTTGTCACGAGTCAAATATTGGTTGACGTTCATCAGTCAGCTTCTCGGCGCGATCCGAACTCCGTCCGACGCGGTTCACGTCTACCAAACGAAAGCTCCAAACGAAACATCAAGCTATCCCTCCCATCACCACGATCTGGCATTGTCCAGCGATCTACCTTCGCCATGGCCGCCGAGTCTGCGCTACCACCGTCACTCTACCAAGAGACACGCGTCTCCTTTGCGCCGGCGTCACCAAATACCACCCTCAACATAAATACTGCCGGGAACAGCAGCAGCGCTCTGGTGCCATTCGGCGCTGGACGCAAACGCGGCTTTGACGAGATCAGCGGCAACGATGAGGAGGCATTTGCGCGCAAGCATCTCGCGACAGAAGGCTCGGTCTTCTTCAGGTCGAAAGGCAGGAGTCCGCGCAGTTTTGTCTGGCGCGTACTAAATGATAGACGATTACTCGAGCTGCGCTGCGTCGACATTGTGCATGACAAGCACAGCAAGAGCGAATGCTGGCTCACATACAAGATTTCCTTCCGGGACAAGATACTGCCAAATGGTGTGGTCCTGGCAGATTCAACGAGCAAAGATGAGCTGGACATATTCGTTCTCAGCGGAGACGATCTCTTCACAATCGCGCTGCCGAAGCACCTCCTGGTGAGGGAGGTGGCGCCCACCGACTTTGACTCGACCACAGCATTCAAGAAATTCTCGCCCGCAGCTTTTCACGGACAAAGACCGTATCGAATTATTGCGGTCAGCAACCTTGAGCTTTTCGTGTCGCTACAAGATGGCAGCCTTATGCGTCTTGAAAGAGAACCAAATCAGAATGGGAGCGACTGGCGCGTCACGTTTTTCAGCGAAGGAGGCTGGAGCGGCTCGCTCAGGCGCACGCTGCCTTGGAATCGGCACACTATTAAATTCGGAGACCTCACACTTGATGCGAATGCCTGTGCTGCCATTGCCAAGAGTCCTGATGGCAAGTACATCTGGACTGTTGGCTTGAATCACATGCTTAGGGTTTGGAGTGTGGAAACTGGCGGAATACTTTCGCAAATGGATATGCTCGACGACAGGAGGAAGAATGCCGATGAGAAAAGAAAACAAGCACATTATGCAATGGGTGCTGAGCAAGGCACGCTATTGCAAGTCGTAAGCGCTATGGGTGTCCCCGATGTGGACTACTTTCTCGTGCTGCATTCTCCTAAGGAACACGAATTCAAGTTCTATGCCATCAAGTCGGACGAAATTGAGCCTGTTAAGATCCACGATACGCAAGCTAGCATGGAACCGCTGATTGCACCGATCGCGGAGATGCTGGATACAAACATCTGGCATCTGGCTGATTTCACTGTCTCGCCCGGAAAGAAATGGCAGAACAATCAAATATGGATTCGAGCTAGGAGTGGCGCCATCTGTCGGACTTTCATGCTCCATTTCAACTTAATTGACGACGCAAATGCGGCAATACCGCTTGCCGATCTCTGGAAACGAGGATGGAGCATTGTGAAAGATTCGTCGGCAGGCATTGAAAGCATCAAACAAGCCCCAGATCATGCCCAGCTCGATCCGAGTGTCAGCACTATAGCGGCGCCAAACGAGAAGTGGCTGGCCTTCATATTCTATCCCGGTCGGTTCACCGAGTCCTCTTTAGAGACTGCACTACACATCTACCGCAAAGGTCGCAATCTTCCTACGGCTACCGTGCGCAGCTTAGCCGCGAACGAGGAGCCCTTGGAGCAGCGTCTTATCACTGCTGTCACATCCAAGATTCTACTACGACGCACGTCGAATGATCAGCCTGATTACGACACGTATCATCTTGATCTTCATGCTCAATGGCAGACATTCTTCTCCCTGCTATCGCATATCCATACACGCAGGCACGAAGTCATAGGCTCTGCTTTCGATCCTGAGGGCCGCTTGCCTTGGACCATTTGCGCGGACTTTGTGGCGCCATTACGATTGAGCAGCGAGATCGAGCTTCTAAGCGACAACTCTGGGCTCGTGATAACTGGTCAAGCTTCAAACGAGGACAGTCAGTACGACTTTGCTTTAATGGACGGCATCTGGTCACACGGTTCTGAAGACATGATTAAAAGCGGCTTGCTTGCTGTTGCAGAGCAATTTCGTCACTATTTGTCGCCAGCAGCTCAAGAGCGACTGCGGTCTGCTGCAGTGCAAGATGCCCTGAATGCATTACCGAACGAGACGATTGACGACTCGCAGCTGGAAGCCATCCAAGGAATTTGTGCATTCAGTGATGAAATAACGGACGAAGATTTCCAAGCCCTCACCGACTCTGCGTCAGCATTCGATGGATTAGGCTGTCTGACAGACGACGTTTTCCTCGCAGTCACTGAAGGACTTGTCCTCTCAGAAGTCCATGGAGCTGAGTTCAAGCACACTCTTGTACGCTTCGGCAAAGATATTGCTATTGCCATTGCACAGGAGACCATACAACGCACTCAGCGTGTAGTATTGGACTTGATGGCACTGGTCATCTTCATGAATGGCGAACTAGAGGATCTGTCGCCAGAGTTCCGGCCACTCGAAGTCTACGACAACCTGCGAACGCAGCTAAAACGCTCTGAGTATCGATCGTGGCTAGTCGCACACCAAAGCGAACAAAAGAAGGATGATACTCCTATGACGCTCTATGAGCATCTCTTCCTTGCAGACTGGAATGACATCGCTAAGGAAGCACCTGATACCGAAATGCCAGAGCTCTTGACCGCCTGGAACCGTGACTGGGTGTTCGCTTTGGACCTAAAGAGCAGATGGGATGAAATCACTGACTGGATCATGTCCAAGCTTCTGAAAGAAAAGCATTATGACCTCGCTGCAGACTTCGTCAAATTCTTGTCACAAGGCGGATCTTGGACTACATATCTTCAAGGTCGCCTACTCCTCGCTACAGGCGAGTACGATCTAGCTGCTTCAGCCTTTCGAGACGCGGCGGAGGAAATGAGCTCTGGACTGCTGCTTGGCGTACGCGAGAATTCTGCTCATCTTCTTGATGCTACCGAGGTAAATCTGCTCGGATGCGGTATCGATAAGTACTTTGAGCATATCATGTTGCTCTTTGAGAGCCTCAAGATCTTCTCGTACACTGCAGAATTTGCTCAGGCTGCTCTCGATCACATTCAAGCGAACCCTGCCTGGCGGCAAAAGCTGGCGGAGATTGATCTTCGCAAGTCGCAAAACAACTCCCCAGCTCCACAGCAAATTGACGACGCAATGGAGGAGATACATCTGCTTAGGACGCGCGACGGAAGGAAAAAGCTTCTTCTCAGGCTATTCAACGCGTTGAAGGAGACGGGACGATTTGAAGAAGCATATTCCGCGTTGGAGAACATTGGCGACTCAAGTCTACAAAGGCAGAATCTGTGCTCGCTCATCGAAAAATGCATCAAACAAGATGCAGTTCCTGTTCTACTCAGCTTACCGATTTCTGGCGACCTGGTACAGTATGCCGATGCCGAGCTCCTTAAGCTGGCGAAACGCAGTATGGGCACGTCAAATGCAGCCATTTCGGGCCCACCATATCACCAGATTCTTTACGCCTTCAGAACACAGCATGGCGATTTCCGAGGGGCAGCGGCATTGCTTTACCTACATCTCGAGCATCTTAAGGTGACGAAGAAGTCGATCACGATGGATCCTGACGATGAGACGCTTGTGCAGGTATATGTGCTGTTGATCAACACATTGGCTTGTTGTACTGAGGATGAAGCATGGTTGCTGGCGGATCCACTTAAGGGCGTCCATCTATCGGGCGCCAAGAGGAGGCTAGTCAGGTTGGAAGACATCAGAAGAGAGTATGCTGCGGAATTGGATAAAAGGAGTGACATCGAGCAGGGACGATTTGCACTCGTTGGTGGTGACGAGATGGACATGCTATGAAGTTCTCCAATCTTGCAAATCCAGTAACGAATGATGACCTGATCGCTTTGAGCGAAGACCATGATCAATAGCGTCCTTGCACCGCTCTGGTTGACCTAGGAAGACCGAAGAAGACCAAGCAACGCCAATGCGTTTGGCCCCAAATTGGCGGCTCCAGTCCACCAAGCATGTCACGCCAGCCTGCCACACAGTCTTGTGGCAACCTCAATGGAACCACTTTCTCGCGCGCTCAACCATGTTTCTTTGGCCATGCCCTCATTTTAAGCGACATGTTATGTAGACGCAAAGTTGCGCTGATCAAAGCTCCCTCTTCGAAAAAGAGACCTCACTCTCACAGTCTCATCACTCATCTTCTTCAGCAAGCATGAAGCCCCTCTCACTAATGTACTCGTTCCTCTCAACTATGTACCTCACACAAGCTCAAGTCAATTCGTGCAACCATGAAAACCGGCATAGAAGTCCATCTTCGCTTGCAATCAGTCAATTAGAAGCCGAGCGCTTCGTTGACAGCTTTTGGAGAGCTGGGATCAATGCTACTGGAAACGGAGTTGAGGAAACCTTTGAACTTTTGACGCCAGATTTCAAGGCTTGCTCGAATTCTTTGGCTTCGATCGCGGGTCTTCCTGGGGCACCTGGACCTGTACGTATCACTTACTTTGAGATCGTCTTGCTGCTGATGTGAATTACTGCAGTTCGTCCTCGTCCAAAACCGCGATGACATAGCCGCTTTCGTTGGTTAGAATGGATTCGGCCCTGATGATACTGTTCGGACTTTTGGGGTCGTTCGTGGCAGAGGCGAGGAGACTGATAATGTCGTTTGGCATTTTGATTACTTTGGTGTAGGGGATGCGACGTATCCTGTCGCTGGATTTGTGAGGTCTGGGATGGAGAGAGGGAGGAATGGGAAGTTGAGGGCTTGGAGGTTGGGGTGTGAATTTGACAGTATTGCTTGGTTATTGAATACTGGTGGGTGTGTGAAGCTTGCTGATGGTAGCGAGAGGTGTTGAGGGAGTTTACTAGCCTCGCATCTGTGTGTCGAGACAATGTCTGCTGGCCTTGCGACTCAGTGTCGAGCACTTCTTCCAGCTCGTGAGTGCTCGGTCCGGGGTCGCTCAGCTGGGTAGCATTCACGAGTGAAGTATTGCATGCCCGCGCAGTTGATATCTCAAATTACTTGATCCTCTGCAACTCCAATGACATTTCGTCGATAGGTCAGAACGACTTCTTCCAAATTCTGGAGTTGACCGGTGGACCTGTAGAGTAATCCGCAGCTTTGTTCTTCCTTGCTTGCATCACTCATCAGTCAGCAGCCTAAGCCATTCGCAGCTCGAGGAACGCCACTTCGAAGCGAAACTGCAGATGCGAAGATGGCGATAGCAGTGGTATTTGAGAAACCCTTGTCATGAGCACCACAATTGTGTGATGATTGAGCGAATCAGGACCATTCAATCGCACCTTATGCGTCGGCGATGCATTGCATCTTAGCGATGGCATAGCAGCGAACACTCCAGCACCATGATAGCTTACCGAGCAGGTTGAGGATGGTCTGTGGAAGAAATATAAATACAAGGTCCCGGAGTCTTGGTAGAGAGAATGTAGCAACAGCATCAGAACAGAGAAACAAAACTTACCAACAAAATGCCACTTACCGAAGATACTAAGACGCTCGAGACCGCCAACGCGCTCGTGCACGGCCTTCGAGGAGCATTTAGTACGCCCGAAGCATATCGTCCTGCTCACGCTCGTGGCCGCATCACAAAGGGCACATTTACGCCGACTCCAGAAGCCGCATCGCTTTCCAAGGCTCCGCACTTCAACAATGGCTCTACCCCAGTCATTGCTCGCTTCTCGAATTCGACTGGTATTCCGAACATCCCTGACAATGACAACAATGCCAGTCCGCGAGGCATCGGTCTCCGTTTCATGCTTGAGGAGACGCCTGTTCGTCGTCACACGGACATCATCGCCCACTCGACCAAGTTCTTTCCCGTGAAGACTGGTGAAGGTTTCCTTGAGCTGCTTGGACACATCGGCGGTGGCACTCTTGGGGAATATCTGCCAACACATCCATCCGCCCTGGCATTTGTGCAAGACCCAAAACCACATCCAGAAAGCTTCGCTACCGAGAAGTTTTGGGCTGTGAATGCTTTCAAATTGGTTGCTGCTGATGGGAAAGAAACCTTTGTCCGTTACCAGATCCTGCCTCAGGAGTACAAGGTCCTTGACGAGGAGAAGGCCAAAGAGAAGAGCGACTCATATCTAGCTGAAGAGCTTGAACAAAGATTGAAGTCAGGTCCTGCGGTCTTCAAATTGCTGGCTCAGATCGCTGAAGATGGGGATGTGACCGACGATGCCACAAAGCTTTGGCCCGAGGAGAGGAAGTTGGTTGAGCTTGGAACGATCAAGCTGGACACAGTGGAGCCGCTGGAAGAGAGCTTGAAGGACGAGCAGAAGATCATCTTTGATCCAATTCCTCGCGTAGATGGCATTGAGCCCAGTGACGACCCTCTCCTGGACATGAGAGCTGCCATATACTTGCTCTCAGGTCGTATCCGCAGGGCAGCGTCGACCGAGGCGTGAGAGAGAATGTCTCCACTGGGTATGGTGGTTGGAGGATGCTGACCACGCGCTCATTTCCATAGCATATTGTATCTTCGCAAGTCAAAATTATACCTTGTCGGCCATAGTCCTTATTCGTGTCAGATTCGCGTCTCGTCCGAAGTCATTGCCACTGCCGGCCGAGCCGGTCCAGGCAAGAGTCGTCGACGTCCAAGTTCAGGCGAAGGCGACAATGATCCTCACTCGTATACCACTCCCGATCTCATGTCCGGCGCTGTCTTGATCCGAGAGTTGAGGCATAGATGACCTGGAATGCTTGGGCGCACGGTAGGAATTCGGAGTGAACCAGCATGAAGGCTGTGCAACTTGGCATTGAAGCTCTGCAGCAGACCCACCTCCGACGCCTCAGAAGCTGACCACTGACATCGGCGCGGGTCATGGACAAACAATGCGGCCTGAAAATGCCGTGCCTGGTCTCATCCTACGCATTGATGTGGTTCTTGCCCTCTCAGTTGACCTTGCATCCGCCATAGACGTTTTCACGCATCCACGCATCCGATAACGATCGCCATTCACTCAGCCTGCTATAATGGCGATGAAGCGAGTGGGAGGATGGCTGAATCCTTCCAAGACCAGCATACACCAGAGCAAGAGCCTGACAGCTCTCGATGAACCTGCTGCGCGTGAGAAAGAGCTGTTGCGTTATCCATAAAGTATGGAGGTTGACATTGGATAGTGCAAGAGGCTATGCGGCAGGCTGCATACATCGTAAATGATGGTATATGAGACACGCGACAGTCGATATAGAGCCACGTGCTTACATTTCGCTATAGAGGTAGATAAAGCTGAAGCAGAGCTTGCTAAGGGGAATTCGCCATTTCATAAGGTAGGCTTACAGTTTCGATCGAGGATGTCAGACTGACCAGAGTCGGCAAAGTAGTTGGGAAGTGCGACGACATTATTCTTGCGAGCAACGCTTGGCTTCGAGAAAGAGATGATGGAACAAGCAGGCGTGCGACTCGCAGATGCTCAAGATTCAGCGAGCGAATATCACAGGAGAGCTCTCCGTGATGCATCGACAGCTCATCAAAGCGCGATCTACCCCAGAGGCTCCGAATATGCCTTATGCCATGCTGAGACGCAGCTTATGTCTGCCGTTGTTGGCGTGCTCAATGAGAGCTTGACTGAGAGTCTCAGAGGATTTTACAATCTTCGCAAAGCTTTCACGACGCTGCAAGAAATTGTGGATGCCGAGAACAAGTACCTGGAGAAGCATTTCGCCAGCTCAACTACCTCTTTGTCGAGCGAAACCGAGTCTAGTACTTCGGCAGCAGGTCAGAAGGACACATCAGAAACATACTCCGGCGTCATGACTCCAGTAGATGCAAAGGATGCCGATGACGACGAGCTGGATTTCGTCGATGCTGAGGAAAGTGTTTCCGATCAAGCGACTCCGCATGTCTACAAGGGCAACTTGGAGTTTCCGGTAATGGACGACTTGAAGCTACAGGAGACGTTAAAAGATCTTGAGCATGACCGAGCCTCATCGAACAAGGCTGTCATCAAAGAAAGCGGATCGTTTGAGCAGCCAACAACAGATGCGCCAAGTGCGGCCGAGAAGGCCGAAAATCAGCTGGACTTCTCATCTGTGTCCTCAGATCCGATTGACATCTTCATACATTCTGGTGCTGCAATGTGCTTTGGCTTGTTGCAGCTGTTGCTTTCCATGATTCCACCAGCTTTTGGCAAGATTCTGAGTATCTTCTCATTTCGTGGAGATCGTGAGAACGGACTGCGGCTCCTTTGGAGAGCCACAGCATTCAAGCATAACATAAATGGTGCAATGGCAGGTTTAGTCCTCTTGCCATTTCACAATGCCGCAATCGTAGGATCTTTGTTGGCCATAAGGTCTAGCAACATCTTTTGGTAGTATCTGCTGACCATCTTTATAGGCACTTTGCGACATTCATCGCCGAGAAGCGTACCCGAAAGAGCGGCTTCGTCAGCTGCTCCAGGAGATGCGATCGATCTACCCCAACTCATTGCTATGGCTGCTCGAAGAAGCACGCATGCACGGTGCTGACAGGGATCTCGAAGGAGCTGTTGATGTACTGAAGCGAGACTCAAAGTCGACCACTTTGAAGCAAGTCGAAGCTCTGCGCGTCTTCGAGACATCTATGGCCTGCATGTTCCTCCATCGTTACGAAGAATGTGCCAAGTCCTTCATCCAATGCATTGACCTCAACAATTGGTCTCACGGTCTGTACTACTATATTTCAGGCTCTTGCTACGTGGAGCTCTATCGAAAACATCAGCACTCCGACCCGAAAGTCGCCGAGCAGCACAAGAAGAAAGCGACGGAGCTGCTACACCACGTCTCAGCCAACGTCGGCAAGAAACGGTTTATGGCTCGACAACTGCCTCTCGACGTCTTCATCATGCGAAAGATCGCAAAATGGGAGCATCGTGCTAAATTACGACACTGCGACTTCATCGATGCCATCGGCGTGTCTCCGCTTGAAGAGATGATTTACTTCTGGTCTGGCTTGAAGCGGATGAGGCCCGAGCATATCGCTGTCTCTCTCGAATCGCTTGAATGGTCCGAGAGCCAGCCAACTTGGAAGGACGAAGCGGTTGATGAGAAAGCTATTCTGTCACTACTGAAGGCAACATGTTTCCGCAACCTTGGCAAGGTCGGAGAGGCTCTGACCGAGTTGAAGGAGCATGTCTTCTGCTACAACCTATCTGCTATCACGGCATGTGATCACGCAGACAATTGGTCCTTACCCGTGGCGCACTATGAGAAGGCAGTCTGTTTCTGGGATCAGGCTGGTGGTCAAGATGGCGATCGAGCTTTGCTGAAGCAGTGTAGCGACGAGCTTGCGGTCGTGGAAAGATGGGGAGTTTTTGATTTGGATGCTAGAATCGGGTTGAAACTGACGACAGCAAGAGAGACTCTGAGGAGGGTTGGTATCAGTCAATGAATGTGAGCATTTAGACAGTAGAGGAAGCATTAAGGGGAAGTGCACTCGAGCGCTTAGATCATGTCAAACGCACCTGCCGAACCAATTGCACATGCGTTCTTGACGTTCTTGCAGTCCGAAAGTGGAGCCTTCCACGCACTTTTCTTCGCTCTTCCATTCCCCCCCCGACACCACCATCAGCATCTCCCAACCACAGACGATGGCGTCGAAACGAAAGCGTAAGAAGTCCGCCTCGACGCTTGCAAAGTCCTCCAAGGCTCGCAAGAGTGAGTCGACGCCTACACCGGACGTATCAGCACCTCAAGACGCGGAGCAGCAGCGCCAGACAGGCTTTCTCGATCTCGCATCAGAGCTACGCGATCTGATTTATGACTCTGTAAGTACCATCGATCCACTAGAGCAGCCACACCTGCAGCTGGATCCATTGAAATGCTGCCTGAACACCTTTGCTCCAAGCTGCTCATTCACTATACATTCACTGACATTTGTCGCTTCTAGCTTCTCGAGGTCTGCCCTATCACTTTCTCCAAGAGAGCCAGGCACCTTACAAGCACTTCTGGCCTGGCTCGCGTCAATAAGCAGATTCGCGGCGAATTTCTCGCCAGAGCGTTGACCAACGCGCCAATTCTGAAGACCACCGTCACCAACTTCGACTTCCGCCACATCGTGACCTTTCTCAACGAGTTACCAGATAGCGAAGTCGCCGAGCTGGAATCCGATGAGCCACAGCGCACCATGATTAATGAGTTTAAGTTTTCAGGACGACGTTTCAGCGATCTGACACTGCTAGAGCGATGGCTCAATAGGATGGACACTGGGTACGACTTGTACCTGGGAAAACGAAACTGGCGACGGAAGAAGGGCGCATTGATTGACTACCAGTATTCTGCCAAAGCAGTAAGTGTTACTAAATCTCCGTTGAGCAGGCCTACTAACCACTTTCAAGGCACATCCAGCCCTCTACCTTAACTCTCCGACAGGCCCGAACACTTATGCCAGAGTTCAAAAGGTGTCCCTGTCTTACACGCTGCACTTTCTCGGTGGAAGATATGGTGAAGAAGCAGCCAAGATCAAGCAGACCCTCAAGCAGTCGCACATCGAGTTTCAACAGTCACGCCTGGCAGACGGGCTTGCTGAAGAGGATCTCAAGCTGCTCAAGAAGCGCGAAGATGAACAGCGAGGGAGTGAGAAGAAAGTGTGGCCCTGGCATCTGCCAGAGGAGGGCCTCGTTGACATCGTATGAGCAGAAACGAGTGTACAGCCCACGGAGGATTAACGCCAGGCTTTGCCAATGACGAGCTCGATGCGTTGAGATGGGATTTTGCAATATCGCCAGTGCAATGTTTTTTTAGCAGTCTTGGATCGCATCGGTTAGAGTGCCGCGAGGAATGACGGCGTCTATTCAGCCTTCTCCTTCTTACCCCATCTCTCAATAAAGAATCTCTTGGGCTCCCTGTCCTCCAATCTCTCCCACTCCAACTCCCCATTCCCTATCGGCAAAGTCTCGACACCCCTAACTTTCACCTTCGCCACATCATCACTATCGGTCCATCTCACCTCATATGCTTCGGGACCTTGCTCAGCCAAGACGCCATTGAACCCGTCACAAGGCTCGCGATTAAGCAGTACTCGGAACAAAGAAGTGATACAGACACCATGCGTAGCGATAGCAACCGTTCGCTGTTCTTGGTCCGACGGCATCTTAAGAGCTTCGATCCCAATGATCTTGCCCAGACTTTTCTTCAACCTCTTCACAAAGTCATCGAAAACTTCGACTCCGACATCGGGAAACTGTTCTTCTGCACTTCGAGGAGATGACATGTTGAGCTTGTCATAGCTCTCTCCTTCCAGGCTACCGAGACTCTGCCCTCTCAAGTCTGGATCGGAAACATGCTCTAGATCGGGACGGGAAGAGAGGATTGGTTCAATTGTTTGGAGCATTCGTGTCAATGGAGAATGGTAGATGATATCGATTTTGTCGGATTCCAAACTTGTAGCAAGGACTTTGGCTTCTTCGAGGCCTTTAGTTGTTAAAGATGTGTCTCGGTGGCCTTGGAGGATTCTGTCGATGTTGTCTTGTGTTTCGCCATGCCGAATGAATAGCAAATTGAGTTTAGCGCCAGAGTCAGATGAGGTTTGAGATGCCATGTTGACGTCGTACAAATTGGGTGTCTGTGCAATGGTAAAGAGAGTCCAAATTGTGCTGGTTGATATGATTGAGCATGTACCCCGCTCTGCTTCGGCATAGTGTTCCTGATCCGTTTGGCCATTTATTTGGTAGTAATAGCTATCGAGTCTGCATTTGTTGCAAGCTGGCGACCTGCCAGATTCTCTGCGGCTAGTGATGGTACCATCCATGCATATCACTGCCTTCTTGCAGTTCTTCACCAAATGCATCGTAGGCTTGAGCGAAGTCTCTGGTGGAGTCTTTACGCCGGCCAGGCAGATCCGGTATGAATGGGCGCAGTTCATGGCTGATCTGATATTTCGTGTAATGCATCAGCCTCTCGCTCAAGCCCTCCTACGAGCCAGTTATACCGCCGACAATTTTGACTCCGCCAGGGTCACCTGCAAAGGCGACCGCATACCTAAGCGGATGCCATTCCACAAACGTTGGCGCATTAGTTGTTTCGACGGTATGCAGAAGTTCTCCAGTATCGACGTGCCATATGTGCAGGCCCTTTTCGTGGATTTTGTCTTGGTCGATGCCACCTCCGCAGACCAGATATTGACCATCCATGGAGAAAGACAGCGATCTCACTGCATTGGCGTTCTCGGTCAAGACGTGCTCGCAAAGCCATGAGCTGGTATCCCACAATGTGATTGCAGAGTCCGAGCCACCAACAGCAACGTAGTTTCCAGCTGGGGAATGCTGGACAGAGTATGTCGTGGAAGGATGGCCAGAGAGGGTGTGAATGATCTTCATTGAGGGATATGAGAAGATCTTGACCGAGCCATCAACAGTGGCAGCAAGTAAATGGTTGCCGCTGTTCGTAAATGCCATTTCGTAGTAGTAGGGCTTCTCGTATGGCTTTTCCATGAGGATAGATGGGTTCATTTCGTACTTGAGAGACGCAGCCGTATTCGCGGTAGTCGTAGTGTCAAGCATAGTGGTATCTGCTTTGCGAACATCGAAAGACGTAACCTTGTCCTTGCCAGTGCCAACCAACAGTTCTGAGCCCGTCGGCCGCCACGTGAGGAAGAGGCATTGTTCGCCTACATCGTATTCCCCACTCTTGCCTGTGATATTCGTTCTCGCGCCAAGACCACCTCCGGCAGCCAGTCCTGTAGCTCCACCGGGTGCTCTCACATCCCATACCCTAACCATTCCATCTAGTCCCGCGCTGGCAAGCAAATGCTCCATGCGCGGGTTGAATGAGATCCTTTCCACCGGCTTGGAATGTGCACCTGGCTTTGAAGGGTTGTCGCGCAGCTCGATGCTCGCTTTCACGTCGGGTCGTTCGGGATTCCATACTCGGATGTTGGTGCTAACAGTATTCGCAATCAATGCGCCGGTGGGAGACCATGATATACTGCGAATATTCGGTGCGAGGGTCGTTCTTGAGCCAGTTGGGGAGTCTGAGAGCAGCACTGGCTTGGCAGTCTTGAAGTGCAGTGCGACAGCATCTTTTCGGAGAGCACGAGGTCGCGATGGAGGAGCCATTGTCGCTGGAGGGACTGTGAAGCAACGTGAAAATTACGGCAGACAAAAAGTACAGCAAACTCCCCAACACCGTCGCTAAGCGGAACAGAAATCAACAGTCCTGCCCTTCTACAGTATTGTGGACTGTGGAGGTGGTGGTATTGTAGTGTTGTGGTGTTGGGCTATTCGAGACGAGACGAGACGAACTCGAGGTCAATGTCGGAGGATGATCCCGGTTAGCAGCGTGAAGCGTGTGCGTGTGCGTGTGCGTGTGCGTGTGCGTGTGCGTGTGCGTGTGCGTGTGCGTG
>JAASFE010006017.1:271760-317545 GCA_013365205.1 Pseudocercospora cruenta
CGTGGAAGCGATGCCATGCCACGCCTGAGCCCATGGATGTCCAAGTTCCGTCCGCCTCTTCAATTTCGCCCATGCTCATGCTCATGCAGTCTGGAGCACGCGAACCAGGAATTGCCGACGAGCTGAGCAGAAGCAGGCTCGACCACCTCCTGCTGATCTTCTATACCATAACATATCTACTGAGAAAGAACTGTTCCTTTGACCTTCTCACATTTCTTTCATTACCAACACGCGTGTCGCTGATAAGGTTCATCGGCTCATGCAGGCCCGGCTCTTGTCATCGAGCATGGCAAGATTGGCATGGCAGTAGCGGTGGAGATCACGCATCGACCTTTAGTCCAATATGCCGACCATGTCTGGCGCCGGTTCAGGCTCTGGCAGCGGCAACACTTCACCCTCTGTCCTGCGACACATTCGCTACGCCTCCGACTCCCACATCTTGCCCGCACGCCATCACGGCATCATGGAGGAGCCCGATCAAGAGACCCGCCCCGATCTGCAGACCTTCGATTCGAGTGGCACTGGAAGCAGCGGCGATGATCTGTACAATCCCTCCCACCACGATTCCCATTCCGACAGCGATGGAGTCTCGCGCACCCATTTCTCCCCCAGCACTAGCAGTCTGAGCTATAGCGGCCAGGATGAGGTGACACCACTCACGAATGTCAGCACCTATGGGTGGACGCCGACATCAAACATGTCGCGGACGAGCACGAGAGGGACAGGAAGTATCCCGCACGCGACTGTCCCCGAATATGGCACTTTGCCACCAGGCTCGGCCGTCGTCAATGGAGGAATGCTCAGCAAGCAGCTGCGACCCAGTAACACGAGGCAGCCGAGCAGTGTTTACAGGCCAGAGCGAGGGCCGGGAAGTTCCATGCGCGGTGTCTTCAACTCCATCGATACCAGACGGCCTCGAAATTCTTCGGCGCATGGACGAAAAAGGAGGAACCCTAACGATGAATATCGAGCGCAAGAGAAGGCATACGTGCAGCGAATACAGCAGACTGGGCAGGAAAATGAGTTCTATGGCGAGCCGAGGACGCCCAGTCTGGACTACAGCTCAGGAAGCGAGTCGGATGAGGAAAGCCCTACCAACCTAACACACGTGGATCATGATCCTGCCGAGGTGGACACATTATTATACTATGGCAGCGAGGATCTGGAGCCGTCGATGGAAGAGCTTAATATACCTGCCAATCGAGAAAGGCTAGAATGGCATGCAATGTTGGCAAACGTGTTGACCGGAGATGTCGTGAAGCAAGAGAAGAAGAGATTGATTGGTGGACCTGAACAACAAGGAGACGCAGCAATCAAGAATGAAGTGTGGATAGGCGTAAGAGCAAAGACTTGTGGAAGGTCGATAGCAGCTCAGAAGCGGTTGATCGAGGACGGCAGATCCAAGATCAAGACTGCGATAGAATCCATCATTGCATTTGAGATTAAAGGAGAGGCAGAAGCCGGCAAGTCGGCGACCGAGCAGGTCGAGGACATAGTAAAGAAGATTGAGAAGGTCGTAAACTTATACCCCACACGCCAGGCTTTTGAGGCGGCACATCCACGAGCTGCATCGACAGCATTCAAGGACACTTGCGATGCTGTAATCTCATGGCACAACACCACTGAACTCATCAACACGGAACTGGGCATTCTCCAAAGCTGGGTCGGGAACGAATCGCTCGACTTCACTGCAGCTCGAACCCGACCAGAAGGCGAAGAGGGCAACGATCTATTCGACGACAGTTCGTTTATTGACCGAATACTGAAGGAGGATGGATTGAAGTCACTACAAGGCGACAAGAGTTTGTTGAACGGGGTCAACACGGTCATCCACAAGGCGAAGGCGACTCTTATTGCGAACGCCGAGGCTTTCTCGGATCGACACCTTCCGCCTTACATCGAAGAGCTGCTCACTCTCATCAACTTTCCTTCTCGCCTGATACAGGAGATCATTCGCATGCGACTATCCTACGCAAAGAAAATGAAAGATCCTGCTCAGCAAGGCGTTATGACCGCCGAGCAAATGATTCTGCAGTTTCAGATTCTTCTTCAACTTGCCGTCCGGATAAAGGAAGCATATAACGTTATTGCACAACCTGAGCCTGGCTGGGATCTGCCGCCTTGTATCGACGATGCCTTTGACTCTGTCATTCTGGACGCTCTTAAATTCTACTTCAAGATGCTCAACTGGAAATTGATGGCAAACAAGAACACGTTCAAAGAGGCGGAAATCCTGGAGCAAGAATGGGACTTCTCAAATGAACTCGGACGGCATCTTGATGGAGGTGATGTTGAGGTCGCAGAACAATTCTCCAGCTTAACATCCAAGTCGATGGGAAGACTCGCAGCACATTTCGAAAAGGAGCTGCAGCGACCGCCGGACGAAGTTGCTGGTACCTCTGAAATGGACAAGCGCTACAAGAGTATTCTTGATTCGGTCCGTGTACGACAACGAAAGATCTTCCGTTTTGGCAGGATTTTGAGTCAACGATTCGAGAATGCGACCGAATACAATATCAACATTGACAACGACCAATACGAAGACCTGCTGCTTGCACTACGACTGTCTGGTCATTTCCTGGTGGAGACCAGCGCAGACAGCCCACCTGCGATTGCCGAAGGCGACAGCGAGAAGAATGCAGGCAAGCTCTATATCATAGCTAGCCCAGTTCTTCGAGATCGACCGAAAGATGTCCAAAGTATGTTGGGAACTTGTTACCATGCTGAAGACAGCCCCGAGGATCCAAGCAACCCATATGTACTGATTCTCAGACCCGAAAATCCGCTTCTATGGGATGGAGATCGGATGGAAGCGATGCAAATCGGCAAAGAAGTGCTTAAGGTTCCGCAATCATTAGATCTCAGGACTGGAAGAATGCGACTTGTTGCAGATGGCAGTCAGCAGCGACTTGCGAATGCCAACATGGCTTTCATGAATGCGATTGGCAATTTTGACCTCACGATTCTCGTCGAGCAACGCGCGAATCTGCCGCGAGTCAACCAAGAGCTCGCAAAAATCAGAAAGACCGCGCACAAGCTCTCTAATACCATTATGGACTCCGTCGCGATTGTTCGGTCGCAGACAGAAGCAGCTGGTCGCAAGCTCGAGAGCCAAGAACTCATCCAGAACTGCTTCGCTTTCGCGACAGAGTTTGGTCAGCGCTCGGCCATCCACATGGATGCACAGCGACGAGCCGTCAATCAGCACAAGCTCACAAAGCTGGCGCTTGACTGGGTCTCCTTCATCTGCGACGATTGTGTAGCAAGTGATCGGAAGACTTTCCGATGGGCTGTGGTTGCTCTCGAATTTGCCATGGTCATGACCAGAGGGCAGAACATCCTCTCGATATCTGACGAAGAGTATGCAAAGCTTCGACAGAAGGTCTCAGGCTGTATGTCGCTGCTCATCTCACACTTCGACATCATGGGCGCCAGAGGTACTGTGGCTGCGCAAGCAGAGAAGCAGCGAATGGATGCCATGGTTGGCAAGCTTCGATTAGATGTCGGAAAACTCAAAGATGATGAGGAAAGCTCTCGCATTGTGCGCATGCAATGGCTGGACGAACTCGAAAAGATCGATCAACTCCGGAAAGACAGGGAAGCAGAGCGTCAAGCATTAGGTCGTGTTCTCGAAGACAGTAACGATGCCGATCGAGCGCTTACACATCTGTCTGCATCTGCTGGCAACGTGCATCTGAGATGGCAGCAAGGTCAATTCGTCGGAGGCGGCACCTTCGGCTCGGTGTATGCGGCCATCAACCTGGATAGTGGTCATCTGATGGCCGTCAAGGAGATTCGCCTCCAAGATCCGAAGATGATTCCAACCATCGTCAGCCAGATTCGAGACGAAATGGGCGTGTTGCAAGTGCTTGATCACCCGAATATTGTTCAATACTATGGTATCGAGCCTCATCGCGATAAGGTGTACATCTTCATGGAATACTGCTCGGGCGGATCAATAGCTGGTCTACTCGAACACGGCCGCGTCGAAGACGAGATGGTCGTTCAGGTGTACGCACTTCAGATGCTGGAAGGTCTGGGCTACCTCCACGAAGCAGGTGTCGTGCATCGCGATATCAAGCCAGAGAACATTCTTCTTGACCACAACGGAGTCATCAAATTCGTCGATTTCGGTGCAGCAAAGGTCATCGCTAAGCAAGGCAAGACCATAGTCGCCGATGGTCAAGGCGGTAATGGCCGACAACGAAGTGTCCAAGGCACACCAATGTACATGTCGCCCGAAGTTATCAAAGGCGCACCAACTGGCTCCTCAGCGCGCGGCCGTCTCGGAGCAGCCGACATCTGGTCTTTAGGCTGCGTCATTTCCGAAATGGCCACCGGATCACGACCCTGGACAAACATGGACAACGACTTCGCAATCATGTACAACATCGCCAACGGCAACACACCTCTCATGCCCACAAAAGAACAAATGTCTGAATCCGGTCTCGATCTCCTTCGCCGCTGTTTCGAACGTGATCCCGCGAAACGTGCCTCCGCCGCAGAACTCCTTCAACATGAATGGATCGTTGGAATAAAAGTTCAATTATCTCTCGAGCCGGGAACTCCTGCTACTCCTGCGAGCGAATCTTCGTTTGGTGGTTTGGCGACGCCGAGCAGTGCGGGCTCGAATTCGGGGAGGTCTGCGTTTTAGGGAAACTCGCCGGAGAGAGCCAAGCAGTCGAGGTCTGAGGCATCACCTCCTTCGAAGTGTTCGTTGCCAATTCCTGCTGTGGAACGGAGAACGAACTCTGATCCTGGGTTTGAGCAGGAAAGTAAGAAGGATTCTAAACGGACTTGTGCTGTGAGATTTTCGGAAGAGACGCAGAGGAGGAGTAGTGCGGATTGAATGAGCGAAGCATGAAGTCGCTTACTTGACCTCAATTGTTAGTTTTGTGGTTGCAACCTACTTACATGGCACAAATTGGACTTGGCGATGGAGTTGGATTCGGGAATTTCGGGAAACCTATGATGATCATTGGAAACGAAGAACAACAGCATAAGCGTATGGAGTTATACAGGAGGTGGCTTTCGCATTATTAGCAGCAGTGAGTGGAAGAGGAATCAAGACCTAGTCATCATCCTACCTTCTAAATTCTTCCGGTTGCCAATTTTTCCCAATGCCACCCCATCTTTTCGGTAGGTCATCCTTCTTAACATCATCTGCGCCCATTGCTTCCTGATCCGTAATATCATCCACAAACCCCCCAAGAGCTTTACTTTCATCCTCTTCCATTTCCAGTTTCGCTAACTCCTTCTCCCGATCAACAATCGCCTGCATCTTCTCCGCATGTTCTCGATTCTTCTCTTTCTCTTTCTGCAGGAGCACAGTGACGTGCTGGAGTGAGTGCGAAGCGGATTTCGTCCATAACACTTTATCGGCTCCTCCTTCTCTAGCATCGATTCCGGTTGTTTGGTATATGATAGCGTCCCATTTATCTTCTTCACGTGCGAGGGAAAGCATCTGTTCCATTTCTTGCCTGAATCTGTGTCGTCGATCGCGCTGTTCGATCCGGGAATTTATGAAGGAGGCGAGATTTGCGGGCATGGGTTTTTTGTAGCGAAGGAATGGGATGCCGTTTGCGTTGACTAGGACTGGGACGTGTCGTTTTCCTGTTCCGCCCAGGTCTTCTTTTGCGATGGGAGGGTCGGAGAGGATGTTTCGTTTGGGGACCGGAGGGCTCTGATCCATTTTGTTCTTGAGAATATGCTTCCTGAAGGTGTTCCACTTCTCTCTCCCGAATATGGACTGAGATAATCGTTCATCCTCCGAGAGTGGTTTCCTCCCAAGCTGGATAGCAGGGTTATCAGAAGTCGAATGTGAGCCATTCTCATTTTCAATTGGTTCGTGTTCCAGGTCGGCAGGCTTCTCGGAAGATTTGGAACTGCCCTCAAAAGTGGCAGTGTCCTTAGGGAAGGGCTCGTGAGCACTTTCATTCATCTCTTGCGCTTCAGCTGGCGCAGACCAGTCTGATTCATGTCCAGTAGGTGGCCCCTCCCTCTCCTCGGACAACGCATGATCTGGCCAGGCCTGAGATCCATAATGGCGCCTGAGGAACTGTTTGGGCGATTCTCTGGGATCGATTTTGGCGTTTCTGGGTGCTCGCTTCAGCAGAGCCAGAATGTAGTCTTTTGCCTTGACTTCGCCATTGATAGCTGCATCGAGGTAGTCGATAGCTTCGTAGCCTGCCTCGAAGGCGACTTTGAGGTGTCGATGGCTTGTATCATGTCGAAATCCGCGAAAGCGATTTTTGATGAGGTTGTAAAGCTCTTCGCCGTGTACGGCGGGCAATGGCGTGCTTTTATATTGTGTGAGAAGCGCTCGGTAGAGGGCGATGGCTGCAACTCGATGGGCGCCTGATCGATGCGGCACGACGAATGTGGGCATGTATCATCTCAGCTCATGTCGTGGTGTTTTTGGAAGAGGTTCTATGTCGCGAGAGAATCGGAGGTGAAGTCCAAGCGCTGCTGGGAATTGAAACGGGACAATCAAATCTGTCATCAAATGTAGTTGGAGCGTTTCAGCCACACCACAATTGGCATCTCCCATCTTCACGACACGAAGTCTATATTGTTCCACATATCTAGCCTGGACGCGAAGAGATATCCAATATGCGGACGAGCAGGGAGAAAATCATGCTGCGATAAGACCACCATTTCTTCTGCCCACCATGGAGGCATATCCTACAGAATATGTCGAACATAACCTTCCTCTGGTTCTCCTTTCGGGGCTTGGAAAGGACGATCCATCACTGGCAGGCCCAGCCTTGACGAGACAAGAATATGGCGCTGGCGTCCAAATCGAATCGCCCGAGTGCAAGACAGATCAAGCTCAAGCCCTGCTTCGAGAAGCAAAATCTCTGGACGGAGATGGCCTTCCATGGAATTCAGCATCATTACCAGGACCGACAGGCAGCATTCGATTTAGAGTCAAGACGATTGGAAGAACTTGTACTTTGCCAGCGAGAAAGGCCGCGCCCGTTCCTCAGTCCCCAGGAGTGGAGGGTGTCCCATCTCCCAAAAACACAGAACTACATTCTCCCCTCTCACCTCTATCGCCTTCTTCACCTGTCTTTCCTGACGGCATTTTCACAGCTCGCTGGTATACGAAACATCAACAACAAGTTCCATCGATATTCTTAGCATTCTTCGCTCTTAATGCGAATGAAGCTGCACAGGATGAGCAGATCAAGAACGATATCAATGCCGTGAAAGGTGCTCTGTCCCGATCTGGATTCAAGACTCGCTTTGCAGCTATTCTCATCAGTGACAGGAGCATTCTGCATGCTCCAGAGCTGGAGGATCGTGTTGCATCGATTCGAAGGGCAACGGCACTGGACCCCAAGACAGGACTGTTCTTTATGCCCCCCATGTCCTCGCAAGTAGAGATAGCAACTTTTGTCCAAGACATGATGAAGGCCTTGCAGCCATCTTGTATCGAGTACTATAGAGATCTCACGAAACATGCGAGGCGGAAGAAAGCTCGAGGAGGACCACCACCATTGGCCAATACGCCCGTAGGAGGTGCTTCGCAGTCAACATCGACGTCGGGCTGGAATGTCCGATACGAGGTCAAACAAGGCGTTTTTGCTGAGTTTCGCCAGGAAATGGACGTAGCCGAGCGCCACTACTCTGCTGCCATTGAGGAACTTTTCAGCTCCGAAGGCGGCGTGTTTGAGACGACGGCGAGCTGGTCGCCGAGATGGGACGAAGCACGTCTTCTATGCGACTCAATAGCCCTGAGAACCATCAGATGTCAATTATGGAACGGCAATCACACAGGTGCTGTGCAATCGTGGCAGAACTACAAGCAGCGGACCAGAGACTTGATCGACAGGAGAGGAAAAGGCACGAATTCGTACGGTTGGAATGCGTGGGAAGCTCGTTGGGCGGAAATTATGTCTCAATTGGTTGATCGCGCACAGATACGAGGTTTTCAGAAAGCGGAGCAGAATGAGTCCGGCGAACGGTCAGAGGTCCAGGTATTCGCACAGCCTGAGAAGGCAGTCGCAACGGCCGAGCGCCTTCCACCTTGGAATCTGTTGCATCATTCAGGCTACTGGCTAAGACTACTGGCGAAAGGTATCAAGTCTCGCTGGGAGAAGGCAGACGCAATCCCTGAGGAAGATCGAGTGCCTCCAGGACAGTCACCAGCATCCGCTGTTGCCAATCGCTGGAAGACGTATGATGTCTATATGGTGCCTGAGCCGCATCAAGAGAAGCCTGTATCTGGAGAACCTGCATACGATCATCCCGCTGAGCTTGGTTCGGCGTGCATTCGTGCTGCAGAAGCATTCGAGGCAAGACGCCAGATACGCATGGCAGAGCAGTTGAAGCTTGAGTTAGCAGAGGACTTCGTAGGCGCCGGTCGCCATTCCGATGCTCTACAAGTGCTGACTATCCTATGGGAAACCTGTACTTGGCGAGAGGATGAGTGGTTTGTGCCATTCAGCCGGGTATTGCGACTACTATCAGATTGTGCTTCACGGGATAAGACCACCTCTAAAGCTGCGCTTATGCCAGCTCTGACATGGGAGATGCTTTCTATTCCGCCTTTTGACCTACCTGAAGGTTCTGTCAGCTTCTCACAATGCCTCGACTTATGGGAAGTTGAGACACCTGTTGACCTGCAATTCGAAGGCAAGCAACGTTTATGTCCTGTGATCGTGTCATTCGCGTTCAGAAGTCTGGAAAGTCACGTTGGCGAGCCACAGGAATGTCAATTGAGCCTCGAGTATCGTACATCGAAGGCTTCTGAGCCTCTTGTAATCGATAGAGTCGAGCTCGCAGTGGGCCCAAAGACCATTGTGATCCGACACGACACCCAAGAGAATCCCGACAACAGTGGTGTCGTCTTCAGACGCTTGTCGACGTTGCGCGAAGGAGAAGATGGTTCTTCCGACACGACGACAGACCTCAGCCTCGCGCCACTAATGAGGAAATATTTCGAGTTCTCGTTACTACTTCGAGAAGCTCAGCTCTGGCAAATAAGCGCAGTCACTATCTTCGTGCAGACTCAAAACTTCAGTATTAGCCACTCAGTCATTGATGATAGCATTCGGACAAGCAGGAGCTGGATGCTCGAGAAAGATGGCAAGCTGGACGATCTTCTGCTGGCCCATATGGATGCAAAATCCATCAATGTGCTACCCAAGCCACCGAAAGTGGAATTGCAGCTGAACGGCTTGCGCAAACATTGTTACACCGATGAGCTCGTGCGACTGCAGCTAGAACTTATCAATGAAGAAGCTGAAGCCATGAGTGGCAATATGACAGCAAAGGCGATCGGCCAAGCAGGCGAGGTGCTTGCATTCACCTGGAGCAACGATGACACATGTGCCGACGTGCTTTATATGGCAGAGACTGCTGCTAGTGCTACATCTTTAGCAGAATTGGCAATTCAAGCTCCGCCTGAAGCTTCTACTTTCACGCTGACCATCGACCTTCGCTACACTCTGGTCTCGGATCCCGGCACACCGTTGACCAAGAGCGTAACTGCGGAGCTCATGTTTGTCGCGCCATTCGAAACCAAATTCACGTTCCAGCCGCGTCTTCATGCTGATCCTTGGCCCAGCTACTTCGATTCCGCTGGCGAGAGCACGAAAGCTTCACCTGATGGCGTCGAGCAGCTTTGGAAGTTGGGCGCTCAGCTGGCATCTCTCGCAGAACGACCAATTAAGCTACACAAGCTCGAGCTGCTCGTTCACGAAATCGAAGGCGATGCATTATGTAACATCTTGGATCCCATTAATAGCGACGAGAAGGACGTAGGGCCCGGCGGCAAGCTCATGGCACCTTTCGAGCTGACAACACAAAAGTATTCGCTCGATGATCGTCGGCCCAGCCATCTCGACCTGTCGCTCGTCATTGAATGGTCACTTGAAACGAACTCGTCAAGAGCAACAACTGAAATCGCTGTACCACGTCTGACGATCCCAACTTCCGAGCCCAGAGTGCTCTGCACAGCCAGACCTGATCCCTCCTCAGCCGAGACCCTACACGTGCAATATCATCTCGAAAATCCGTCGACACACTTCCTCACCTTTGCACTGACTATGGAAGCCAGCGAGGAATTTGCGTTCAGCGGAGCAAAATATCGAACTCTCAGCCTTGCGCCGTTGAGCAGAAACCATGTTGACTATCAACTCATCCTCCATCAGGACATTGAGCCAGATTCTGATGGCAATGAGGGACTATGGGTCGTGCCCAACTTGCAGGTTGTCGACTCTTATTATCAGAAGAATTTGAGAGTGCATCCGGCCGGACCAAATGTGAAGCTTGACGAGAAGAGGGACGTATGTGTTTGGTTTGGCAAAGCGGAAGCCAAGTGATGTCCACTTACTGCAAGTGATTACGAGGACGGAGCAAAGGCCCGCTGAAGTCATGAACATCTGGCATTCATGTGATAACGTGGAGGCGTGAGAATTCTTCCTCGCTGGTCCACCGCAATTGTCATGGTCGAACGACTGGAGATGCTTGTTTGATCGTCGCCGAGCTGTCAGAAGTGGACCTGCTGTGCAGAACGTGTGGACCCTGGGAAAACGGAAGGCGCCGACGCTGGCGTCATTCTTCGAAACCCTGCGCTCGAAGTCGCGTTGCCATTTCGCGATGGACATCGAAGAACAGGCCACCAAGTTCGCGATACATGCGGCTTGCAGAGAAGGACAGAGTATGCTGTGGCGAGGAGAAAGTACAGTGCTAAGCTGACAAGCTGTAGCACAAAAAGTCGAATCGCTTCTCAACGCCGACAAGAAGCTTGCTAATCGTCGTGACGATGACGACCGTCTTCCACTACACTGGGCAGCATCCTACAACCGCCTGCCCATAGTAGAGATTCTGTCGTATCAGAAAGGCTTCGACGTAGACACGCAGGATGGATCAGGATGGACAGCTCTCATGATGGCGGCCAGTCTCAAAGACGGCGATGCTCTCGTCGACTTCCTGTTCACCAAGTCTGCGGATCCAGACGTCAAGACGAACAATGGCCAGACGGCACTCCATTTCGCATCGTCCAAATCCAATCTCGATACGGCGAGGAAGCTGATAGCGAAAGGCGCGTCAGCCCGGGTCAAGGACAAGAGAGGACAATTACCGCTTCACCGAGCTGCAGCTGTTGGCAACGTTCCCATCGTCAAGCTACTTCTCGAAAATCGCAGTCCGGTCAACGCTACAGATATGGATGGAAGTACAGCACTGCATCATGCGATTGCAGAGGGACATGGCGATACTGCGCTTCAGCTGCTGAAGGCTGGTGCCGAGAGTGACAAGAAGGATGCCACGGGCAAATTGCCGATTCAGCTGGCACCCGACGAAAAGGTGCGGAAGTACGTCCTTCGAGCAGCGGAAGAGGAAGGTCTGGGGGTGGCACTTTCGTGAAAGACGGGGCCGAGATGCGTCATGGGAGAACATACATCAAGGTGGGCCAGCATTGTCAGGTTCATGTGAAAGGCTTGAAGCGAGCCTATGTACGGAATGCGCTCCGTAAGACGGTCTCGAACTCAGAGCGCAAGCAGTCTATTTGCATGCCTCATCCCAGCTTCGTGTGCGGAGTGATTAACCTCGTAAGGACGCATGAGACGCGAAGCTCCTCTCTGCCGCCATGCTCGTACTCCGCACAAGTTTAAAGGGTGAGAAGAGCGGTCAGCGACAGCGAGATAGATTTTTGACAGACCATGAGGCTTCCATATCACATGAACCACATGATACTGACAACAGGCTCATGGTATGTGCAGTATGCTGGTAGAGAGCACTCTGCGTACTTATTGGACGCGTGTCTCGACTTTTGCTAGCGGGCTTTCGTGATCATCCCTGCTTCATGCGATGTGGACTTCGTGCATGACTTGCTGCAGGGCTTTTCAATGCCTTTCTCCATTCCCGCACGACATCTCATCATCGGCGTTGAAAATTTCATCAGCTACTGCGGGACTCGTTCTAGTCCTTGGAAGTGACCTTGTACCTCTCAAATCGAGGTCTGTGAAGAAAGAGTTCAACAAGGGCCGATCCGATATCGTCTGTTGACTTGCTTGACACTTGCAAAAGTCTAATCCTTGCTCTCGTCAACATTTCTCACACTATTGCTTGATTGTTTGCCAACCTATCGTCTTTCCTCGTTTCGGTATACATGCTGGAGGATGTGTCCTTGACTGGTACCCATCAATATCTGCAGAAGACTTCCCCGTGCGAATGCCGAATCCTCCGACTGGATATTACTCGCAATTTCTGGACTGGTTCACTCCACCCCTGGGATCGAAAGCTCGAAAGGCAGGATAATAACCGTGATGTTCTAAAGGCCCGCATCCGCTCCCGGTCTCAAACCAAAAGCCTGCTGGCTAGTGCCAGGTCAGTCATTTCCCGAAGACGGCCGCGAACCGGTTGGGAACTCGTCTGTGCATCACGCGTTACCGTTGCCTGCTGGCATTCGTGCGTGCGCGTGGAGGAGTTTGACGTGCTGCAGCTTGTGTGAGAGTGCTTGTCCTGCCCCAAGTGGCGCGATCTGAATCCAGCATTTGGCAAGTCTACGGTAGTCCACCATTATTATGTCGTCCGCTGCGAGCCGCTTCTTCAAGAAGCGGATAATGTCTTCGCAGACTGCTGTGCTGGATGACGACGAACAACATACCGGCGCCAATCTTCCCTCGAGCTCGAAACAGACTATTGGAGCTCACCAGCAGACATTGCCTAGAGCAAGGGCATACTCGATTACTTCGGCATCCAATTCCTTGCCAAGTAGATCTTATATCCACAATGTAAGCGCTGGAAACCAAGGTATGTCGATTCTTCAGCTATTATCTAGTGTTTTGCATTGCTTATCTAGACTTTGAGGGCGAAACAATGCTAAGTCGTCGATCTAGATGTACAATACTCGTCCTCGGGAGTTCGAGAGCAGACTGCTGAGCTGTCATCGTCATTTCTAGACGACTCTGAGATGGCCAAACACTTCGACAAACAAAATGAAGCAACTCTGGGAAGTAAGAATATTGACGCGATAGAGGAGCGAAGTGAACCAGTATCGCCCAATGAGACCGAGGATTCACGGCGACCTCCGTTTCAATCACATATATCTGGTGCTGATGATGGCCTTCTCATCTATAAAGACGACAGCTCAAGGCCCCCCTCTGCACGAAAATCACGTCATCATAGCACGAATAGTCGAGTCCCGGATGTTGTTGTCACAGACGAAAATGAACGCAGATTAGGCATGGAGGAGACATCGCCACTCTTACCCCGGGAACGACTGTCCACTCGAAGGAAGCCAAGGTATGGTAGCGCAGGCGAACTCGAGGGTCAACCGACCGCTCGTGGGAACATCCCAGGCGGGATCTGGAATCGATGGGGCCATCATTATCCTCACTTCACAAGAGTGAAAAGTGCATTTCACACCATCAGTCATCCGAAGACATGGAGCGGGCGGACGATTGCCAACGAAGTGTTCTTCAAGCCAGTCAGCACTCTACCTTCGGTCTTCCTTGGCTTGTTGTTGAACTTGCTTGATGCCTTGTCCTATGGTATCATTCTGTTTCCGCTAGGCGAGGAAACATTCTCTGCAATGGGCGCAGATGGAGTGTCTATGTTCTATGTGAGCTGCATAATATCCCAGCTCGTGTATTCTACGGGCAGCATATTTCGAGGAGGCGTCGGATCTGAAATGATCGAGGTCGTGCCATTCTTTCACAAGATGACCTACATGATTGTGGCACAAATGGGAACGTCGAATCCGGACGCTCTGCGGGCTACAGTGATCACCTCATATGCCATGAGTTCGATTCTTACTGGAATTATCTTCTTCGTCCTTGGAGCCGCGCGGCTTGGCACATTGGTCAACTTCTTCCCGCATTCGATCCTCGTGGGCTGCATAGGAGGTGTTGGAATCTTCTTGTTCCTGACCGGTGTCGAGGTGTCGGTTCGTTTGGATGGAAATCTGGATTTCTCGCTGGAAGTGCTCAAGAAGCTCGTAGCACCAATGAGCTTGGCTCAATGGCTACCGCCATTAGCGCTGGCAGTCATTCTGCTTGTGATCAAGAGGTACTATGATAGACCTTTCTTGGTCCCAGCATACTACATCGGCATCACGGTGATCTTCTACATCGTGACGGCTGCTGTTCCATCCCTCAACATGGAAGTCCTGCGAAACTCAGGATGGGTTTTCGAGGCGCCGGCTGCAGACAAGACTTTCTACAACTTCTACAGCTACTACAAGTTCAGCATCGTGGACTGGAAAGCCGTTGCAATGACGATACCCTCGCAATTTGCGCTGACATTCTTCGGTATTCTGCATGTACCGATCAATATACCAAACCTGGCTATGAAGATGCAGGAGGACAATGTCAGCATCAACCGCGAGCTGATCATGCATGGTGTTTCCAATACGCTTTCTGGATGTGTCGGATCCATTCAGAACTATCTGGTCTACGTCAACAGCGTGCTGTTCATGGACACAGGTGGAGATTCGCGACTTGCAGGTTATATGCTTGCAACTGCGACTGCCGCTCTTTGGGTTGTTGGACCAGTAGTGATAGGTTACGTGCCCGTCATCGTTGTCGGCACCCTGATCTACTATCTTGGCATCGATCTTGCCAAAGAAGCTTTGATCGATACATGCGGAAGACTTCACAGGCTGGAATACTTTACCATCCTAGTCATTGCGCTAGTCATGGGAATATATGACTTCGTGGTCGGCGTAGCGGTCGGCATTGGGCTGGCTTGTCTAGTCTACGTTGTGCAGACATCACGAAAGACAGTCATTCGTGCTGAATTCTCCGGCGAGATTGCGGAATCGACAGTCCGACGACACGCACGGCAGCGAGCATACCTGCATCGTGTGGGTCCTCAGATCCGAGTCGTTAAGCTCGGCGGCTACCTCTTCTTTGGCAGTATCGTCAATGTTGAGAAGACAGTGCGAGCTCTGATTGATGCGGAAACGTTCGCCGCTGCGCCGATACGATACCTGATCCTAGACTTCTCCCACGTCACAGGAATTGACTTCTCAGCAGCAGAAGCATTCGGAAGGATGAATAGAATTCTTCGAAGAAGAGACGTTGAGATGGTGCTCGCTGGTGTCAACCTCCACGATGAGATCGGTCGCAGTCTGCAAATGGATGGCCTTTTTGAAGATGCCGAGGATGCTCCTGCGCCGAAGGTCTACGAAAATCTAAACGGCGCTCTAGAGGCTTGCGAGAATGGCCTCCTCATCACACTCACCGAGAAGCAACAGCATGAGCTTCGTAACCCAGAAGACTCGCCTCCGATGGCAATACCGACATCACCAGATCCAAATAAGCCCTCACCAATTTCGCAGCTCGACAGGATGATCGGGTCGCCGCGGACATTCGCTCGACACGAAGCAGCAGCACAAACATTGACGGAAGATCAAGGCAAGCCCGAGAGGAACAAATGGCAACATCTCAAGCAGCCACTCCCACTGATCCTACAAGCTTTCCAAGACTTGACCGAGAAGAATGAAGATTTCTGGTTTCGAGCCGTCCCATATTTCGAAAAACGTGAATGGACAAAGGGCCAGAAAGTCTACTCTCGACACGACACAGCAGATGGCTTCTACCTTCTCCAATCCGGAATTCTGAGAGCAGAATACTCCCTCGAGCAAGGCAATTATCACGAAAGTATCGTTGCCGGAACGACTTGCGGTGAATTACCTTTCTTCAGCGAAACAGAGCGAACATGCACAGTCTATGCCGAAGGCGATCACAATGTCGCATGGCTTTTGACGCCTGGAAAATGGGAGGAACTACAAAAGAACGATATCGAAGTGGCGCAGGAATTGCTTAAAGTTGGTTTGAAGCTGAGTGCGGAGCGCATGGCTGCTATCACATCTTACGTCTTGATTACAGCGAGTTGAGTAAGTCACCATTTTCGATGTGCGATATGTAAAAGCGATTGGGTTCTAGGATAAATTGAAAAGGTTGTCAGCATCAAGCGAAGCGAGGCGTTATAGGGCTGGAGAAAGAAAAACGTGTTTCAGACTACATGCTTTCCGAGCATAGCCTATAAGCTCTTTGTACTCGTATCAAAAGCTGCGTTTAAAATGTTGCCTTTCTATCGCTTGTCGCTCCTCTTCCAAGAACTTGTTGTGTTGGTGCTTCAGAACTCGGCTTGCTTTTACCAGTAACTTACATTGCAGGACTCTCCAAGCTTATCCCTGGCAAAAGGTAAGAATCAAGATGGGCTCACCCAACCACCACTCATCGCAAAAGATTGATGCTCTTTCTGTCTTGTTCTGCCCAGTTCTACTCTCATTTTTCTATCTACTATGGACTTTTCGAAAAGAAGTTGCACAACACAACCCGCGATATTCTCAGATCTTTGGAGCTACGTGGAAAATCATGTCAGAGCACAAATCAACGTCCAGTTCGCAAGCCTCCAGCTTACGCAAATGGGTCAATACCTTACCGGTGAGACCGAAACAGGTAGGTCAGTCATTTCTCGCAGTGGACTCAGTTTGCAAATTGTGATATTGGTCGTCCGGAGCACCGATTTGAATGCTAATCAACAAGCGCGGCAGATTCCTCTACTTCAACCACGATAACCACCAACACCACAACCTCAACAATACCGACATCTCATAGCTCCGGAACATGTCTAACGCAACAACAACACATCCCACCTTCCTTCGATATCCCGAGACGAGATATTTCGAGATGGACAGCTCGACTTACGAGACAATATTGTTCTCTGAAGACTCTAACACTCCGATGGCCGAGTCCGGAAGTTTTGGGAGATGTGATCGAAGAGACGAGGATTGCTCAGGCTTTGGTGAAAATGTTTAGGCATGATATGATAACGCAGGGGTTATTGTATCATGATTTTCCAGATGATCAAGACAACGGGAGGAAGAGTTTGGTTGTGCCTAGTGTGATTCGAAATCCATTTACCGCTGAGGTGAGTCTGCGAGGACATGGGGTCGCTTTGTGACTGTGCCGATGGTCGAGGAATTGCTTTCGACATGTGCTGGAGCTGTATTTTGTGTCTGGACTTTGCCTAGACTATGTGCTGACTTTGCTGTCTGGACTTTAGGGATGGTGCAAATGGGCTATTCTTGGTGCTTGTGGAGTGTTCCGACAGATGCTGGATGCGAAAGGAGGCGATTCTCTGGTGCTGGCGCAATATGTCAATTATCCGATCGACGAGGTCGACGATGAGATTTGGGGGCAAATGGAAGATCGTCTGTACGAATTGCAGGGAGTATCTACAGCATTGCAGACTGGGTAATCCAACGCCAATGCTGCTCATGGGTGCTGACTCTGTGCTGCGAATTGACGTTCAAGTCCGAAGTTCAGCTGCGGTATTCGTTCTCAAATGAAGCATAGGTTCGGTGCCTTGCCAAACAATCTTGCGATCCTCTACGGGTCTTTGGCTCTGCGATGGCCTCTAATGCCATTCTGGACACCCATTCGCTTGCTGGTCTATTTCAGATTGTCGCGTGCTTTCGAGGTCGAATTGAGAGACATCTAAACATTCATCAGTGGGTCCAACGCCATCTGACCTGACGCGTGTGAGACTAGCTGTCGCGTTTTGTTTGAAATATCTACCACGAAACAGTTGCAAAGGCGGACCTGTTTCCAAACATCTTGATGCTCAAGAGCCGATCCTGACTCGACTAATCGTGATTGGGCATTACGCTCCGTGCATTGATCAGAGAGTAGTTCTCGAAGCGTCGGAGGTCCTTGGTAGGATGAGAGAATGACGGCATGTTTGTCCAGGTTGACTCCAGTAACAATGCTAGGAAAGCATGGCAGAGTGTATACATTTCACGAAGTATACTCCGTCCATTCCGAGCCAAGATCTATGTCAAAGTCTCTGTTGACATCATATTGAATAGCGGCCTTGCTTCGCATTTGGCTATACATTTCCGGCTGCGATGTGCGACGCGCGAGACTTGTGCCAGCTTGACGGTTTCAGGTTTCCTGTTCTCGAATCCACGTTGAACGCCAGCGATTCATGTCCTGCAGAACGTGTATCAGTCGAAGTCGCGAAGGCGTTCGTCTGGGCGAGAACATCGAATTCAGGCCGCGTCAACGCAGTAAGGGTCCTTCTATAGCGACGCGAACATGCTATGTGTCAGCATGTGAAGGATGTGTAGTGTTAGCAAGCCTAGGCAAATAGCACGTGTTGGCCGGAAGATCCGCCCTTCGATTCTGATCGCCAGAGCTACTACCAGTGGTGAGATGAACGTACTCGGCACAGGTCGGCCTGCGGGTCGGCCTGAGGTTGCTACTGTTGGCGCGGGTTGAGCCAGGGACCAGACTCGCCAGAGCGTGTCAGATTCAGATCTCGGTTGGAGTGTCTGGAGGAGTGTTTCAAGAAGAGCAAGCACTCCTTGTTGACAGGATGTGTATTTGCGGGTGCAACATTACCAGCCTGGAAATATCGCATCGGGGAGCTGGTGGTTGACACCTCAACAAATCTGTTGCACAACACGAGAGCCCGTTCACGACAGGAGGTTTTCGAGAGCACGACCATCCACCGGCTGAGGAAATCCATTGCCGGTTGCCTTATCGATAGCAACAAACCTGGTGGTGGCGCCAATACTAATGGCCGTTTAGAGTTCCCGCTCGTGATTCGCAAGAGCCAGAAGTATCGCCATACAGGATGGTGATTCGTGCAAGACATCCCAAGACAAAGCTCTCGCACCCACGAGACTGGCTAGTCTTGCGTCGATATCGTAAGAATTTGTCTGCTGACATGTGATGATGGTGATGGTGTGCCAACTAGAGATGCTCGCATCCCTGCTGCGATATGCAGAAGTCACTACTGCTGCTTGTCGACTTTTTAGAGTTGGAGGGTCTCGGCGGGAGCGCTAACTCGGCACGACGCCAAATGAAAGCGCCAAACACTTTGTCAAAACCAGCGAAAAGGTTGACGGACGGCGGCGCGCAGAGGCCAAAACAGCTGTGTGCGGTGGCTGGAATATATTGGATAGAGTCGGTAAATTAAAGGCGCCTACCGACACGTGATTCTGCAAGGATGGACGGCGGCAGCAGCAGTGGCAGCGGAGCAGAAGTTTTCAGTGGAATCGCCAAAAAGATCACCAATACGGTGGAGGTACGGCGATGCCCATCAAGTTGCAGCTCGCGGGTGGTGCAGGAGGACCCGGCAGGACAGCTGCAGCTCTAATAAACTAGCTCGTGTTTCGCAAGCACACTGCAGGTTGTTATCAAAGTCGCCTGACCAGCTATGCACCATGGTGTAGGGTCTCTCGAATCGCACGTCAGCGCTGGCTCAATATCGCCTTCTGTCACTCCGATACGTATGTCAGGTCAGGTCACAGCTGGTGTCTGATAGCAGCATGCATCCACAGTAGTGCGCCCGCCGCGGCAGGGCAAACCGAGTGAGCGGTCAGAAGTAGCAGATTGTAGCGGTATAGCAGGTGGCCCGTTCACGACAATCAAATTTAAAGCGTTGCGGTGCACGGATGCCAGCTTCCTTTCTTCAAAACCCAGGAGTACTCCTTCATCCTAGCATCCCTTCAGCGTTGAGATACCCTCGTGCTTGCCTGCCTCCGCTGCATCGAGCTGCTGCAAAGACACCTGTACCTTCAGTTCTCTCCCCATCTGAACACCAGGCCCAGCTCGGTCGAACGTGATTTGATTTACGACTTTCTTCATACATACCTTTCTAACGATATAATTGAGCATGTCGACTGTTCAGGACACTCCCGTCACGGTGCCCGCGGCCACCACTGAGCCTGCCACCACTCCCGCCGTTGGCGCTCCAGAGGCACCGGTGGAAACAAAGGTCGAAAGCGAGGCGCCAGCAGCAGCAGTGCCAGAGACCACCACTGAGCAGACCGCCGCTCCCACTGAGGAGGTCAAGGCCGATGCTGCCGAGAAGGCTGTCGAGCCCATCGCTGAGGGCCAGCTCGCATACAAAGGCCCAGGTGTGATCAAGTGAGTCTTACCTCCGCCATCACATTATGATAAACAAACTGATTTCTCCCGAGGTCTCTCATCCCATCCAAGAAGGAGTTCTGGCTCAGCGACGATGCTGTCGTCCCACAGAACCTCGATCTCTACCTCCGCGGCGAAAAGCCAGAGGTCTCGCATCCAGTTGTTGCCTGGGCCAGCCAAACCGGCAAAGGGCTTCTGTTCTTCAACAAGAAGGGTGATTCGGACAAGACGCACCCAGCTGATGTTCTTGCACTTTACGACGCCACAGATCTCAAGAAGGGCTACCCACACGAGTTCTCCTTCAAGATCGGCACCCACACCCACACTTTCAAGGCTGAGGACGAGCTCAAGCGTGACGGCTGGTACCTCAGCATTGAGAAGGCCATCGAGCTCGGTAAGGCTTCCAAGGAGGAGGTGACTGCCAGCGAAGGCTACAAGGCCGAGCTCGAGAAGCTCAGTAAGTCATGCAGATATAGACCTTAATCCGGCCGTTATTAACGATTGCACAGACAAGCCAAGCACTGTCGTTGCTGGTGCCGCCACCCGCAGCTTGTCAAAGCCAAAGAAGAGCACAGAAGTGCCAGCTGAACAGCGCACAAACTCTTCTGATGGCGAGGTTGCCGACAAAAAGAAAGACCAGAAGAGCCGATCCACCAGCCGAGGTCTCCTCAACCGCCTGAAGGCTCACAAGGATGAGACTGAGCAGAAGGTCGCCGAGAAGAAGGAGGAGAAGGCAGAGGAGAAGGCAGAGAAGGAGGAGGCCAAGACCGAGGGCGAGGCTGCTCCAGTCGCTGAGGCTACCGAGTCTGCACCAATCGCTGCCGCTATGGCTGCTGAAGGATCCCCAGCTGCCGCAGAGGCTCAAGCCAGCGAGGAGAAGGCTGTCGAGACCCCAGCTGGCGACGAGAAGGTGAAGCCGTCCAAGCGTGGTAGTATCTTTGGACGCGTCTCATCGACTTGGAGCAAGATCCAGAGCCCAGCTAAGGAGAAGGATCAAAAGGAGGTCGAGCTCAAGCCAGAGCCAGCCAAGGATGCTCCAGTCTCTGAGAACCCACCAGTCCTCCCAGAGACCGCCACTGCCTCTACCGAGGTTGCCGACACTGCCATCCCAGCTGTTGAGGAGCCAAAGGCCGAGGAGACCACTGAGGTCAAGAAGGAAGAGCCAGCTACCTCGCCAAGCAAGGAGAAGAACAACTTCCTCTCAGGTATTGGTGGCTTCATCAAGCGCAACCGAAGTGTCAGCCCATCTACCCAGATGAAGGAGCCAGCCAAGAAGGAGGAGACCCCAGCTGTCGAGGAGACTCCAGCTGTTGCTGAGCCCGCCAAGGTTGAGGAGCCAGTACCAGCCACTGAGGCTGCTGCTGCTGTCGAGACATCTGCTGAGACTCCAGCTGACAAGGTCGAGGAGCCAAAGTCTGAGACCACCACTCCAAACAAGCGTCAATCCGTCCTCGGCAGCCTCGGTCGCCGTGCCAGCAAGGCTCTCAACCGCATCCAGGCCCCAAAGAAGGAGGCTCCAACTCCGGCTGCTACTGAGGCTAAGAAGGATGAGACCGCCGAGACCAAGCCAGCAGAGGAGACTCCTCTGGTCAACGGTGAGGCCAAGAAGGCCGAGCCAGAGGCCCAGCAAAGCATTGGTGATGTCGTCCCAGATGCCGTCAACGTTGGCCAACCTCAGCACCAGTCCACGCCAACTGTCACCGCCACCGCATAAGATGCCTGCCGGTAACGTCGCGCTGAACGTGGAGCACGAGCCGCGCGATGACACTCTCAGTCCGATGCAGTTCTGGAGAGAGGTCGCACCTACCAGATGTGCGAATCCTGATCGACTTGTCACGCAACCCCTACGGCGCGGATGAGGCATCACGAATCGTCGTCTATCCTAAAATTCCCAAGATACCCACATACTCACCTCTCGGAGCTGCGCCGGACCTAATCACCAACTCCAATCACTCACTCACGGTCTGCGCCAGCCACTGTTGCTTTTTCGCGTGCATTGGGAAGGAAATTGCGGGTCTGCTTTTTTGGTTGTTTGTTTGCTTGCTCAGATACCACACTTTGCATTGTTTAGCTCTTGCTCTGGCATGCTTTGATTTTACTGCCCGGCATCTGGCCAGCGTGGCTTCCAGGCACTTGGTTTATGTGTCTTGGTGAGCTTGCTGGTCGGACGGCAGTCGCGAATACCCATTCATCAATTTCGATGAGATACCCAGGTGTCGTTTCAACATGCGGTTCGGTAGATAGCGGTAATAGTGGCTGGTAATAAACATGATGGTTTCCTTAGGTCTCACAATGCGCTGTTCCAAAATAACGCCGAGTCAGATGTGTGCTTCTGAGACTACTCACCGTGGTACCAGACTCCTTCGTGGAGCTTGCGGTGCTGCAGCATCAAGGAGGTTTCACAGAAAGGCGTTGGACCCAGTTGACGTGGACATGAGAAAGGACAGCAAGCAGATTCCGTGCCAAGTCAAGTATGGGAGAGGGTTTGTTAGGTAGCATTGTAGCGGCGAGAGCGGCTTTCTCAGAGCTGGTGCCGTCATCCATTATTTGGTCTGGCTGAACGCCTCCCATCTGCAGCTACGCACCGAACAGACATGTATTCGTACTCCTCCTGCGTTCCAAGTTAGCGCCTGACCAATTCCATCGTAGCTGCTTTGCAACTCCGCTCAAGACTATCACGCTTCGCCTCCGCGCATTGTTCACTGTCTTCTACCAGGACTTGACACTTTCCGCGTGCTAATGTCATTCTAAGTGCACTGCGCACTGCCCGTCCGTATCGGTATTCTTAATTACAACTTAATCTCATCATTTCGACGACGAAGCCCTGTCCTGACCTCGGACAAGGCTCTACCTGGTCCAGTATCCCAAATCCAAATACACTATCAATAGCTCGGCGTCAAGGCCATTCTCTGGCGTCATTACGGAAGCGCCAGTAACAATATCTTTTTGTCGACGTGGCGACGAGGACTGCTGTTTAGACATATTCACTACCATCTCTCAGAGACCACATCACTCGAGCCAGGATTCGACTCCACATAGCACGCTCGAGTGCGTGAAGGAGAAATTCATACTGTGACGACCTCCAGCCAACTGCTAGGAGCAGCATGAATTGAGTTGAACATGGTGAGTATGGCGACTCATGGCACATCGCAACACCTCTCTGCTCTACACTACATGGCTGCGATTTCTAATGGCAGCTTTTTTGCTAAGAGGACCGTGTTTGCAATTACCAATGCTGCATCATGCCACCCGCTCCTCTCTGGACATACTGGGGCTTATTGTCGCGCCAAAAGGAGACGCAGGATGGAATTCGTATCGTCTACATGGCATGCTTCAGATTGAGCTTGGATGGGTCAAAGCCGCGAGCCGCTTCCAGTCATCAAAGTGTTTCTGCAACCTCTGCTTTCCAGATAGGCTGACCACAATTTGCAGGGCTGCTGTCAATCGAGAAGCGACTCACCTGCGCCCGGCTCGGACGGCAATCTACCTCACGATTCCTCGAGAGCGAACATCCACCAGCAGACAAGCTCGCGAGATGGGAATGAGCCTTCGTCTTCGAGAAGACATGCCACAAACTCGGTGATACGGCCGAACAAGCCTATTGAACGACCCAAACCTTTAGAAATGAGTCCAAAGAATGTTTCTAACCGGCCGCCTCCATGGACCAGATCACATCTTGAACAGCAGAGACGTATTTTCTTTGAGACGAGAGTGACTGGAAGACAGGAGATCTGGGATGCGCTTAAAGCTGTATGCGAGTGTCTACGGCAAGACGACATCGCCGAAGCCCAGGCTATTCTGGATGCTGCTAGCATCACGTGTCCGCACGGTAAAGTTGGACGAGGACGTACGAGGGCAAAACAGCAAGAGGGAGTATACGATGAACAAGGGCAGCTATACGATCTGCCTTACTGGGTGGTAACAGACCCTCAGGACATCATAGAAGACGAGGGTAAGGACATCGACGCCGAAGCTGAAGAGGATGAAGAGGATGAGGCGAATGAGGCTTCACTGGCTCGTCGTCAAGAAAAGGGCAAAGGTCGGGCGGAATCGATTGGTGAGGAGCTCCGACTTAAAGTGCGGCTTAGTGACCGTGCTAGCGACATGGAAGTTACTATCGGGTCAAAGCAGAATGTGTCTGTGGCCATACGTGCCATCAAAGAGCAAATCAACGTCAGGCATTGTAGACTTGTCTATCTAGGCAAGGCTCTGGACGAGGGCAAGACTTTGGAGGCACAGGGCTGGAAGAATGGGCAGGTCGTGAATGCTTTCGTCTTCGAGGGTGATGAGAACGCGATTCAGAAAAGCAGGAAGCGATGAGGTTTGCAATGAATCGCAGCAGTCTTCAGGTTCATGCTTGGGTCGAGCACGACGGTCGATGCCACAAAGCTCCGCGAAGTGCCCTCGAGCCAATGATGAGCTCAGATACATGAGCACAAGGAGGTTTCGCGAAGGAACATACGACGTCTACGCAAAGGCTTCAATCGCTATCACTTTGTTCGATCACGGCGTTTTCGGTTAATTGCATAGTTCGGAACTGGAGCGTGGGAGCGAAGCATTCCTGGGATGATGATACCCAAACGGTTCTACAGTACGGTCCTTTCTCGAGAGCTGGACAAGGCGCACTTTCACCTTACTTGGGTAACATGTACAGTAGTATACAACTGAGTGTCGTTGCATCTTGTCCATTCACTTCATTCGTTCGAAAGATCTCATCGAGTCTCACCGCTGGAGCTGGAGATGTTTCTCAGCCTTTCAATTGCTTTGTTTCAAACTTTGACGAGACATTGGTTTACTCAAACGTCACCTGCCTCGTGCCGCCTCGTCTCGACTCTCCCGAAGCTTTATTTCCAGATCCCACTTCAACTTTCCTTCTTTCTAACATTCGCATTGACCTTAACTCTTGACCTGCGCACTGCAACCTTTCGATCCTTGGTCGCTTCCTGCATGCGACCGCAACGAGGCGACCATGGCCAAGAAGAAGGGAAGCGCAGAGCCAGCGCAATCAACAGATGCTAGTTCGGCAGGCTCAAGCTTGATCATATGCAGGAACAAGTAAGTATGTCGCTCTCCCTCTCTTTGGCTCCTTGTTTTCCTTTGCACAGTATGTAATATTGCTATCGAAATGTCGCCTCTGGCATTCCTGAACAACTACATGGGCAATACCCCCAACCATTCGACAGCACCGAAGGTGGCTAACATTGCTATCCATCGAATCAGGCATTGGCGATACATCTCTTCCTTTCATGGACCATGGCTCCAGCTACCGCCCGAGATCCTCGATAATCTCGCTCACCAGAATTGGACCATGCCCCCGCCTCGATTGGTAGACCCTGCAGTATTCTACGATGTTGTCAAGATCAGAAAGTCTGTCGACCAGGCATCGGACGACTCGGTTCGCGCTTCAACTGGAGTCTCGAGCACTGCAATGCATGGCAAGATGGACTATTTTGGTACAGGAGGCGGACGTGCTACAAAGCTTAGCAAAGAGAGGATATTCAAGATTCGACAAAAGGCCGTCAAGCTTCTCAGCGAGGCTTTCCAGCTCGACGAAGTCGCCGCTAGTGTAGCGACTATGCAAGCTACCAGCACGATCGAGAATGTGGGCCTCGAGGTCCTGAGACGAGAGCCAAATAGCACAGGTATATTGAAGGCAAGCTTCTACAATTGAGCCTTATGGCTGACTCAGGTTCACAGATGCCAGATACGTTCATTTTTTCCACGAGAAGATCCCTTCTCGTGCTATGGAGGAGAACACACCCCTCGCTCCTCTGAACGACATTATCAACGCTTTGCCGACAGAGCACCAGCCGGCACCATTACGTACTCGAGCACTTGTGCAGATCTTCAAAAAGCAATGGGATGGAGCAGCATACGATCTCTCCATAGCTCTACAGATCGTTGAGCAGTTGAAAAGACAACATAAGCCCAATCAGCAGCAGCTAGAGCTGGCTAGTAAGATGAAAGAGGAACAAGAAGCATGGCAGAGAGGTTTTCGGGATTGGAAATCAGTGCCTCCTTTGAAAGAGGAGGATCAGCCTTCAAGCTTGGAAATGCAGCTCTTATTCAATCGAGCAGGTGTGTATCTTACTATCGCTTGTCAAAGCGTGCATGAGGCTTTGGACGGTTTGAAAGAATATCAGGAAGCACATGAGAAAGGCGAAACGAACGGCGTGGATGCAAAAGCTCAACGGACGAGACTTGATGCGAGAAAGGTGGTCAAGACTAACGCAAAGCGGGCCATGAAAGACTATATTGCCTTTCTGTCTCACTTCGACTACACGCCAGGGCTACCGTTCGAGCTCACAAACGAGATCATGCGGCGAGTCTACGATATGGCGAACGGCAACAAAGCACAATCTCAGACACAGATGCCGCTGCCGAAGAATCGTCTGGTTGAGCTGAACGGAGATGGCGAGGAGATTGAGAACAGCAGTGGCGACGAGAGGTCGGCGCAGCAACTTGTCAAACACCAGAAGTCGAAGTCTAAGTCGGAGCCCTTTGAGCGTGACGAGAATGGTTTTCCGCGCTTTCCATCGCCAAAGATATATCCATCGAGCGCTTTGTTCGCTGAGAAACCACCCCCAGACCTTCCGCCTTTTCCGACTGCGGAAACGACCGAAGCGATGCGCAATAACGAGACGTTGAATGAAGCTTTTGGATCGCGCGAAGCTATCACGTATCACCCTCTCCTAACGGATGCACTGCACTCGCTCCTTCTTGCGCACGCTCTACTTCAGACCAGCTCTACTGAGCTGCTGCGCCATGCACATAATGCAGCTCGTCTAGCCAGGATTGCAGATGGCTACCCTATTTTCCAGGCGGCTCGAAGCCCTGCTCGAGCAGACTGGATCGAGGTGCTTCGGCGTGCTAACAACTGGATCGGACTTGGCGTAGCTTGGCAGAAACTCTGCGCTCCTGCGCCACTCCCGGATGCTGCTGGTGGATGGGCCAAGGAGAATTCGGCAAACAGCTCGAGCGCACTCGCGAGAAGAAAGAAGGCGCGAGAGGATGAGACACCAGACCAGAAGAAGGAGCGCATCAAACAAGAGTCGATACTAGAAGCTTTGTCGGATGATCGCGTGGTGGATGAAGAGTCCTTCCAGAAAGCTGTGCGAGCTCGAGAGAAGCGTGCGATGGAGGACGAGCAAGGCCTCTCTGGCCCTCTCAAAGACAAGCAGCAAGCGGCTATAGAAAGCTCTTCGGCCTCTAATCCTGCTAGCAGCTCGGCATCGACCAATGGCGACAGCGAGCAAACTCCACCACCCAAGCGATGGGCCCAAGATGAGAACGGTAAGGAGTATCCCATCAGCACTGATCGTGCGGAGGCCATCGCTAGGTGGATCAGAGAGAGCCCGCTCAGTATGGGCGGAAAGAAGAAGAAGCGGCCAAAGCGGCGTGAAGTTGCGACCAACGGGCTTGCGGACAGTGTTTCCAGTCTGAGAGTTGCAGAGGAGGAAGACGGCCCCGACTAATGCGTCCAGATTTGGCGGGTAGTCTTTCGTTTTGTACAGCGGTCCGCTCATTGTGACGCGCAGTTCGCTTGGGACTCTAGCAACAAGATAGCAGACACCCGCTTGGAAATGAGATAGGAGGCATGAAGTGAACGTGGATCAAAGTCCACTGATGTTCTCATCTCCATTCAAATCAAGGGTATCATGAAACACCTCTCAAAGCGCCATAACGCCAATAGCAAAGGTGATCGCGCGATGCCGAATAGATCATCTGTATTCGCGAGCCCGCATCATTGCTCGCTCGTACTGACTCCACACTTCTCGTTCTGGGCGCGTAAGTTCTTTATGACTTTCTGTTCAGATATCAGCGTCACATGTCTACTTCAAATTGATGGGATATGCGTACAGCTAAAGCTTCTGGGTTCACTCCATTCTCTATCAGAGAGATACAGTATGAGAGCGCTTGACGGTCGAGGTTTGTGTTCTAGAAGATCACGGGGTTGGTCTTGTGCGGATGAGGAAGTAGGATGATGGACGTACGAGAATTGTGGAGATTTCGTGGAGGATATCAACGGTTTCGCGGGCTGCGCGTCGTTTTGTTTCGCCGTCTGTTGGGGCTGGCATGTTTAAGTGCTGTTAATTGGATGTTGTTTGGTGGATGTGTTTGTGGTGGAGGTGGAGTTGGAGAGAAGTCGCGCGTTTAGTGTTGTTAAGCAATTTGAGGCGTCAATGTTTGATGAAGCGGGAGCAGCCGCTTGACGTGGTCTATCCTCCATCTTTCACGCAAAATAACTATCAATCCTACTTCCTTTGCGACATTTCAAGACTTTAACATTGTGTCGAGCGTGGGAAATCGGCAGAATGAGACCTGATATTAGCACTGACTCTGTTGTGACTACAGCACAAAGGAAGTCTCTCACGGAATCCTTCCTGGATATCGCTTGCGAATCCTCTCGCCATACCTGAACGCTATCCACGATATCGGGGTGAACGCCAAAGCAAGAAAAGCAAGCAATGAGTTTCCCCAGCCTTGCCCAAGCGATCGGTAAAGAGCTGGTCCTGCAAGCGGTAGAAATGCTCCTGCCAAAGACCGCAGAAGAGTATTCGCAGCGGCAGCAGATGCCGCGTGTAGTGGAAAGGCGTCTATAAGATACGACTGGACAGGCATATATACCGCGAGCGTACCAAGTCCGACCCAAGCTGTTCCGATGATGGGAACGATCCATTGTACATGTTCCTCCGCTGACCAGCCATACCAGAAGAGGCCGATGGGCACAAGGAGAGAGCCTGGAAGTAAGGGTACCAAGCGGTACTCTGCTTTCCATTCTTCGGAAGTAGAAAAGCGCTGCACAATGCGATCCGAGATCTTGCCTAGGATCAGAAGACCGAGAGCACAGCCAATGCCGAAGCCCAAATATGTTAGGCCCACAATGCTGTTGCTGAAGTGGTATATCTCTCGGTATAACGACTCGAAAGAGGTGAAGAGCAGATATGTGTAGCCATACACCAGTGCCACGTAGAGACTTGTAAGCAATACGATCGGCGACGTTACAAGCATGGTGAGTGGGCGGCTAATGGCTCTCCAGAACACTTCTTTCTTCGTCAAGTTATTCGAGTGGCGGTGATAGAGGTCGAGATTCTTGATCTCCGTGCGAAGACGTCTTGTTCGTCTGTCGAGCAGGACTGGTTCGTGCGTCTCGCGCAAGAATACGAAGGCGATGGCAGCGCCCAGCCCGGACTAAGACTTGTCAACCAATGCTGGCACAACGAGAAGACTAGTAAGGACATACCACTATGGTCATGAGCCAGAATATCCATCTCCAACCAGCACCTTCGCCGAGAAACCCTCCAGCGATTGGCCCGATGACTACAAGGCCGGTGGTTAGCCAACATTCTCGCGTGAACAACAGCATATCCAGGGCTGTGCTTACCAGGTCCGAGAAGTGGTCCTGCTGTGAAGATTGCTGTCGCCTTCCCTCGCTTCTCTTTTCGGACGCAGTCGGCAATAGACCCATTTCCTATCGTCACCGGCGCGCTTCCCGCAAGTCCAGCGAGCAGCCGAAAGGCGATCAGTGCCCCGATGTTCGGAGCGAGAGCGCTGGCCATATTCCATATCACGAACAGCACGTTGTTCACATGGTACACTGGCAGACGACCATAAATTTCTGAAAGTGGTGGCAGTACGAGCGGGCCGAGCGCGTATCCTAGGACGTAGATGGACACAATAAAGCTTCCAATGGTCTGATCGTTACTCCCAAAGTCTTGCAATACCAGACTTGTGACAGGCGCAATCATTGAGGAGGCCAGCGGGGTCAAGAAGCGAAAGAAAGAGATCATGCCCAGATTGCTCCAAGTCTTTGCTTTCGACCAATTGTGCGACATCGTTCTCTTCCCAGTCCACGAGATTTGGGTCGGCTCTCTTTTCTTGTTCTGCATTTTTCTCCAGGTCGTCTTCTTTTCGGGACGATGAATCTTCAGACATGGCGTGGTCGTGTTGTCAGTGAGAGTAAGGCGAGGCATCAGTATCACTTTGACCTTGTCCGTCCGACATTTCTCGGTATGTGCTCATCGACATATGCATATGCTAATACTCTCAAGCCACTAGCTTGGTGCTTGTCGAATATCCGTGACTATCTGGCACTGGACCCACCGACCGCGCACCGCTTCGCACGATCTGCGAGCCACTGGATCATCATAGGTCTTGGCAGGGTATATGCCCGTAAGTTCTGCGGCCGTGTCTGCGTAGCCAATCAAGGACCACTCGCATTTTCTAGTTTTGTCCTAGATCAACGATACCTATCGACCCCAAATGGTGCCAGCACTCCAATCGAGCAAGCTCGTCATCCACCACTGGCTGGGACTGTTACACGGCCATGACTGCTGTTGAAATTGCAGGGATTCTTCACACCACGTATGTCATGTCCGCACAGTTGAAGCCGCTTAAGGGCAGTCCAGATTAGCTCTTCCCTTGACTTGGGACATCAAGCAACCAGCGCAACCTTCCGGGTCCTGCAAACTACCGCTTTGGGACGTCACACGAGCACTTGCCAAAGCTGATGTGACAGCTCGAGACGTCACGCGAAACATGAGTCCAGTGGTCGGTGTGTGCACTGGCTTTGGATGATGCACTTGTGTTGAGGGTGCTTAGACCACTCGGTACAATGAATGCCGCTCAAGTAGGATGAGTTTTCATGAAGGGCAGCGTCCTCCGATCACGTCACCGCAACAGCATTCCCATCTCGCGCCATGGCGAATGTGCTTACTGAGATGCCCGATGCTCCTCGCAGCTGGCAACAATCCATCGATGACTATCTCACCGACCACGACATCAAGTACAGACAAGCTACACCTCTCAAAGGCGGAAACTCAGCATATATCTGGCGTCTGGACGATTACCAAGGCTCTCATCGAGTCCATAATCGTTGCGTCTTCAAGTATGGCGACAGCGAGATCAAAGGCATCCCTGACTTCAAGGTCCCTGAGGGTCGAATGCACAACGAGGTTCGTGCTCTGAACACGGACATCGTCCAAGAAGCCGGCCAGAAAGAGGGTGGTGTACAAGTCCCAAGTGTGCTTCAAGCTACCAAGGACGGCTTCGTCATGAGCTGGGCTGGAGAAACGGATCTACGAACGGCATTCATCGAAAATCCTGAACTTAATGCTCGAGCTCTTGGTTCGAAACTGGGAAACTGGTTAGCAAGGCTCCATGTCGCATCGATCGGAAATGAGGAAGTCGAAACCTGGACCAACGAAGTGATCGAGATGGTCATTGAGAAAGAGATCGAATCTCTTCGCACAGGCTTCAGGGAGAGAGGCATCGATGAAAGTATTGTCGAACGAGCAGTACCCTTCCTTCAAAAACCTGGCCCAGTCCAGACTTTGACAATTTGCGATTTCCGACCTATGAACACTCTCCTCGCAGACAAAGATAGCTCTGATCCTGTTGCGAGAATCGTAAATTGGGAGTGTACACGATACGGGGATCCGGCTTTCGATATTCGACTCTGGGCTGCTGAGGCAATGGTGTTGGAGGCGAAGTATGGTAAAGAGAGAGGACTTCTGTCTTCTTTTTTGTCCGGATATAAGCTGAACGCTGGATCGAAGATCGTCAACGAAGAATTCGTATGTCGGACTGCCGTGGTGATGGGCTCCATGATGTTTTGGCTGATGCCTTTGGGCATTTGGAATGACGAAGGTGAGGAAGAGGGGGAGCGATGGAAGCAGATTGCCATTGATTATATCAAAGCTGGTGCCCAGAGAAACACGGATTGGTTATCGAAGAGCGATTTGGGACCCCTTTTGTCCTTCTAGTCCTTTAATGGATTGAGTGTCAGGTCTACATCACACTACTACATATGCACTTTACATTTCTTCCTTCGCGTCAGGTCTCATTTGGGAAGCAGCTATCGTTAACGTGACTCCATGATGATCGCGTTTACGGGTTGGCTATCTTTCACTCCGTTATTTGTGGAAACCGCAGTCGATGCATTTGCAATAGGTCGTCTCGGGTTCACCAGCTCCATTCTCGAACAAGCAGCAGTCTCGTTGACGATCCAGTTGTATCGAATATCTATCTCGCCTCTATTCCTCATCCCACTGCAATTGTAGCCGTCCCTCCGCACTTTCATAGTCTTTTAATCTCTTCAAGACCTCGTCTGCTGAATGTGCTTGACTCATGATACTTGAGTTGCCCTTCGCGACAAAACCTGTTCCTACAGCCTTCTCCACCCACTGCAAGAGTCCATCCCAGTATCCTTCGACATTGTACAAGACAACTGGCTTATCATGAATGCCTAGCTGATTCCAAGTGACAATCTGCGATCATTAGTACATTCCTTAGAGGCTTTGATCTTGCTTCGACTCACCTCCATCAACTCTTCCAAAGTCCCGTACCCACCACTCAACGCAACGAATCCACTCCCTGGCCCACCAGCCAGAACCTCATCAACCATCGTCTGCTTTCTGGTATGCATATCTTGAACCACAGTCGTTCTGCCGAACTTGTTCTCATCGATCTTCTTTTGCTCTTCCAAGCCGTTTTCGGCAGAATCTTCGTCGTTTGTGTATTTTCTCTCGAAAGCCATGAGTGCTTTTGGGATGACTCCATGTGCTGCTTCAGGGCCAGAAAGCTTGACCAGTTCGCCAGCGACTTGTCCCATCAGACCTGATGTTCCTCCTCCAAATACCAGCTTGACTCCATTCTTGTGGAAGACCTGTGCTAAGGAGCGCGCTGCGTCGAGGTGGACTGGGGAGTTGCCTGCTGATGTGCCGCAACTTGATAACGTTAGCAATTGCTGAATAGTTCTTCTCTAGACTGTGCAGTCTTACAAGACGCAGACTACTGCTGCTTTTGTTTCTTCGATCGATCCCATTTTAGCAATTCTCAATATTTGACTATGTTGTTACGAATGTATACTCAGTTTTCCTATATGAGAAAAAAATTGTAGACCGCAGCCATGGCGGTCTGATAGTATCCATAGCTGCTATGATGCGTTGCCGTCGGCATTGCCGACACATAATGGCTTGGAGTGTTTCTCAACTGCAGAACCAATGGTCAACTCAATTAAGCACATGCCGACCAAATAAGAGCAATGCAGACCCAGAAATGTCCGATGTGATGTCACAATAAGCTCTCAAACAGCGAGAGGGATTCTCTGAGTTCATGCGCTGTAGAACCGCTTAACCATGTATGGGCACCAAAGCCACGTGGGAATCCATATTTCACGGCAGGATTGGGTATGGTAAGGCCCGTGTTGTAGATCATTCGAGATCTTGTTATGTAAAATTGGTGCTCCCCGGACGAGTCCGTCGAAAGTCGTTCCATCACCCTGCATTTGTGTTACCTTCTTCGAGCATCGTCCTGAAGCATATTGTGGATTTGCAGAATTACGTCTTGCATCACCGCCATCGTTTTGTTGAGCATCATTTTCATGAAACTGTGATGCTTTCACGTCGACGATCAGAGATGCTCCTTGGACGATTCAGGTAGGCTGTTGTCTTCAAACGTTCTTTCATTACTGCTGCCCTGTCTTTGAATCGTTTGCTGTTTAGTACCTCTTGGTCATCGCCACTTTTCTCGCTGTATCAGATTTCGAGAAGTGCTATCTACAGGCGGTCCATCTGACGAGATAATTCCGGACATGTCGTTCAAAGAGAACAGTCACGACGATGGAGCATCCTCGAAACCTCCTTCAATTGCCAGCGAAAATGCAGAGGCGAATGGCTCCCAGTCTCCCGTGGACTCAGACGAGGAGAAGGGCAAGGTAGATGATGGCGCGGAAAAGGCAGGCGTGTCTACCGATGACGAAGGCAATACGTATCCTGAAGGTGGTCTTCGAGCGTGGCTTGTTGTCGCTGGAGGGTTTTCAGGCATGATGGCATGCTTCGGTTACATGAATACAGTCGGCACATACCAGGCGTACCTCGCTACTCATCAGCTGTCAGCATATTCAGAATCAACGATTGGATGGATCTTCTCGCTTTACATTTTCCTCGCCTTCGGTGCTGGAGTTCAGATCGGACCGCTATTCGACAAGCATGGCCCTTTTTGGCTTGTTGTAACAGGCGCGATATGTACGACATTGAGCATTTTCTTGCTGGGAATTTGCACGCAGTATTGGCATTTCATCATTGTCTTTGGAGTCCTCGGCGGATTGGGAAATGCCTTCATTTTCACAACATCTGTGTCAGCTGTCGGGCACTACTTCCTGAAAGGACGAGGTAATGCGACAGGCATTGCTACTTGCGGTGGAGCCCTGGGAGGCGTGATCTTCCCATTGATGCTGCAAAGCCTCTTCCCTAAGGTTGGATGGGCGTGGGCAACCCGGATTCAGGCCTTCATCTTCCTCGTCCTGCTTCTGATTGCCATTGTGCTCATCCGCGCACGACTTCCTCCTCGACCAGGTAGCAGTGCGCTTCCTGACGTGAGAGTATTCAAGGACCCCTGTTTCGCGCTGGTGACCTTTGGCGCCTTCTTCCTGGAACTCGGCCTATTTATACCGATCGCGTACATCACCTCTTATGCCTTGGACACTAATGGCGCTATCTCGATGACTTTCGCATACCAACTCCTGGCTATCTTCAACGCCGGCTCGTTCTTCGGTCGGTGGGCGCCAGGTTATCTTGCAGACAAGCTTGGTCGATTCAACACACAGATTGCAGCCGTGTCCCTATGCGCCGTGTCGTCGATAGGTCTCTGGCTGCCTGCTGCAGTTCTTGCAACTACTTCGAGCGCATTTCCAAAGGCCATCTTGGGACTCACGATAACTTTTGCTGCTCTTATGGGCTTTGCTTCTGGTAGCAATATTTCACTTACGCCAGTCTGTATCTCCATGCTGTGCCCGACAAAAGAGTATGGTCGGTACATTGGAACCACATACACGATCGTCTCGGTAGGCACGCTGATAGGCTTGCCTATAGCTGGAGCTCTCATTACGGCCTGCGGAGGATCATACTGGGGCACTGCGCTCTTTACTGGGCTGAGTTATGTTTGTGGTCTAGGCTGTTTTGTTGCAGTCCGCGTTCTCAAGGCTGAATGGAAAGCCATTGTGCTGTATTGAAAGTAGCAGAGAAATGGAATGAGGTGCCGTGTTCTGTCTCTAATCGCTGCTCCAGGTCTGTTGCGTGCTACAGAGATACAGAAGGGAAAAATCCCAGGTTCAAACAGCACCTTTGCCGTGTCATGACGCACCTCGTGCCAAGAACCTCATGACTCATGCAATGACCTCAGCTAGCCTTCATGAATCCCTGCTTCGATCACAACTCCATCAACAAATCACCAAAGTCGCAATCATAAGCCATGGCTTCACTACCACACACGTCAGCTGGGCTCGCAACAGAAACGCCGTCAACTAGCGAGACTGCTGTCGGCGGAGACGCAGGTGGCAACATCGAGCCCAAAGCATCTGCACAGACTAGCGAACAACAGACGAAGGAGACTACCACGAGCAATCAACCTGGAAGTGCAGAGGCAGCCGCTGAGAAGTTGTTTGAAGAGAGGATGGAGGATGAGTATGCTAAGAGGGAAGGCGGCGCTTAGGTCAATGCGTTATGTCAGCATGAGATATGAAATGTTGAGAGAAGTTGTATCCCGACAATGTCATTAATGCTCCAATCCCATAGCAGTACAGAACAGTCGCTTGCTCTCTGTATCAAGTAGTACAAGTCTCCCTAAAATCCGGAATCTGGCAGTCTGATCGCTTTCCTGGTACTTCCTCCGTCAATCTGGTGTCCATCTTCAGCATGAAGTCATCATATCCTCCATCAGTCTTGTCCTTGAAAACAAATCAACATAGCAGGAACTCCGAACTCCGCTCCAGTAACAAGAAACACCTCGAGCAATTTTCCGCAGAGTGTAAAAATCAATTTGTCGCTGTGTCGCAATTCAAACACCGTGTCAGGGCTCATCGTCATCGCCCATCAGAGTATCTGCATCAGAGTCCCACGAATCATATGCTGTCGTATCAGATCCAATAGTATCAGTGTCATCCGTGACAGATGCAGTCGTCTTTGATAAAGGGTGTTTCGGCCAGCAACATGTACCTCCTGGCCTAGTATTCGACTTTATCTGGCAAGTCAAGACATTTTGCCGCAGTATGTAACTCAGACCTGCATTGTGAGGCCCTTGAGGTATCAAGCCAGCTTTGGTCCAGTAAGTCACCGCGTTCATTCCGTTGTCACAGCAGATCTCGTGAGCATTGGCACCGCTGCTGCAGCTTTTCCTAGGCTGCCGTCGTGGTTCGACCTTGGGCTTCTTTGGGCAACATATATCTGGGCCGCCGCCATGTAACGGTGTCTGTTCCTTGCAGCCTGGTTGCAGTTTTCTAGGAACATCAACCCTGTGGCCGTACCAATATGTATTGTATATGTGTATCCCCGGACAGCAGACTTCATTTGAGGATTCATGGCATCCCAGGACACTTTCCATCCCTTGAAATCTTGGGCCCGAATCCCGGGTGTGACGAGAAGGGGTAGACCTTTTCGAGTCCTGCCCAGGACTCCTCAAAAATCCTCCGAATAAGCTCCGTTCAAGACTTCTGTATCTTCATCGTAGTCCTCCTCAGCTGCGTCTCGGACAAACTTCACATTCGAGGTTTCATAATTTGGATCAGTCTGCTGAGGAGATGTGCTTGAGCTGTCGGGTACTTGTTCGCCTGTGGCATATTTCACGTTCGGATCAGCGGCCTGGGTTTGATACTGGTCGTTGTTCTGTGTCTGTGGCTCGGCGTTCGGCGGGTTGAGAGGCTCTGATTGAGTGCTGTCGGCAACTTGGTCTTGGTGCTGTGGTGCATTCTCGAAATTGTTCTCAGGAGACATGGTGGACGGCTCATTGGCCTGAATGTCAGGCTGTCCTTGGTGATTGCTCTCAGTAGTATGCTGCTCGTGAGCGGCGTATGGTTCGCTGCCGGTCTGGTCAGATCCTGGTGGCGCACCTTGAACGTTGCTGCCATGCTCGAAGCTCGGATTGTTGTGCTGGTTTGAGTGGGTGCCATTGTGAGCAGCAGGTTGCACGCCAGGAGCAGCGGGAACGACGTGGTTTCCTCCCGAATACGGCGCGGCGGTGTGAGTGGCACTGTTGTGACCAGGTGTGCTTGGATGACCCTTGAATTTGTCGGTCCATTTGCCCCATCTACCCTTGGTCTTCGTGCTAGTCTTATGTGTTGAGTACGGTCCAGTAGTCATGGTTGGTGCTGAGGTCTTTGTCGAGGTGATAGGTGCCTTTGCCTTGCCGCCAGAGCTCCCACGTCCAAAAAATCTCTTCTCAATGCTACGCATCTCACGAGCTTCGAGAGAGCTATTCGAGTTCACAGGAATGCCAATTTTTAGATTGCTCTCGTAGCTGCCGTCACGAAACCGAGAATTGGTAGACACGTCGCCAGTCTGGGCGGGGAATGGAGGAGCAACACCGTCCAAGCCCGTTCCGTTAGACATGCGAAGGTATGGGAAGCCAGAGGCCGAAGCGAGTCTGTTGTACATGGCTCCAGATGCCGTGGGTCCAGCATAGTCAGCTGCACTTGAGATCGGCTGAGGATCAGAGTCATCGGTCCCTCCAGGCCCCGTGGTCGGCTCCGTCTGCTGTGGTTCTGCTGTAACAGAGTTCACGGCATCAGTCACAGGAGCTACTGGAGATATGGAGTCACTGATACCGGCGCCATTGGTGGTGCTCTCCAGAGGGCTGACGCCAGGAGTACGCTTGATGACCCTCTTCAAAGTCGTGTCGCGGTTGTTGTTCAGGTTAGATGGGCTAATAGTTCTTGCTTCAATATACTCGGAAAATGATGTAGACCTCGTATCAGTCGTAGTAGGGTACACTGAGATTGATGTGGAGAGCTCTTCCGCAGTAGAGCCGATGTCGCGGGCAGTCTTAGGCTTTCCTGCCGATGGAGGCTTTGGAGAAGGGTGGTTGCTAGCTGCAGCACCTTGACTCATCTGAGGAGGCATAGCGGCAGCTTTGCTACTCGAAGCGGCCTGCCTGGGATCAGTGGACTACTCAGCACATATTGCGACGAGTTATACTCACAACCTTGGGTGCTGGACATGCTTCAACTGCACCGGCGCCTGAGCCTTTAGACGTGGAAGCAGGAGCAGCGGAGGCTGCAGCACCTTTGACCGAAGACAAAGCACTAGATGTTGGCGGTGCAGCAATGGCAGCAGAGGAGGCAGTGGCCTTGCTCGGTGGAACTCCAGCAGTCGCTGGCGGGGCCGCAATGGCAGTCGTGGCAAGCCCAGCCGCAAGCAGGGTGGAAATCATCAAAGCCTTTGTGGAAGACATTGTTGTTGATATAGGCAGCACCGGAAGGTATCGTGTTCGACAAGCTACGGGAGTCGTAATGTGTTCTCAAGTGTTGTGAGTGATGTTGTGAGTGAGGTCAATCTCGGATGTCGGTAGCTTTTCGTATTGCTATCTGTCGATTGTTGGTTCAACTTCTGATGCAAGAAGAATTGCACCAGAGGGTCAGAGAAGCCATTTACTTATAGGAGTTGGAGCCAGGCCTCGGGCGAGTCCTGCGTCCACAGTCATCCTCCATGTGCTTGAATGTCATTGTCACGAAGTCAGTGCACCTTCGAGACTACTTGACGTGTCTGTCACAAAGCTGTGGAAATTGGCCTCACGCGCCCAGTGCGTCCTCAAATTCGTGCCGACGTGTAAACTGTTGCGCATGTGAAAATGCACGTGGAACACTTTGTGGCTTTCACAAACATTGTCTAAGGTCATCAATACGATCATTTCCCGGAGACGTGGAGTAAGGACTCGATGATCGAAGTTTGCTGAGATCGTTGAACACCTGTATCCGTCACGTTCCAGCCATGAGTACTCGTACTACAGTGGAATGTAGTTTGCTGAACTGATTTCGAGTAGCTTATCGTCGGCAATCAACGCGATCACGTCTCCTTGCGTAGGGTTCTCTCAAGTCTCGAGGCTGAATGATCATAAGGGTCGGAATTGTCACCCTGCTGGTCCTGAGACCCTCGGCATGTTAGCAGTGTCTATGCAACAGCTTGCACGTGGTCAATCAAGTTGGTCCTCGTACAGATCAGACTTGCCTTTAACAAGGTCATAGATGCCCTTGTAGCGCCCAACCACAGCCTCTATGAGCCCAGGCTAGATCGCCACAAGCCTTTGCGGCACCTCGCAAGTATCTGTATGTAACTCCGAAGAGTCACATATCATCATCATAACAAAGGTATGGAGAGGCCAAGACTTGACAGAAATGCACTTACCAATTCGATACCCAGGACCATGGCCTACGGCGATAGTAATGTTGTCCCCTTTGTTCTTCCAGTCTCCATCTTTGCAGTGCGTGCACCAAATTGGATCTGGATCCTGTTAGCAGAAGGATCATGCTACACCCGGCTGGATTCGCTTACCGCTCGCTTCTTCTCCCGAGCTACGGCTTTCATGCCAAGCTTCCACGCCAGGCACCTGAGTATCTTTTTGCCCGGCTCTATCGTGGCTGCATCATCTTGCTCCTGCATCTGACCCTGATGCTCGAAGTCACATTTGTCCGTCACCGGTATGTTCAAGGCCCACTGCACTAAGCGCTCATCCAAGAACGGAAACCTCGCCTCTCTCCCCCAATGACTGATGACACGGTCGTCTCGACCCAAGTTCCGCTTCCCAAGTCGTGCTACGTCTAGGTCCAGCTCATCCAAAAGACCCTCGTAGCCGTTCCGCTTGAAAGCGGTCGCATGTCGAGTGTAACCGGCGAACAGTTCATCAGCGCCAAGGCCAGATAGAAGGACTCGCGCGGATGTCGTGTATGCGCAATCTTGCACAATTCTCTGGGATGCAACCATGCCCTCGCCGCGCGCTGCAAAATACAGCGCCGATGCTATGCTTAGATCCATCTCTGTGTTGTGCGGATGCATCAGAGTAATGATCTGTGAACGATGCTGAGAGAATTCTCGATATGGCACGTTGACGCACACAAAGCGCCACTCGCGGTCAGGGCAGACCTCGCAAAGTTCAGCATAAGATGCACGCCCAGTAACGCGGTCCGGGCAGAGTTCGAACGCTCCTTCTCCAGCAGATTTGTGCACTCGTGGGTTCTCAAAGGCGACGTTGAGGAGATCGATTGGCTCTGTCACATCCAGGAGCTCGTGACACATCCGTGCCAGGGTTGTGCAGTCCAGGCCGCCGGAGAAAAGCACACCAAGTTTCGCCCTAGCAAGACCGAACAGATCTCGAGAACGCTGCGGAGTTTCTGGAATGTCCGTGACTCGATGGGAAAGCGACTTGTATAGACGCTCTTCTAAGGCGTGTACAGATAAGGAAAAGTGATCAATCTTAGAAATTGACTGGGATATTCGCCTATTGAGCGACAGCTGGGGTAGCACCTACCTGACTATGAGCGTCTGCACTCACAGCGAGGGATGAAAGACCTACTGAGACACTGTTACTGTTCACGTCATCAATGAAGGTGTATGGTACCTTGATGTAGTCAAAAAGACCTTTCGAACTGCCATCTTTCTGCACGGTTGGAGCTGTTAGGTCATGCTCAAGATCAATACAGTAGATCCCATCGGCCTCCACTTCAGTCCATGATCCATCGGCAGTACCGTCCGTGATGCTGCTAAGCAGTATATCGCCGGTCGATGTAACTTTGTGAAGGAGAGATCGACGACCAAGCAAGTCGCGGCCAAAGAAAAGCTTCCACGAGGAGGAGTCGTAGAATACAAAGGCATATGGACCGGCCACTGCCGAAAGAGCTTTCGAAAGAGCTTGTGCTTGATGGGAAGCGTCCACACTTTCCGTTGCAGCCATTGCTGCGCATAGCAAGTCGTACATGGCCGAGGTGTCGTTGCCAGCAGGACGCTTTCCGGAAATGGTCCATGCCTCGCCATTCCAGCAGAGTACGGAATCTGAGTGGGATCTCCGGAACGGCTGCTCTGTAGTGCTATCGCCGCGCAACGACAGCACAGTCGAGTGAAGAACAAGGCGGCATTGCTTGGTAGACCTCTCGGTCTTGATGGAAATTTGATTTGACGCGTCTGGCCCACGCGACTGCAGATGCTGCCTGACGGCTTCCGATGGGTGTATATGTCCATTTCTGCTGATTGAGCAGAATATGCCGCACATGACGCGGGTGTCGTCTCGTGAAGTAAGATGTCATGTGCACTGCATCACTGAATCCTAGATGAAGATGAGGAAGAAATATGAAGCGCGGTTAATTCTGACACCAGGCCAAAAGTCGAGTTTACTTTACAGGGATGATGTGGTGGGCTGCGCGTACCTCCAGGAGCAGGTGATGGCTGTCGAATCTGTGTTGGTGAACTGCTAAGAAAGACTTCGGTTACCGGTGGCATAAAGCTGATGAGGCATGTCGAATAAGAGCATACATACAACAGCGACACCCAGCACACGATCAGGTCGTCGATGTCCTCGAATGGCCTGGAAGAGCAAGCAAACACACCTCAACATGGCACTTTAGCGGCTCCGAGACCTGCGATTTCTAAGACGCTCTCTGACAACTTCAGCTTCGACACCAAGTCGACTGATCAGGAGGCCGATCATGGACAAGGGGAGGTCAAGACAACGAATGCGACGATGAGCTCCACGACAGATTCGAAGCAGGAGGATTTGATTGATTTGGCGGAGGACAAGCCGAGCCAGGAGTCAGAGCAATCTGGTTCTGTCTCAGTGAATGCCGAAGATGATACTGGATCAAGAGCGGAAATTGAGCGGCAGGCAAGTGAGCATTTAGCCAGGAGAGCTACAGAGTTGTCGATTCATGGCGATGATGAAAGACCGAGCAATGCCGGACCTGAAAATGCTACAGAGGACAAGCGGGACCTGCCCGAAACTCCTCCGCCACCACCACCTCCTCGAAAGAACAGCAACTCGAAGAAGCCTATGCCAGCAGAGGAGGAGTACGATGAGAAACATCCACCAGCGACCGATGATGGCCAGGAAGACCTGCCAGAGCCGCCTCAAGGGACGGCTGAAGCCACTGGAGAAGAGATCCAGACGATCATGGAGCAGTTCCAGGATGGTTCAATTGGCGAACAGGAGATTATGTCTCCGATCACAGAGCGCGCCCAGCCTATGCTGGTGCTCCCGCCAAGGTCATCTAGTCTTGAGCCACACGGATCGTACACGATCAGTCCTCAGACGACTGGGCAGAGCGTGCACGTAGCCTCGCCGTCGCCATTGAGTCCACAAGGCACCGGCAATTCTGTCGCATCCAGGCTTACTCAAGGCAGTAAGGCAGATGACACGTCTTCGATCGCAAGCGCGAAAGCCGGTTCTATCTTCCAGCCGCCTCCACCGTCTCCGGAACCAGAGCCTGCGCTACCTTTCGATTTCCATCGTTTCTTGGAACAGCTGAGGCACAGAACTGCTGATCCTGTCGCGCGCTTCCTACGCTCTTTCCTGAACGAATTTGGCAAGAAGCAGTGGATGGTCCATGAACAGGTGAAGATCATAGGCGACTTCCTGGAATTCATCGCGAAGAAAATGGCAATGTGTGAAGTATGGCGGACGGTCTCGGATGCCGAGTTCGACAACGCCAGAGAAGGAATGGAGAAGCTCGTAATGAACAGGCTTTACTCTCAAACCTTTTCTCCTGCAATACCAGCACCGACATCCACCAGTCCCAGAAAAAGAGCCAATAGATCACAGGCCGATCAAGCGAGTCCGCACGGACCTGGTCGAAGAGGACAGCATCAAGAAGACGTGGAGCGAGATGATGTAATTGCTCAGAAGATCAAGATCTACAGCTGGATCCGTGAAGAACATCTCGATATCAAGACTTTGGGTCCGAAAGGAGAGAAGTTCCTGAATCTGGCGCAGAAAGAGTTGCTAAAAATTAACTCGTATCGTGCTCCCCGGGACAAGGTGATTTGCGTGCTTAACTGCTGCAAAGTCATATTTGGCTTTCTGCGGAACTCCAAGGCTGATCAGTCCGCTGACGCTTTCGTTCCTTTGCTCATCCATACGGTTCTACGAGCACATCCCGACAATCTCGTAAGCAATGTTCAATACATCTGGCGCTTCAGAAATCCGGACAAGCTGGGTGGCGAAGCTGGATATTATATGTCTTCGTTGATGGGTGTAGTATCGTTCATCGAGAACCTTGACAGGACGAATTTGACGATTACCGACGAAGAATTCGAGAAGAATGTGGAGCAAGCAGTGAGCGCGATCGCGGAGAAGAATCGCGCAGAAGAGTATGAGCAAAAGTCTCACTCTTCTGCTGCTGCGACAGGTCCGATGCAGCACCTGGCTGAAAAGAGTGCTTTGAGTAGGCCCGAAGTTACACCCCGTAACAGCATGGATGCTGAGAGATCAACACCAAAAAGGAATCCGAGTCAACGCTTGAGTGAAAAGCAAGCTCAGGCTAATCAAAGCAGCCCCGAGGACGATGATGTGGACGCTGTCACTGGACTTTTGCGAACAATACAGAAGCCTCTGAGCAGCATCGGACGTATATTCTCGGACGATGCGTCAAGCGAGCCAAGGCAGAGCGGCACTCCGAAGCCTGGATCAACTCCACGAGGGCTAAGCCCGGCTCCGCAGATTGGCAGGAGTCAAAGTGGCAATCAGCGAACGTCTGCAGAGAGTCAACGTGCTCAGCAGAAACAGACCGCCGACGATGCAGCAGCGAAGCAGGCCAGCGCAGAAGTAGCACAGGCTCATGCCTTGCGAGTGCGAGAGCACAAAGTCGTAGTAGAGTGAGCTCCCCCTTTCACACTTGGTGTTTGTTACATGCTGACCCCGAGCCAGGACATTGCAGAGCATGTTTCCCAACCTCGATACAGAAGTCATTGAGGATGTTGTGCGAGCACAGGAAGGAAACGTCGGAAGAGCGGTAGATGGATGCTTAGCGTTGAGCGGATGACGATACCACAGCTGAAAATACCAGAACATCAGCATAGATAATGTATAGAGCGCTCTGAGAGAGAGACCAAATTCCGGACAATTTGTTCTATTTCCTCAAAACACCGCTCATTTAAGCTTTGGCGCGTGAAACCTTCCCCATCTCTCGTGCAGACGTGCTGAGCCACACTTCATGCCGCATGCCGCGGATCCGAATGTGACCAGCGGTCGACTGCTTCAACGGACGACCAGGCACCACATACTTGGACTCCTTACACAACATTAAAGCAGGTTTACAGCCGCAACCTTCTAGACCCACTGCACAACTGAATACGGACTAGTTAGTAGATAACCTTCTAGCGGATACTTCCGTGTCTTCTAATAGCGCTAAGATAGCTTAGTAAAGGTTATATAACGTATATCTCTCGCGTACCTATATAATTAGACCTCTCGTACTACTAGTATCTATAGAATTAGTCGTATACTATTAAAATATAGCGCTTATTACTATTATTACTATTATTACTATTATTACTTATTATAGAAGAAGAAGAGACTACTCTACTTAAGTTATAGTAGAATATATATATCTACTTACTAGAAGATAATATAGACTATATCTATAAGTACTTTAAGTAGTATTTAGACCTAGAACTAGACTAGAATATAATCCTAGATATACGCTTTATAAAGTAATAATTAAGGCGCTTAGTACTACTATTACTAGGCTATTAACTATAAAATTTTCTAAGCGATAAGGTAGGTAAATACTTCTACTAAGTAGATCTAGTAAAAGCGCTATATCTCGTATACTAAAGGTTATTATATCTAGGCCGTTAGTACTACTTTAGGATAGGTCGTAGATACGTCTAGCTATCTTAAGTATTTAATAGTTATTATAAGCTACTATATAAGTACTTTAGTAACCTAATCTACTAGTAGCTAGCTCTCGAAGAGTTAGAGATAATAATACGATATTACTACTATACTAGAGCTACTAGATATAGTAAGGATACCTAGGATTTTATTAATAGTACTTTCTACGAGTTTACGAGACTATAAGACGTATTAAGATAGCGTACTTTATACTTAGGTTATTATTATACTAACGGTAAGAAGATCTAGTATATAATAGCTCTAAATAGATTAGTTATCTACGCCTCGAAGCTATAGCTTAGATTAGCTAACGATATAGGTATATAGTAAGATATAGGCCTTAAGGATAAGCTAAGAGACCTATTCGCGCTACTAGACTAAGAGCTATATCTATATAGCGATTTAGTATATAGAGAATACTATAGAATAGTAGATCTAATATAGATAGAGGATAGATAGATATACTTAAGTAATAAGTAACGTAGGTCTAACTACTTCTATTTATAGGCTCGAATTAGGATAGAAATAGTATTTAGTAAGAACTAGAAGTTCTAGATATACGTCTATAGTAGTAAGATACTTTAAAGTAAATATTAACTAGTATCTACTTACTTCTTCGTCTTATTATTACTATAGAACTACTTATTATATATAAGATATAGCGAGGGACGTAGAAACCCTATATTAAATATATTTAATTATCCTCCTTTAATAGTTAAGTAATACTTAGGCGCGTATAGGTAAGATATTAGTATATAATAGTTAGTAGTAGTAGAAATAAAAGCGGTAATTATAGTAATACTATTAGAAAACGACTTAGATAGTATAGTAATAGTTATAGTAGTATTATATAGCTCTAATATTAATATAGTAGAGAGTATTACTTTTAAAGAAATATAACTTTATAACTATTATTCTAAATTTTAGTAATTATATTAGGTTTAAAGCGATAGTAGAGGACGATAGAGTATAGAATAGGTTTAGCTAGTAGTAAGCTTTATATATAGACGCGTATATAGTACTAATCTTATATAAATATTAAGATCTAATACTAAACTACTTATAACCTCCTCTTCTAGTCCTCTACTAAAAATATATAAAATTCTATCTTAACTTTAACTTCTAACTAATAATAATATAATAATATATACTTAACTTATAACCTTTTAAGTACCCTTCTAGCTACTAAGTATCTTTATATATATTATTTTAAACTCGCGATTAGCCTTAGTAGTA
>JAASFE010006017.1:317555-352945 GCA_013365205.1 Pseudocercospora cruenta
TTAGCGGTCCTTATAGTCTTCCTCTTTATAGCGGCGACGTTTCTTATATTCTTTATAGTTATACTATTCTTACTTCTTAATTATACTAAATATAAGATTAAACTACTCTTCCGCCTTACTATTAATATACTTAGCGATAATCTTCTACTTCTTATTCGCTCTAGAAAGAGCCTCTAGTAATATCTCGTTACTTAGACTACTAATACCTACTTCCTTAGCTACTATTCGCTTAGTAGTCGCTTTCTACTTTAAAGAGGTTATCTTATATAGAGCCTTCCGTTCTTCTTTAGCGGCTCTTATCTCTACTATAGAAGTATAATTAGTAAGTATCTTCTTACGCTTATTAAGAGCCTCCTTTAAGCGTAGTAATAGCTTAATATATATATCTAGTTTATAGCTTATTCTAATCTTATAGATATAAGCTAGATCTTTAAGATTAGCTATCTAACTCTTTACGTACCTATCTAGTCTAGTAGCGCTACTAAGGATACTTTATATTAATAAGGAAGGCTTATTCTTTATAGTCTTAGCGATATATATCTCTATTATTATAGACTAATAGTAGATAGTCTTATAGTAATTAAATAATATAGAAGTATACCCTAGTATTATATTAAGGCTCTTAATCCGCCTATTAACTATATACCTCGTATAGGACTTCTTTAGCTTACTAATAGTACCCTTAGCTATTATATAAGGTATCTATATTAATAGTATATCCTTAATAAATATAATATCCTCTAGATTACTACCTATCTTTAGTAATAGACCTACCTACCTCTAGGATCTAGATATTAATAATAACTAACTAGAGGGGATTATAATTAGCTCTATAGTAGTATTATATATAGGTAGAGCGATTATTATCCCTCTACGAGGCTTATAACTAGTATCTCGCTGCTAATTACGTAGTACTCTAGACGTATTAGCGGCTATATACTATTCGAGCTATTCTTTAACTAAAGGTATAGTAAAGCCCTTACTCTAAATATTATACTTAGTATAATAGTAATCCTTAGCTACCTAAGTATTATACTATACCTTCTAAAGGGTTATTAGCGTATTATACTAGTTAGGAGTACTATAGAAGTTAGGCGGCTTACTAAGTTTAATACTATAGAAGTATAGATTACTATACTAATCTTATATAACTAGCTCTTTAACTAGTATAGGTACTAGATCGCTATTTAGGTCTATTACTTCTAGCTTTACTATAAGCTTCTATAGAGCTATTAGAGCTATAGGTATTAATACTCCTATATCCTTAGTTACTCTTAATAGTATCTTCTTCGTAGTATTTACTAGATCTAGTATTAGTAACGAGATTAGTAGAAAATTAAGGTCCGATTAAGCTACTAAGATAAAGGCTAGCGACTAGTAAAAGAGGGATATAGCCTAAACCGCGTAAGTTTAAACTTTAATCTTATACTTATACTTAACTACTAACTATATTCTAGCTACTAAGTTGCTATCTTAGTAACTAGTTAAAAGTAGGTAGCGAAAGTTATATTAAAGTTTATAAATTTTATCTCGAAGTATAACGGGTATATAGTATTAGAGACGTTATTATTTAAGACGTCGATATAGAATCTAAGAAGAGCGCGAGAGAAGGCGCGACTAAATATATTAGAGGTTTGCTACGGCTTAGTAAGACGGCCCGAGCCGGCTTTTACGTATCTTAGGTATATAAAGGGTCTTAGCCTATAATACGAAGTTTATTTAGTTTATTACGCTTACCTTCCTTATAGCGTACCTTTGAATATAATAGGACTATATAGTTATAGCTTACGAAGTCTATTATTCTAATACGATAGAAGTAGCGGTTTAAACTTAACCGTTCTTCGCTTATATCTACTAGGATTACTAAGGGTACTAAGCGACTATAAAGCCTATTTAAACGACGTAATACTATTAAGCTAATTAATAAAAAGTTTACTCCTTACTACTCGCTAGATAAAGGCTAGCGATTAGTAAAAGAGAGATACGGCCTAGACTACGTAAGTTTAAACTTTAATCTTATATTTATACTTAACTAGTAACTTACTAAGATAGGCTATTTAATAACTAGTATAGAAGTAGGCTCTATAATAAATAGACGAGATACTAAACTAGATATTAGGCTTAATAGTAGACTTAGATTAAACGGTAAGCTAATAGTTATATTACTATTATTTACTATAACTATAGTTATTAGACTAATACTTAGAGAGGCTATATTTAGCTAGCTAACGTTATTTAGAGTCTATTACTAACTAGGTTAGCTCTTAGTAAGATTAGCGTCTTCTAGAGGTATTAATATATAATAGTACTTAATACTAACCTATTCTTAAGTAGCTCTACTAGGTACCTATATATAGTAAATATTACTCTAGTTAGTATAGATATTATTAGCGCTATTATTATCGTTATTAAAGTCTATAGTATATACTATACTAATAATAAAGTAGTACTACGAGTATAGGTATAAGAAAGTAATATTTACTACTTAAAGAGCCCTTATACTATATATAGACGCGTCTCTACGCGTTTAAGTTTACTTATAAGAGTCTATTATAAGCTATTCCTATCTAAGTATTATAGGACCTACTACAATTATTATAGCGAGTACTACACGCTTATCCTATTCGAGCCGGTGGAGATAGGCCTCCTTCTTAACCCTAATCGTTACCAACCTATTAACTACGTGTAGAAGAACTGGCTTTCCGCCGTAAACCTGCTCTATTGACAGAAAAGCACACAAGTTCGAGATTCAGTCGCAAGATTGCAGAGTCTGAGGTTCCACAGACCTCGGCCAATCCAATCGTAGCGCAGTTTCCGCGAGAAACGTCATACACCCATCGCAACACCTTTGGCGAGTTTGGACTTTTGGACGTACGATGGTTGTCAACGAAACCAGGAGACGTCTGCTTAGGCAGCTGAACAGTCGGTATATATATGGACGATATGTATGTGTGCGCCTAGAGAGCCTCTGCGATGAGATGGTCATCGAGTCTGAAGATGGCGGAACCACTATGCTACCAGAGAAGGCTGGACAATAGCTGCGGCGAAACCTATGGCTTTTGCGGAATTCTATGCTGACTTGTGTCTTTTACAGCCCCTATTACACGCCATCATCGCCCTCATTCAAATCACTATGGTCTCGATATTAGTGCGGAAATTCAATGCCTACTATGCAAACCGACCTGTGCTCACGACTATGATCACCAACGCCGTACGACCTCATCCCATCACCTCATCAACGCCGAATTAGCTAACAGGAGACATTTGCATAGGTCCTTGGTGGTATAGCAGATACAGTAGCCCAGACACTCACAGCGTTCCGCCACAGACAACGACAGAGACTCCTGAATCCTGACGCAGCTAAGGACGATTTCTTCTCAATCGAGATTCAAGATTTGGACAAGAAGGTGCCTTGGCCGGAAGATGATTATTTGACACCCGCTTCGAAGCGAGGGCCACCTCCTTTCGACTTTGAGAGATTGACGAGATTCATGGCGTATGGTTTCATCATGGCTCCGGTACAACACAGGTGGTTCGGATGGCTGTCAAGACTGTTTCCGATAGGAGGTGGGAAAGGCACGACAAATGCGCTCAAGCGAGTAGCGTTTGATCAATTCATATTTGCGCCCTGCGGTGAGTTGGACGGACAAGATTATTGTACGGGCCAGTATGCTGACCATCTATCACAGGTCTGGCGGCGTTCTTCACCTTCATGACTGTCGCAGAAGGCGGCGGCAAGCGAGCTGTGATGCGCAAGTTCCAAGACGTCTATCTGCCTGCACTCAAAGCCAACTTCATAGTTTGGCCGTTGGTACAGATGCTGAACTTCAGAGTCATCCCGATCCAGTTCCAGATCGTAAGCAAAGACGTGCGCATTGGTTCAATAAGGACGAGACTGACATGTAATGTAACAGCCCTTCGTGTCGACTGTGGGTATCTTCTGGACTGCGTATCTTTCCCTCACGAACTCCTCAGATGAACCGATAGAGAGCCCTGGAGCTCCACGCTCACCAGCGGTATGAGCACTCCAGAAGACATTTCCTTGCTTATGATCACCCGCACTTGGCATTTTGCTCTTTCAAGCAGCATCATTGGGACCGGCATGCTATATTCGGAGACACTCGGGTTGGGTTGTCTTAGCTTGGCGTCGTTGGGAACAACTCGGAAATCGAGCATCAGGCGTTTTGTTTTGGGAGCATAGCCTCGGGAGTGGGGCTTCATTGTACGTTACGTCTTGCCTTGAGAACAAGTTCACCAAGACTACTTAAGATCTGTAACATCTTTCCCCGTTTGTGTCCAGAATCTCGGTCAGAATTGATTTTGGCAGGGATACGTCAGACTAGATACAGCCCACTTTGAGGTAGCGGGGCATCCATCTTTTTCCGTTGATCTTCAACAACACAACAAACACGCATTCATTGACAGCGACGAAGCGACTGAACCTCCACATTGAACACTTCTACCGAACTGCAAAAATGTCTTTGACCAAGAAGCTCGCGATCACAGACGTTGACCTCAAGGACAAGCGCGTTCTGATTCGAGTGAGTAATGCCGAAAGAGCTTCATAGCATTGGCTTGCTGTGAAGCAAGAAGCATAGCTGAAGTGAGCCTCTAACAATGATATGAACAGGTCGACTTCAACGTCCCACTCGACAAGGAGACGAACAGCAAGATCACGAACAACCAGCGAATTGTCGGTGCCCTTCCAACGATCAAATATGCCATCGAGAAGGGCGCAAAGGCCGTTGTGCTCATGTCCCATTTGGGCCGCCCAGATGGCAAGCCGAACCCAAAGTACAGCCTGAAGCCGGTACAAGCAGAGCTTGAGAAGCTTCTTGGTAAGAAGGTGACTTTCACCGACGACTGCGTTGGTCCCGAAGTGGAGAAGGTTGTGAATGAGCAGAAAGATGGCGGTGTCGTGCTCCTCGAGAACTTGCGATTCCACGCCGAAGAGGAGGGCTCAAGTAAAGACAAGGACGGCAACAAGACCAAGGCAGACAAGGCAGATGTTGAGAAATTCAGAAAAGGTCTGACTGCTCTTGGAGATATTTACATCAACGATGCTTTCGGCACAGCACACCGTGCTCACAGCTCGATGGTTGGTGTAGACCTCCCACAGAAGGCATCTGGTTTCCTTGTCAAGAAGGAGTTGGAATATTTCGCTGCTGCGCTTGAGAACCCACAGCGACCATTCCTCGCTATTCTCGGCGGTGCTAAGGTTTCGGACAAGATCCAGCTGATCGAGAACATGTTGGACAAGGTCAACTCGCTCATCATCTGTGGTGGTATGGCTTTCACTTTCAAGAAGGTGCTCGACAACATGAAAATTGGTAACTCGCTTTTTGATGAGGCTGGCAGCAAGAAGGTTGAGGAGCTTGTCAACAAGGCCAAGAGCAAGAATGTTGAGATCACGCTCCCAGTTGACTACATCACTGCCGACAAATTCGACGCGAACGCCAACACTGGCTATGCGGAGGACAAAGATGGCATCCAGGACGGCTGGATGGGTCTTGACTGCGGAGACAAGAGTATCGAGCTGTACAAGAAGGCTATTGACAACGCTAAGACGATCCTCTGGAACGGACCACCAGGTGTGTTCGAAATGAAGAAGTTCGAGAACGGAACCCGCAAGACGATGGATGCTGCTGTTGCTGCGGCGCAAGCGGGCAAGATCGTGATCATCGGAGGTGGTGACACTGCGACCGTGGCAGCACAATACGGCGTTGAGGACAAACTCAGCCACGTCTCGACCGGTGGTGGTGCTTCTCTTGAACTGCTCGAGGGCAAGGACCTTCCAGGTGTGAGCGCTCTCAGCGAGAAGTCATGAATGCATGATGGAGCGAGACTGTGAGCAGTATGAGCTCAGTTTGATCGTATCTATGCCTGTCCTGATAGATCACTCGCACCACCATAGTGATACAGCGTGCGCGGAAAGGCCCAGCGGCCCGAATATAGCTTCATGTCGCCATGCGCGGCGAATCTTTTGATATCATAGACGGTCATGTCCCGAGCTCGAGTCATCGTAACTTCGAGTCTTTCCTCTTGAACCACCCTCGATCCTCGAGTCTGCGTAGCTCTTTCTGTATCGCGTTGTGGCGAGTCTGCCTTCGTCATCAATATACCGCGTAGAGCTACTGATCACTTATTCGACATCTTCTTCAATTCCTCCCTGCATCAACACCATTAGCGCCCAGCACAAACTCTCTTGTTCCACTGCACGCAATACTCACTTCAACTGCGTCGAAAACTCATCAGTCGTATCATCATCATCCCAGCTCTCTTCCCAAAGATGTGTGTTTCCAGCCTGTTGTCCGACCTCTTCTTCCTTGGCCCAGTCTAATCGAGCATTAGCGAATGCTCTCTCTGCATATCTGTCTTTTGTCTCGCTGACGCTCGACATACCTTCTACAGGGAAGTCCTCAAACTCATCATCTTCCTCGAGTTGCGCGGCGGGCTTCTGTGGTTGGAGGGGCTTCTCTTGGTCTTTCGCGTTGTCATTTGTAAGCCCGCCAGCGGCTTTGGCTGTTGCGCCTGGGTTCGAGCCGTCGGACATGGTTTCAGATCTTTTGATGAAGTGGTGGTTTGTTGTGAGTGTTGTTTGGTTGGTGGATAGGCGATTGCTGCTTGCGTTCAGTGATGTGTTCGGATTTGGATTGCCGAAGATTGTGGCCTGGGGCAGAAAGCGAGAGCACCACGTTTGGGACACGCAACGTCCACGTTTCGCATTCCTTTGCTTCAGATTTGGTTGATGACAAACAACAGTCGATGCACTCTTTTCTGAGATGTGTGTCATTGATCATCTCATACGATGACAGTCCGGTAGCTTTGACTCGATCGCGACGTGGAAGCGATGACTTCTTCTATGCTGGCAAGCGAGCTCAGCAATTTGATATCCGAATCGAAGAGGAAGAATGCCGAGTTACGAAGCGCGTCAGAAAAGTCGTTGCAGGAACTCAAGTCAATCACGGTCACATCTGAGCAACAGCTGGCCGCAGGTATGTAAAGCAGCTTCTCACCTCACCTCTTTCTCCATGCCATTGCACAGGCGAAGCCGCGCATCGGATATGCAGACAGCAGTCTCGTCCGGGGACATGTGCTTGGAGCTGACTGACGCAAGATCTAAGAAGTCGCCCAAATTTCATCGAACCCTTCCTGGTAGCATGCGCTGCACATTCCACTCGTTTCTCCGGAAGCGGCATTGCCTGTCTACAGCGATTAATCGTGTCTGGGGGACTGCCTAGATCACGACTACAAGATGCTCTGGAAGCATTCAACAGCTGTGCTGATCTCGGACTGGACGTGCAATTGAAGATCCTTCAAGCACTTCCGACACTGCTCCAGAACTATAGCATCGAATTAGTCGGCGACCTCCTGGGTGGCGCTCTCCAGTTATGTGCTTCCCTACAAGCCGCTAGAGAGTACACTGTGAGTGGAGTCGCCGCAGCCACACTACAGCAACTCGTAACGAGCGTCTTCGAGAAGGTCTGGAACGAAGATAAGGCTTCCGGTTCAGGTGCCACGACCACAGAGGTTCCAGGTGACGATGGGCCCATCCAGCTTAGACCCGCTGCTTTCGATGCCTACCGGGTGTTTCGCGACCTAGCACTTGCGGCAGATGGTCGACAAACTAAATTCGTGGAGTTCTCGGCCTTGCCGCCTGAATCCAGTCTGGAGCTGATATGGTCTTCGATTGATTCGAATCCAGAATTGTTCAAGGAGCATGAGGAGTTGCTTTCGATCATCGGTGCAAACGTGTTTCCGTTGATAGTCAGAGCACTTTCGGAAAGACTGCCCTTCTCGGTGACTGTGCGCCTGTTCCGCATTCTCGATCTCGTTCTCGATCGATACATGGCAAGGTTTGCTGGTGATTGTGAGGTCGCATTGAATCTTGGCACACAACTCCTCGAGACAGACTCTGCGCCAGGATGGAAGCGAGCTCTCATCCTCGAGATTCTGAGAGACTTCTTCGATGATAGCACTCATGTTATCGATGCCTACTCTGCCTTTGATTCAAGGGAAGGAGGCAAGCCTATCGTGCAGGATGTACTTTCTGCTTTCGTTCGTTTATCGACCGAGAAGCCGGCTGCAATTGGCCTTGGTCAACAGTCAACCATACCTACAGGCCCTACTTCACCTGGTCAAAGCGCCACCGATCAAGCGACTCTCGAGGCTGCCGGGGGCATGGCTGGCGTCATTAGCTCAGCCTTGGGCGTGACTGAAAGCAGTGTAGCTGGAGTGAGCTCGCAGTGGAGCCTACCAAAGTCACCTTGCATGGATCAGCTCGACAAAAGTGAGCCTCCTGCGCTGCCGGAGACCTACCCATACGCACTTCTTCTGGAATGTTTGAACGGGCTTTCAGACAGCCTGGCAAGAGTAATTCTTCCACTGACAGTGCAGCATGAGCGCACTCGAAGTAGAAAAGGCAGTGCTGCTGCTGATGCACAAGGTGAGTGTCAACTCCAGGCGAATATGTAAGATCGAGGCGATCATGTCGGAGACAATGGCTCTGCCTCGTACCTGTCCCCCAGAGTGAGCATCCTCTGAAACAATGCTGACCAATATACCTATTGCTTTTAGGTGATCAACCAGCCCGCAACAGGTCGACCTCCTTCCGCACGCGAGCTGTTCCAAGTAATCCTCTTGAGGCGAAGGATGCGCCTTATGCCAGCAAAGTGCAGGCAGTCGCCGGCATTGTCGACAGCTGCTGGCCGGCCGTCCTCGCCACCTGTTCTTCATTCTTGAACGCTGCGCTCGATGATCACTATTTTCGCAATCTCATCAAGGCGTATCAGCGCTTTGCTCAAGTTGCAGGACTTTTACGTCTCACTACACCTAGAGACGCTCTTATGACGACTCTGGCAAAGGCTGCCGTCCCTCCACACGTGCTGAACGCAGCCTTGGTGTCAAGCGGGCCAGAGTCCGCCAAATCTCCCACCACAGAAAGTCCTAGAACATTTTCTAATCCGAGAGTTCTCCTAAGCGTCGACAGTCTCGTATCACAAGCGTCTTCTCTATCATTGGAGACATCCCGGCGGCCCACTTCAGATCTTGTCAGGCCAACTCTCAGCGTTCGAAACCTTCTGAGCCTCAGGGCACTGCTCAATCTTGCTATCGCGCTAGGTCCGACACTAGCGTCTGCTTTCGCTGTAGTAGTTAGCGCACTCAAGCAGGCCGACATGGTGCTTAGTGCAACCACACCACAACAACTCTCACGTCAAAGCTCATTCATGGCAAGAAATACAAACACAGACCCGCCCTCTGTCGTCCAGGCATTCAGTGCTGAGGTCGCTGCTGTTGAGGCAGCTGCGTCGCGTTTATTGGAGAGCACTGCAGACTACCCAAATGATGCGTTTGTGAATGTACTGCAAACGTTCTGTCAACTGCTGAAAGGCAAGCCAGAAGGCATAAGCTCTCCAATATCACCGGCTTCACCGCGACCGAGTGCACCATCGTCACCTCCACGAACGCCAGTCGCAGGGAGTCGAAGGACCTTTTCCGGCCTGCCGGGAATCAGCACGATCGCAGAAATGCAGCTGAGGGACTATCACTTTGTGATACCCAAGCTCGGGAATCTGGCTGAACTCAATGTCCCTCGGTTCACCAGCGACGATGCCGACTCAAGCGGCTGGAATGTCTTGATAGACCAACTCGTCTCGATTGCTACTTCTTCAGATGCGCCCAAGGAAGCTCGTGCGACAGCGACGAATGTTCTTGTCAAGCTAGCGGAAGCGGCGATTGTCGATGTGACTCAACAGGCTCCTGAAGATCGAGCACCTATGCAGCAACGTGCAGTCGCCGTCTTGTTGCGTCTTCTTGAGGTGATATACGAAGTCCCCGAGCGAGAGATCTCGTCCAGCGATCTAGAAGTCCAGGCCCAAGTATTGGGCGCACTTCAAACAATTCTAGAGCGCTGTGGCGACTCACTGGTGGCTGGTTGGCACAGCATTGTGGGCATCCTGGCGAGCGCCTTCGAACATGACGGGCCAATATGCCAGGGCGAGGATGTCGAAAATGGCGAGGTGCACATAAAATGGGAAGCAGTTCAGTTCGACGTGGTTTCCTCACACATCGGAAGAATGTCCTTCACGGCTCTCCAGCTCTTGTGTTCCGACTTCCTAGAGTCTGTGCCGCCGAGCGCCGTGGAGAGTCTTGTAGAAATTCTCCATCGCTTCATGTGCCAGGACGAAGACCTCAATGCAGCACTAACTACGATTACCATGACGTGGAACGTTGCAAACTACCTTTTTAGCAAGCTATCCAGGGAAGAGCTTGTAGGATTCTGTCAGGAGGCGAGAGACTTTGAAGATCTCGCCGAGGAGTTGAAACCTATGCTTCGGCATTCGAAGCCCGCACTCTGGCTTCTTGTGCTCCTACGTCTCCGCGACGTGGCTAGCAGGCCGTCGAGAGAGCTTCGCAATGCAGCTTTTCAGACGCTTTGCAATGTCTTCAAGAGTCACGGCGAAGACTTGCCGGCCGGGGCATGGGACCTCCTGTTGCGATGTACACTCATCCATGTGGCTCGCATCGACTCTTACCTCCATGTCGACACCGAGCACAGCAATGGAAACCCTGGTGCAGAGCACGTTACGCCGGATGTTGAGTTGTCGAAGAACATCATCACGGGCAACACATCAATTATCGCTCAGCATATCCGGCTGATTGAGCAGGTGTCAAAGCTACCGAGTCTGTGGGAAATGATTCTCAGCATGTTAGAACGATATCTAGATGTTGAGAATCGTTCTTTGACTGCTACTGTCTGGTCATCGTTGGCCAAAGTGCTACAAGGAATCAGCGCGGACGCCAGCTTCTGGAGAGGTCCGATATACCGCACTGCGTCGCTATGGTCAAAGCGAGCGCCGCACTTCTCAGCCAATGCCGGGACACGAAAAGATAGCAACCTTGATGCCTTGACTGCATACGTAGAAGCGGGCGAGGAGATATATCGCCTTACCAAAGACGCTATGAGCTTATCGCAGACCAGATCGATGATCGATAATCTGTACAGCTGCGTCAAGGAGTCGGATGGGCCGCTCTATGGAGCAGATCTCAACACCGCATCTCCCATCCAGAGCAAAACGCTCAATCTTTTCAAAAAGATGCAGTCCGAGGTGCCAAATGCCATTCCGTGTCTGGTGACGGTCGCCTCAAAGATGAGTCAACTGCATCATGACATGACTGATGGCACGAAATCTACGCAAGGACCGACATTTGTGGCAATCTCCAGCGACGCTACTACGTGGCTTCGCGATCTTCTATGTACCAATACCGAGGAATCTTCAGAAGGGCTTCTGCAGTCCTTACAAGGCCTACGCCGGATAATCCAGGCCAAGTATGCTTACAAGCTCGAGCATAAAGAAGAGTCTCTTTGGCGCAAAGCCACGACCACAGCGCTGGCCCTGGTGGAGCTGACCCTGCGCATCGAGTCTACATTGGAAGCCTCAACATCAGAGCTATGGACCGAGCTGGTTGAAATGGCTTCCGGAATAGTCAACGCACACGGGCTTGCTACCATGACCGATGCCAAGCAGAAGATTTACGATGATCAGCTGTTTGACGTTGAAAGTTTCGAGGCCTTGCGGAAGATGCTCACACCATGCCTCCAAGGTCCTGATCTGCCTACTGAGGTGCGTCTGTCATACGTGAGAGCCCTGTTCGAAGCTTCAATAGTGCACCAACCAGAGAGTGGCGAGTTGCCAGATCCGGCTGCACCTCTGAAAGATCTGGGCCAAATACGTCGAGGAAGAGTGAAAAAGGTGCCGTGTTCTCAGCGAGAGGATATGGCGTATGTCTGCTGGAAAGAGTTGGTTGCGCTCGCAAGTCAGGCACCGACGAACCCTCTTGCAGAAGCTGCGAAGCCATGGTTACTACTTAGGCTCGCCGTTCCTGTACGAGCTTACATCGCTGATCAGCCGCTGAGAGGACGACGTCCGCAGCCTCTCTCGGAGCTGGAGGAGCTTCTCTTTGCTTTCGAGACCATCAAAGACCTTGGGCTGCAAGCGCCTGTGCGAGCTTCTCATGATGTCGCTGCTGGTGAGAAGGCATTGTATGCGCTTCTGATTGAGGCTGTAGGCACTGCCGCTGACCCGTGGTCTGGAGCTGCTGAAGTACTGACTCCACTTCAGAGCGTACTGGCTACGCTGGCGAGTAGGTAGTCAAGCATCAAGGCGACCGAGCCTTCAACAAAGGAGCACTTCTTCTCTAAAGCTTTCTTCCTCAATCTTTGTACTCCCAAGAAATGCTGTGGTCACCATTCACTAGTATGGTGTATGCTTCGCCGTCAAAAGCGACAGCACCCATGGCTAGCCACTCCACTCCAGCTGCTTTCAGGCCGGCAAGGAAGAGACTTTGCGCAAATGCCGGATAGATGAACCCTCGCCATCGTAGTCTTACCAGGTCTTGTGTATCCGTCTCTCCGAAGGCGGTAGGAACCTGATACCGACACAAATACGGATCCACATCGTCGCCCTTCTCAATCCTGGGCGAAACCATCCCAGCCAAACCAATCCACTCCAGCAGTTCCGCAGCATCAGCATAATCTTCATCTTTCACTTCCTCCGGCCAAGCAGGTACCAAAGCCTCCTTGATCTTCTCGATCGTAGGCTCGATCTTCTCGATCGAAGGCGCGAAAGCCGCCATAGCTCCCTCTCCCAACCCACCAGGATTCTTCAGGTCGACAACCAACCACGTCTTCGTCTCACTCAACACATTCTGAAACGCCCATTTCACTCTCTCAAACCCTTTCTTGCCACTCAACATACTTGGACTCCGAAGATCTATCTCAACGAGATATCTTTGCTTGACATGTTTCCTTCCCAGAGATGGGATGGCTTTGCCTTCTAGCCCCATCTGTTCGAATCTCGGCTTGTCGATTTCCAAGGATAATTTGCCTTCGTGTAATTTGAAGACATCGTCGATCCCTGGACGGCCTTCTGACAGCATCGAGATGTTTGTTTTTCCCGGTGTTTTGATATGTTGCGTGAAGAAGTCGCCGGAGATTATGTCGAGGAGTTTCGTGCAGATTTTTGCATAATGGAGAGTGCCATTTCCGTTGGCTGAGAGATTTTGCTGTAAGGTTTCGGCACATTTGGCTGGAATTAAGAGATCCAGTGTGTGAATGTGAGAGTGGCTGAGAATGATTGAGAATGGCTTCTTCTTTTTTGGAGGATCATCGTGGTTGATGTAGTTAGAGAGTTTGAGGTCTGTGACTAGACATCGTGGCTTTGGGCCGGAGTCGTTGCCGATCCCGGGCATTTTCGAGTCCTCGAGCTCTCAGTGCTCATAGCCACATATATCGGCTTTAGATCATTCTTTCATGGGCCCATGCTCATGATCATCAAGAATATGTTGTGTTGAAAAGCGAGCGTTCTTCTAGGATCTAGCATCAACTTCGAAGAAAATGCGCTAAAAGCCGGCCCGGTCCGATGCCCGCTTCGCAAGGCAAGGCAAGGCAAGGATGTCGCCTGTCTCCAAATCTCCTTCGCAGTTGGGGAACCTCTTTCCTTTGGCGACTCACCTTCTGCGAAAGTCAGCCAGATCTTATCCTCGTCGGCCGCAGCCCCAGAGACCATCTTCCCGTTGTACCAAGGCCCGACCCTCAGGACATTGTATTTGCTGAGAGAGAAAATGCAGCCCAGAACCATTGTGCCAGGAACCAGGTCACGACATGACGGCTAATCTCAAGACCGACACTGCACCGAGAGCTGCTTCGGCTACATGCAAGACGGGTGCTAATGATCTATATATGTGTGCCAAGTCTGCTAAAATGTGTCGACCAGCTGATATGTATGATGGACAGTGGTGCGATACATACATATCTGATCTCGGTTGCTGAGTCCTTCCTCTCTCTCGATCACTATGGCTGCTCGAAAGCACGCTACCATTCACTGGCGTGCACCTGCGCTGATGGTAGGTTCTCTCATCGTTGGAATCTGTCTAGCTCTTGGTCATCACCTCTTCTACAAATCTCTCCGAGGAACGGAAGTGTCTAGCAGAGATGTCAACATAGCCGGTTGGAAGGCTTCGTCTCAGCAGCTTAACACTGCTGGCGGCACTGCCTTTGCATTCGTGGTCAAGGCAAGCCTCATACTGGCTACGTCTGTCGCTTACTTCCAGCTCTTGTTTCGCACACTGACCACCGGTACTTTTACTCTGAGACAACTGGACAATGCGTACGCAGGGCTTGAGGATCTTATAGCATTCGGCTACCTTCCTTTTACATGGAGATTTTCCATGCTTGCATTGCTAGCTATGACTGCATGGTATGTGCCCTATCCAACTTGACTTGCAGCAGCCGTCTGACGGACTAGGCTACTTCCTATCGCGGCAATAATAGCTCCTGCAGCACTTTCTGTGACCTACGCCGAATTGAGGCCTTCACTCAGCAGGCCTCTTACTGTACCACAACCCGCGTTCGAGAGTTTGGCGTTCGGTACATTGTACCTGCAGGAGGAAGCTGGCAGCGTTTTCAAAGCTTTCAGCGTTCCAAGTAAAGAAGTGTCAAGGGTTGCCCAAGTCGCTGCGGCGGCGGGTACAATTCTGCCAATTGCACCACCATCAATCAATGCATCTTGGCTAGTATCGATGGATGCGCCCAGGCTGGCTTGTGGAGACTTGGAGCAAGATCTCGTGAAGAACCTTAGAAACAACATTTTGGAAGTCTTCAACACCTCGATGCTCAACAACTCTGCGAATACTGATAATGCGAACAAAATGTTTACGTACCTGGCTTGGGCTAATGACTCCACGATCGAGCCGAAACCTTTTGTCCGCGATGGCGACACCTGGAAGTTGCAAACTGAGGCCTTTAGTGTCTCAAAGGATATTCTCATTGCCATCTTTCCGCGTGCTGCAACCTCAGCGACCATCACAAATGATACTACGCCATTTGGAAGGGACAACACTACACTACTGGACTGGTTCTTTGAAAACTCCACAAAGTTACATTGCACACTGTGGCCCTCGACGTACACTCTCAACTTCACGTACGATGGTCTTGACCAAACGCAGAAAATTGAGATCATGGCAATTGATGAGCCTCTGACGGACATTCTCAAGGATGAATGGCCAGATCCTTCGGAATTGCTGTCCTATCTGCGGCTTCCTGACGATGACCGCACTGTCCATCAAAGCAACCGGACAGCGAACAGACGGTTCCTGCGCTCAGCTTCATATCAGTCTATCATGACTGCTTTCATGCCATTAGTGACAGGCGCGAGCGGGTTTGCGGAAGTCGGCGTCGCCACGCTACCTTATGGCGGAGAGAACCAAGCGCCAGGAACATACCCAACGTTCACAACACAAGTTTTTTCTACCTCGCTGTTACATACCCAGGAGTTGGCAGCGTTACTACCGCCTCAGGACAAGGCTCTAAGGTTTGCCGATAACAGTTTCAATATGGACCGCGATGGCTTCATCAGTCTTTTACCATCTAGCAGCGTCTCGTCCGCCCTTAAGCCATTCAGGACCGCAATCGAGGAACTGTTCTTCAACGTCACGCTTTCGATGGCAAGCTCTGGGCAGCTGCTGTACAATCAATCGAGCCCATTTGCACCACCAGAAGTAGATGTGACCTTTGATCGATATGGCAATATCTACCTGTATGCGGAGGACAAGCTCTGGCTTGCTTATGGCATCGCAATCGGTGTCACCATCGTCAATGTCGTGATCGGTCTTGTGGTCATGGCTCGCACCGGAGCATCTTTCACTGCAAATCTGTCTACCATCGTCAGAATTGCCAAAAGTGCCAGGATTGAGAGCGTGACAGACATGGACGAGGGTACTCCTCCTGGCAAAGATCCTCTGCCTAGAGACTTTGCGAGTGCTAAGCTCAGCGTGAGATCAGCAGACAATCTCGAGCTGAGGGAGATGAATGGCGCAGAGCACACCAGGGTCGCGGAGAGTACAGCTACAGAGTCGGATGTACAACTTCTGCATAAACGAGCCAGCGACAGCAGAACCATCGAGACAGAATGACATGAATACAAGAGATTTACAATGTATCCAAAAGATATACTACAGAAGGGCTTTTAAAAGCATAAACATGGGTATCGAACAATGACGCTCCAAGCACACACACACAATACACTCATCTACCCAATCCTCTGATCACCATCCCAACCTCCTTGCTGCTTCTCATTCACTTTGCCAGAACTTCCATTCAAGAAGCTCAACCTCTTTCTCAAACTGCCCAATCCTGCAGCATCACTGCCTCTTCTTTCTCTATGCTCGGAGTTTCTCTGCTCGGAATCTCTCCTGAAAAATGAAAGTCGACTTGAACTCCTCTCTCTTGTCCTACTACCATTTCTAGATTCTGCTCGACCTGATGAATCGCCATTCACACCGTTCTCTAGACCACGTCCTTGCCTTGACGATGCGCGGCGAAGGAATGGGATGGATCGTCGTCGACCATGACGTTTCTCGTCCGCAATGCCGTTCTCATCGTTTTGAGGAGCACCTGCAGCGGTTGCTGTAGTATCTTCTTTGGCTTGTGCGGCTCGGACGGCGTCCTCGATTGAAGCGCGAGGAGTGATGTCTTCGATGTTTGGTTTCGTGGGGAAAAGGAGGTTGAGTTCTGCTTGGAAAGTGGCTTCGAAGCGTGGGACAAGTTCTGCTCGCGTGGCTTGAAGCGATGGACGCTTGTACAGAGCTAGACAGCGCCGAACTGCAAGAGTGTGATCTAGGAGCGCAACCTTGAGGGCGTTTTGCATGTTGTCGAGAGGTTGGTCTTCGCGGGTGTAGATTGATGGGTTGATCTCTGAAGAAGCATTGTCCGCCAGATCAGAAATTGAGGGTAGTAGGCCACGATATCGGGATACAGAGCTGTCTGAGTCGGGGTCAACAGAAGACATGAGGTCGTCGGTGAGTCGGCCAATGTCGGTTTCGTCGTCGCCGCTTGCGATGCGTTTCTCCATGGCGAGAAGTTCCTGTGTCTTACGCGTCGTGCGTTCGATGGCAGCTTCGATGGGTAGGAGCGTAACAGTCTCGATTTTGACGACTTCGCTGCGTCGGAGGATGGTAGGAAACTCTTCAGCTGTAGTGTAAATGACCTTCTCCACAACTTGCTCCGTGATCGGTATGTCCTGCGCAGGATGTCTTGACGTGGTGGCGAAACGTTGCGGGTTTGAAATGAGGTTGTATTCTCGCACAGCCTGTGAGACTTTTGTGCGCTGGTAGACCATGTGCTCAATGTCTTTATTCGGACTCACAGCATAGATCTGGAGGAACTGTCCTTCGACTTCTGCCTCTAGGCCACCACGGAGGATGGTAGCGCTCGGGTGAAGTTGTTGCATGCGATCCTCGAACATGGCGAGCCGGTCAGTCGGCAGACCTTCGAAGATGAAATGCTTGTCGCGAAGTGTTGCCGGGAAGCCTAGTCCAAGATAGACCACACGAAAGTAGCGAGGATGTGTCCGTTCTCCTCTCGCGATACGCTCGTGGATGCTTGCAATAGCTCTTTCGGTGCGAGCAAGCTTGCCGAAGTCGAAGGTGTTCAGCTCGTACTCAACAGCGAGCTCGCGATATGCAGTCAGTGCTCTTTTCCACGCCTGGCCCTTCTCGAAGTTCTGGCAGATCTTGAAGTAAAGCTGCTCCTTTCGTTCGAAAGCAGACTGGGCCGGCATCTTCGGATCTGTCATCTCGGACAGCATATGATTTGGATCCCATTCGTAACGGTCGGCATGCATTTGCAAGGCCAAACCAGCTTCCGCAACATTTCCAGACGTAGTTTGCATTTCAGCCAGCTGGTGTACGTAGCGAATGTAAGCATCCTCGGAGTCAACATCGCGAAGAAACTCCATGAGATGCAGCGTATCGACAAGCCTTGTGGAGTCGTTCACGGCCATATTTCCGGTGTGCACACTCGCCAGCATGACCAGCAAATTGTCAATCTTGGCGAACATCTCATGGACAGCAATGTACAGGCTGTCCTCAACGGTCCTGTGTAGACCTTTGAATTGCTCGAGCATCTCTGGCACAAATGTCTTCTGGAGCACAGTCTCCGTCACACTCTTATCCCGGCAAAGCTTGTCCAAGCAGTCGATCATCGCAGTCTGGATGATGGACAAGTCTTGGTCAATTTGCCAAGCACTGACTATCATGGAGCGCAGGACCTCGATGGCGACGGCACGAAGACTGGCATGCACGCTGAGGCAAAGTTCGACGATGGGTGCGATGAGATCGGGCACGAACTGCACCTGATACCCGCCCATACGATCGAAGCCGTGAAGCCTCTTGGTTTCCAGGTAAGTCTCCCAGCCTATTGCTTCCCAGCTGCGCTTGAGAAGACCAGCGCCAAGTTCACGGACGTCCCCTGCTATCTTCCAGACCGCACGACGCTTCTGCTCCGGGAACGTTTCCATCGCGAGCGCGGGACTTCCCAGTGCCGCAAAGAGCGTATTGAAGTATGCCCGCCAGATATTTGTGTCGAAGTCGAAAGCCTCGTTGGCGTCAGGTGCGTACACGTCTGGAAGTGATTCAACCAGTACTTCTTCAATGCGTTCTAGAGCAGTCATCCCGTATCTATGGTGTGAGACGAGCAAGCTCAGCCAACTGCGTGGAAATGCTTCGCACGACAAGATGCTTTGTCCGACCTTCAATGCTTCGAGCAATGTTCCGGTGACGTCAACCAAGCTTGCATCAAAATAGAGCCTTTGCTCGGAAGTCAAGGCTGCTGCGAGAAGAGCAGAAATCTCCAACATGGCCTCGTCCACATCGATATCGACAGTGGTATTCTTGGTGGGAAATGGATAGCTGGTGGGGAACAACATGCTGAACACGCGCTTCGTGGGACGTTGAATCTCTTTGAGGACGCCAAAGGACTCTGCAAGCTTAGGGACGTACTGACAGCTCTCCTCTTCCAGTTGCTCCATTTGTGCAGCGACGACAGAGCAGCATAGTCGGACTTGATCTCGCCATTGCTGGTCTGGCTCTGGCACGAATCCCCAGTATGGCTCAAGCCAATGGAATGTCTTTGCAACTAAGGTGGTTCGAGCCTCGGGCATTTTAAACATGTCGAGATGACTGTAATTGACAATGAGGATTAGTCGGTATAAAATCATCTTTCCTTTGGCGTGTGAACAGGAGTCCAAGAGGTCTGTAGCAATCTCCAAGATTTCCATAGGTGACATGACAAGCGTCAATTCAGGCAACCAAGATGAGAAGCGCTGAATGAGCAGAGTCTGAGTGCCCAGTAATATTGGCATTGGATTTCGCAATAGGGACATGATTGAGACAAAAAGTCTCTTCAACTCTGCCCTGACGTCTGCAACCTGCTCTGGTGGTGGCATACCATTGAGCTCGACTTCCCGCTTGACTGATGGATCTTGTCTCATCACCTCCATGACCAGCTTGAGAACTTGATCGCCGACTTTAAAAGTGTCTCGAAGCTTGCGCGAAGAGTCTGGGTCCATTGATTTGCCGACCAGCCTTTGATAGGCGCCGATCAGGCATTTCGAGGCGTCGGGCCATGTGTGTCTGGTGGTGGCATATTCCTTGATAATGTCTCCAAGCTCGAATCTCTCATCTCGTGCAATGCCTAGTATTATGACGAAATTGTAGAAGATAATATCCTCGTACTTCTCTTGTCCCTCGTACTCGTGCAGGATCTCGAATAGTGCAGAGAAAACGTCCCGAAGCAGCTTCACGATCTCGATCTCAGGTACGAAAGGAAATCTCTCAAGCAGTTCGATGAGTTGCGATCCATGATAGTTCCGCCAATGCAGCACACCAAGTAATGACGGGTCCTGAGAGTACTCTGTGCTGCACAAGAAGGTCCTCACGGACACTACTGCCGCATTCTGTTGCACGGAGTCATGCTTGTCGTGCCATGGCGGAAGTGCAAGGTAAGCACCCTTGCCTCCGATGATGCTAGATGAGTACTCATCATACACGTACAAAGCGACTTGATGATCACCATCACGCACGAACGCCTCATTTTCCCACAAGGGTATCCAGGACAGAGCGAAGGGAAAGTTAGGAGAGTCTGCAATGCTCATGACAACGTGGCTGCCAGGGACCTCTTCCGCCGGTATGGCCAGTCGAATGGTCTGGTTCCAGCCTTCACCGCGCTCGATGCCCGTTGTTCGCCATGCCGTGTGGCCTTGGTGGTTCGCGGCTGTGAAGATGCAGTCATCGATGCGCTCGCCGTTACCTCTCCGTACTTCCAAAGTCAGTTGGAGATTTGCCAGGCTAGTCTGGCAGCGTTGATTCAGCGGCACGGCACCAAATTTGGAATGTGCCAAGGTGGCATTTCGGGGCATTCGCGGTTCTGTCAAAGTCAGGTAGATGTCGCTCCTCTTCTCGCTTGGCACTCCGGAGAATCCAAGCTTGGGCGTCATTAAAATGTTGTGAAGCATTGTTGGGGTATTGCGTATCAACTTCTCGAGGTCGGCAGACGCAAAGGCTTTGACGAATACGTCGCACCGCTTCATGGTACCGGTCCTGACATAGCCTCCTGTCACACTTCGTGAGAGTTCTTTGATGACATCGGTCCAGTCGCTGCCCTGATCATTTCTATCAGATGGAGTCCATAGCGTAACGCTTGTTTCAAAATTGGACTTGCTCTGTGCGAGCTTGGTGATGTCGACAGCTCCGACACCAACAGTTCTCCTGACCATTTTCACCTCTCGAGAAGCAGGAGGTTCAGAAGGGCCATTAGAGCTTCCTTGTCTTCCTGATCGGTTAGATTGAGCTGTATCAGGACGTGCACTCGGATTAGAGTCGGATCGGCCATGGTCACTCTTAGACCTCCTTTGGCTACCAAATACACTCAGTCTGCCCTTGGCACTCTTCAGAGTGTTGAGCTGACTGTCTCCGCGACTAAGTATCGAAGGCTTGTGCGAGTGGTTGGCGTGACTCGTATGGTTGATGCCCTGGCCATAGATGGACTGCCTCACTGGCTCGTCTCGCAGCAGTTTGAACACGATGTACAGCGATCTTTGTTCTGCGCCAATCCCTACATCTTGGCCGCTGAGATTCACGAACAGTGTCTTCGGCTGATCTTCCGAAGCAGTGGAAGGCGCAACAGGAACAGGCACGGAAATGGCGTAGTTCTCGCTCATCGGACGCGGTTTCTCTGCACCCTGCTTGGTGAACAAGCACATCTGCAGCGTGCCGGGCTGATCATTGTCCACCACCAGATTTCGCACATCAGCCAGCATGTGATAGAGCATGTGCTTGTCGGTAGTCACTTTCGGCGGCCTCTCCAGAATGCTCATGTTCGCTTGCAATTTGGTCATCTCAATCACCGAATCATCGGCAGTCAATATGCGACCCTTCTCGGAGGGACTCCTTACGATGACCTCGTCGCTGAGCATCTTGTTCCCGGCCACCAGATCCCAGACCGTGTCCTCCCGTAGATCGGCCAACTCTTTACGCGTAAGGACATCATGCATAATCAAACTCCTTGCATTGTCCACGCGCTTGATCAGACCTTCGAGCTTGGCCAACTGGCTATAACCGCGCGCAAGCAGCATCTCGTGCAGTCTCGCATCGTGCCATTCCCGTAAGCACGATGCGATCTCATCGACTAAGGGCTCCTGCGCCGACTGTCCGGTCTCGTCACCCACGCGCAGCAATGGCACAGGCGCAAGAGGCTTCGGAGCATTCGGAAGACGAGGAACAGGCTCATCAGGTATGAGCATCGACTTTCTCTTCTTCAGGCTGCGCGAGCTCTTCTTCCGACTTAGTCGCCTGCTGGCCCTCCGTGCATGCATCGCCTCGCTCTTTCGCCTCTCGCGCTCATCGCTGGGCTCTTCTTCATCTTCGTCTTCATTCCGTGGCTCTTGCGGCAGCTCATGCCCATCACCTAGATATTCTCGCACTTCCACACAGTTCGCAGGGAAGATTCCCGAGAACACGCGATGCTCGAGCTGCTGGCCTCGGTCGCTGGTCAAGCCAGCCAACAGTGATGGTGGCGCGACCAAGTATCCGCGATACCATTCGTTCGTGTGCCCACCTTGCTCGATAATGTAGACATGGTCGCCAATCTGGAGCGGGAGATCTGCTTCGGCTGTCGCGGTGAATGGGTGAGATACGATGCCAAACGCGACGGATGGGAGAGGCTTCCAGGGCATCTCGAACGTGTTACTGCCTCAGCAAATGTGCCAGTATCGACATAATCCGTTGCGACTCGTAGGGTCCAAACTTCTGAGAGAGTCGAAGGCTTTGAGACTATTATTTAGGCGTGTCGGGCATCATTGACTTTGCGTTGCTAGCTATCAAAACGAGCGACTCACACGACAAACGTGGTGCCGTGTTCGTTTGACGAGGATATGGTTATGGACAGGGAGATGGTGGTCTTCGGCGACCAGACCTAGAACTATCGACCAACTCCTGGCGCACGGCCTCAGCAATTAAGAAGCAAATCAATAGCTGCTTGCCGAGTCATGTCCACACGCGAGCTATGGCTATGGCGACGTCGATCATTTAATTGGCTAACCGTCACATATAGCATCACAGCCAGCCTCGCGATGCCCGTCTGACTCGACAAGGTGTGCATTTCTTTGCTTTCGGATTCGTGATGGAACAGGAGCGCAGTTTCCGGTTCACAAGCCAGGGCCTGCATTTGAGCCACACGTTTGCTGGACGTGGCTGCAACTTGCAAGCTGCCGATGCATCCGGACGTCACTGCATAGACGGGTAATGTCAACGATCTTTTGCCTATCCGCAGTCCGCACTGTTCACCAGCTCCAAGTGTCCCGGGACTTTCAATGTGACGCTCTTTAGAGACTACTACTCTCACCTTGCTGCACTCGACACGGCCACCCATACGCCGAGCACAGGGTTACAGACTTCTCCACTTCCAGCCCCCCGCTTCCTCCTCCTACGACATTGAGTATGGCGGCCAGGAACTGCTGTAACCTAATGTTCCTCTCTGAGTTACATCACGGCAGATCTGAGACTCATCGCTAGCAGCATAAAGACATGGAAAGCCAAAACTTGGCTCTCCGGGTGCTAAAATGCTTCTCACAAGATGCATTCTTTGCAGTTCTTGGTGGCCGCGGTTGGTCTGCTAAGTAGTCTTGTTTCTTGCACCAACATTGTTTCCCTAGTCGGCAGCGATTGGACTATTAGCAATGACGCGCTAAATATCTCACTGCCAGCAAGACTACCTAACTATGTGCAGCTGGACCTCTATGAGAACCAAGTAATTGGCGATCCTCTGTACGGTCGCAACAACTTCGCGCTGCGATGGATCGTGTGGAATAACTGGACGTATACATCGGCTCCACTGCAAGGTCTACACTCCAATGCCAGCAGCACATGGCTTCTGTTCAATGGCTTGGATACATTTACATCGATATCTTTCTGCGGCGAGCACGTTGCTAGCACCAACAACCAATTTCGACAGTACTGGTTCGACATCTCCAATATTCTGAGCTCCTGCGCCAATGCCGCCGATCGAGTACTTTCCATCAACTTTGGTTCTGCTGCAACCATTGCGGACGCGATCGCGAACGAGCCTGGTCAGGAAGTCTGGCCTGAGGGCGTGCAGAACTTATACCAGTTCTTGAATCGGTGGTTTGTCCGGAAGGAGCAGAGTGATTTTGGCTGGGACTGGGGTCCAGCTTTTGTCCCTGCTGGGCCATGGCAACCTGCATGGGTTGTACAGCTAGGTGAAGACGAGGTCAAGATTCGTAACAGCGTGGTTGATATATATCGCGAAGGGCAGCTTAACAACTTGCCTCCCGATCAGAGCAAGAATTGGGTTGTGAATGCAAGTGTGGATTACTTCGGGCCAGCGCTCAATGGAGCCACACTAGCCTACAAAATCACAACATCGGACAACACAAGCACAATAGCTCAGGGATCTCTGAACGCTATCAATGTTACCGCATCCACCGTGACAGGATCGACGACCGTCCCATCGGATGCTGTCGATCTATGGTGGCCAGTAGGCATGGGACATCAGACCTTATACTACATCACGATCGACCTCAAGTCTACAAGTGGCAGTACTTTGGCGACTGTATCAAAACGCGTAGGCTTCCGCACAATCGTCCAGAATGGCAACCCGGTCTCGAATGAAGAGATGGCAATGGGGATTGCTCCAGGAAACAATTGGCACTTCGAGATTAATGGCCAACCCTTCTTCGCCAAAGGCTCCAACTTCATTCCACCTGATGCTTTCTGGACTAGAGTTACGGAAGCACGAATCGAGCAGCTTTTCGATATAGCCATTGCTGGCAACCAGAATCTCCTACGTGTCTGGTCGAGTGGTGCATACTCACCAGACTTCATGTACGACCTTGCTGATGAGAAAGGTTTGCTGCTTTGGTCTGAATTTGAGTTCGGCTGTGCTTTGTACCCTGTGCATCAGGAATTCCTCGACAACGTGTACGAGGAAGCAGTATACCAAGTGAGGCGAACGAACCACCACCCGTCATTGACATTCTGGGCTGGCGGTAACGAGTTGGAGAACCTGGAACTGCCGACGGCCAATGAATCGGCGCCTGAAGAGTTCCCACGACTACAAGGAGAGTACGAGACTCTTTTCCTGCGCACTATTCTACCTGCGGTGTATGAGAACAGCAAGAGTATCAGCTACCAGCCGAGTTCGACGAGCAATGGTTGGCTTTCATTGAATCACAGCAATCCGGCATTCCCAATGATACAACGCTACAACAACAAGATAGAGGGAGCAGTCTACGGAGAGACCGACTATTACAACTACAGGCCTCAGTTCCTTGGCAACACCAGTTCTTATCCTATCGGGCGTTTCTCCAATGAGTTTGGATATCATTCAATGCCTTCTTTGCAGAGCTGGAAACAGCAGATCTCAGAAAAGGACCTCCACTTCAACAGCACTACAATCTTGCTGCGCAATCAACACAATCCTCCTGGGAATCTCAGTATCAAGAACTTTGGCAATTCAGAGACTGGACAGTACCAGATGACTCAAGCTATCGAATACTGGTATCCTATCCCGAACAAGACCGAGTCTGTGGCCAACTTCTCTGCATGGTGTCATGCAACTCAGATCTTCCAGGCCGAATTCTACAAGAGTCAGATAGAGTTCTACCGCCGAGGCTCTGGTCTGCCGAATAGATGTCTTGGCAGTCTCTACTGGCAGCTCGAAGACATCTGGGTAGCACCGACATGGGCAGGGATAGAGTATGATGGGAGATGGAAGGTTCTTCACTACACTGCCAAAGACATCTACGAGCATGTCATCATTGCTCCGTACTTCAATGTGACGACTGGCAACTTATCGATTTGGGCAACTTCTGATCTATGGGAAGAAGTGAGCGGTACAGCGACACTACAATGGTACGATTGGAGCGGCGCGGAGCTCGACACTGGCATGAACAAGTCCATCGATGTTAATATCGGCGCGATCAACAGTACCGAAGTCTGGCAAGGCTTCACGACTGACCTTCTCAAGAACCATGACGCGAACAATGCTGTCTTACAACTCTCCATTGAAGTCACAGGCCAGCTGCCGAACGACAACTTTACCCGTACTTTCCGTCACGAGAACTGGTTTCACCCAGCTCCTCTGAAGGATGCAAAGCTGGTCGACCCAGGACTGGAGGTCAGCTATAATGCTGACAGCAAGAACTTCACGGTCTCTGCATCGAAGGGTCTTGCTGCTTGGGTGTGGTTGGACTATGGCGATGGTGCGGTCGTGAGCTTTGAGAACAACGGTTTCTGGCTTCCACCAAACACTACTCGGCAGGTCGCGTATAGTGTCTGGAAGGATGATACCAACGGCAAGTGGATCGACACTGTGACTGTCGAAAGTATGTGGAACCAGACATTGAGTACTTGAGCGAAGATAGAGGTAGTTGAAAGCAAGCAAGACGTAATGGGAGCTGACGACTATCGTGTTCGGTCGTGAAACGATGTGTTCCGGGCCACCAAGCTCTCCCGTCTCGTGTCAAAACAATGAATGTTGTTCTTCGACATTGTGATAAAAGTGTTCCTTGCAGCCGACCTGAATCAAAATCTCGGTCGATCTGGCGGGGGCGGACCGAAAGTGTCAGCTCATTGTCTCAACCTCACCTCACCTGCCATTTCACTTGCAACTAACGACGTCCAGAGCTCTTCATCAAGATATTGCGGTATCGAGGATATTCTGGAAAGCACTTCAAGTCATGTCAGGTACTTATACGCGTATATCTAATAGAACTTGCATTGTAACCCGGCAGCTAATGCGGACCGAGGCACTGTAGATCGCCTAGTTGAAAACTATTGGGGCAAGCGGGAAACACCCTCAACCCTTTCGACTGACGAGAGGGGCGCGCTCCACTGGAATGCCAGACGCATGAGCAATGGGGTAGATGCGTTTCTTGGTCTCGCCTCCAGAAGCGAGCCTGGCATGCTCGCGTCGACAGATGAAGATATCCAATATAATTTATCCGGATCTCGCGTTGTCGGAAAATTTGCCGCAAGCGACGAATTAGAGCATCCTTTGGATAAGTCAAGATCTGCCGAGGAGTTGCTGCGATCAAACCTTCTGCGGCCACTATCGAACTCCAAAGCTGCAGCTGGTCAGGCCTAGAGAGGTACAGAGCGGGCTTTGGCGTCTTCAGCTCTTTGTCCAGGCTGTCAACCTTCACGGCTGAGTCGCACTAATTCATTGGAAGCCTAAGCATTATAAGCGCCGCACACATAGCCAGCCATCGAGGCGCGGCCACGAGGCCGACCGCCAGAGAGCGCGAAGAAGATGTCGAAGGATTTCATCCATGGGCGCTAAAGATGGTCACTCAGCCCCAGCATGGGAAAGTGTGCCTGTGCATAAACCATGTATCAACGCGGGAGTTCTAATAGTGCCTGACTCCATTCCAAGCACTACCTCTCTCGCAGCTCTCTTCGTCTGCCCGCGATCCCCTCCGTGGCCTTTATTCCACCACAGATGGACAGCGCGGCGGTGAGACTGGTCCTGCTGGCGGTATGGCTCACTCTGGTTCAGGCACAATCACTACTGAAGGGCGAGAACGGAACCGCAGTGCCAATCTGGGCACTTTCTACCAGCATAGCAGGAGGTAAATCTACTCTCTGCAACAAGACCTTTGCCGATGCCAATGGAACTGGAATAATCTCATTCAACCCCAATGTCGCGCAAGGGCCGCAGGCAGGGCAGCCTGACAATCGTTCAGGGAGCACGCTGGCTTCTATGTTCGCGGTAACAGTGGCGAATCCTGGCTTCAGCAACACTTCGAACGACTCTTCATCATACACTCTGTGGTACAACACGAACGGAGCAAACTATTCCGATGTAAGAACGATTCCATATTCCGAGTATATCGCTATGCGATGCTGACTTCAGTTTGCGCTGCTTAGGACTATGCTTTGGGATACGATGTGTGCGCTATAGCTGGACTCTCATTGAACTACAATACCCAGCTCAGAGGGCAGACAGACGATGGCACTTGCTCGTCCACATTGGACGAGCCTTGTATTTCTGCAATCAAGGCTTTCGCGGCACAACAAGCCGCATGGCTGACAACTCCATCACCAGGACCAAACAGCAACCTCACCAATACTTCCCTCCCAGGAATATGCCGTACCCTCGCTACCGAGATCTCGAAGAACATCCCGCAAGAATGCTCGTACTTCTTCCAAGACAGTCCGGCAGCTATTGGCTGGCCTCTGACGTCCTACGGTGGCTCGTATGATACAGCATTGTTCTCAGACTGTACCATGAATGGCACATATTATAACATGCTTGGTATCTTCAATAATGCGTCAGAGGCCGTGTACGATGCTTGGACTCGAGCAGTCACACCCGTACTTGGCGTATGGATGCCCGTAGCCTCGTACTCACAAACTGGATCGGAAGTGACTATCGCTGAGACAGTAGCTGAACTGGCTTGCGGACGCGTCGACACCATCACAGAGGGCAGCTACCAACCGCCTGCCGCACCATCGCCTACGCCCGTAGCGTACAATTCGACATCCAACGCGAGCAACAGTACAAGTAATTCGAACAATGGCACATCGTCATCGGACAACGAAGACAACGGTCTATCAGGAGGAGCAATAGCTGGAATAGTCATCGGTGTGGTTGCTGGCGTTGTGCTGATACTTGGGGCGGCATGGTTTTTGCGGAGACGCACAAAGAGAAAACGACAGGTTAATGGCGAAGGGCCTTTGACAGAGGTTTCTGGCGAACAGAGCCGCCACGAGCTTGGAGGCCAGGCGAAGGGAGAACTGCCCGCGGATGGACCTCGAGAGAAATTTGGAAGACAGCTTTCGGAGCTCGAAGGAGAGAAGCCGGGAGAGCTTGAGGGCAGTCATGGTCGGAATCCAGTGGAGCTGCCTACATAGCCTCTCAGATTGAATGGAAATGCATCAGTGGTGGTATCACGCAGTCCTCTCATGAACGCAAGCGGGGCAAGGTAAGGCGGAGGATGCGGGACCTGGCGATATTTCATGATATGTTGATGCTGAGCTTAGTAGCTAAAATGGTGGCAGAGAAGGATATCACCGTCCTCTTCGCAAGGCATGGATAGCGCCTTCTTAGAACTAGACGGTGCAGCGGTCGTGCTCTTGCATATTGGCAGCGGCCACTGCCGCACGTGAAGCGGGACGCAAGTGAAGGCAAGAGCGACAGGGAGAAGTGACTACCAACAATTCACTTTCTCGCTCGGCATTTCAGCCACAAAAAAACTTCAATCCACTTCCACCTCCGAAAACTCAGCACACCCGCGCCGTTTCGCGCCACTAGCATCTGCCTCGACTGGATCAGAAACCATGAAGCTCCGCTCGAGGACAAAGGCTTCTGTCCCCGATACTATTGCTGCGCCGACGCAGAATACAGCCTCGCAGCTCCTCGCAGTCCTATCGCAGCACGAGATGCTCACTACTCTTTGCGCAAACCTGTCGAGTGCGGACATCGTCCATCTTGGCGCCACATGCAAAGAGGCGAAGACGTATGTGCTCGATTCCCCCAACATCTTCCGACAGCTCAAAGGCGATGCTATCTGCGACGGCCGTGGACTCGTCGCCAGGGAACGCGTCTTTGGCCATGATGTTCAGAGCGATACATGTCTTGCAGGCTCCGAGAAGCCTTGTACGGACTGCGGCGCGATGGTCTGCGATCAGTGCCGCTTCCATTTCGACCATGGCTATGTCCCATATGGAAACCACACGCCTGAGGATATCGAGAGACTCCGCCGGGCTGAGCATAGGATAGCTGAGGTCGTACTCGAATACGGTCTCAGCGATTTTACTGAGCATACGAAACTACTTGCCGGGATCATCGAGATGAAGAAGGCTTGGGACATTTGGAACAAGCGGGAGAAGAGCTTCTGTCTCGACTGTCATCCTTTGAGATTGACCGACTTCAACCTGCAGCGGTGCTGTGGCGCGTCTGATCTCTCTCAGACCGATGGAGGATTCTATGAGCATTTCGTCGGCGACCGCTGGCTCTGTATGCCATGCTTCTTCCTCGAGGAGGCAAAGTCTGTCGAACGCAGAACGAAGATCGTCGGCCGCCTGTCGCCGATAAATGTCTATAGATACGACACGATTGAAATGTGCGATTGCGGACAGCCTGTACACGAGAACTCTATCGAGGCGTGCAAATACTGCGAGCGTGCGTCGGGTTATTGTGAGAGATTTGAGCGAGATACGATCCTGCCGCGCATCTTGAGCCAACTGGGTCACGAGGAGAAGGTTGAAGGAGAGCTAGCTGATATCTATGCGCAGCTCGGATGAGCTTTCAAGGTCGAGACCGGAGCGTCTGAATTGCTGGGGATTGAAGACATGCAATAACTTGACACTGAAACGACAAAAGCCTCATGATGACAGCAGTATGTACAGCGGGGATTGCAATTAGACAAGGCAATAGACAAGTCGAAGGACGAAGGAGCACAGCCTCGAGATGTGCAGTCAGCCTTATGCTCACCACACCACAATCACGTGCCAAAGAAACAATGTCTCGCACCTGACACTCCACACCCCAAATTTCTGAAACGGGTCATTCGAAACACATATACATCCGCATCAGGTCACTTCACAGACCTATAACCACCTGCTCGAATCCGCCTGCCGTACCCATCAAGTACACAAAATTGTACACGATTCCAGCAGCAATCATGACATCCCTTATTCCCGTTCCACTTTGCGCTCTCAAAAATGTCTTCCTCCGCTGGCTTCACCTCGACTAGAGGGCCTACAAATCCCTATCCATACCATAACGCTCGTCCACATCCTCATGCCCGTCATCATCACGATCCTCGACACGTACATTTTGCGGACGATCTGACGCCATCGGCTTTGACGCTGCGCATCAAGCTTGGACCGAATACTCGCCCAACAGCAATTATCAAGATCAGCATTTACTTCGAGGCAGGTCTTTTGCCTAGGATCCGGGTCAAGACCAAGAGGCCGAAGGATAGGAGGAGGAGGCGGGTTTATGTTGACGATACTCCACTGAGATACTGAGGAGCTGGAGCAAAAGACCAAATTCATGCATTCGATATCGTTCATCATGGGTATCAGCTTGTCGTCATTCCTGTCCATCCAGCACGAGTTCAACTCTTGCCTCCATAGTGCAAAGCACGAAACCATCAGACCTCAAACAAGGCCAACTCCGACATTGCTTTTAACTCATCGGCCGGTAGCACCGTCGGTTCTTGGATCAGCGCCACCATTAGCTGGCTCGTCCGTGGCACCGCCAGTCAAGTAGTCGGCTCGCTCGGCCTCCTCGTACTCGTTGATAAGGTCCATCACTATTTCTCGCGACGTATCAAATTCCGCAAATCCGTCTCGGAAGGGCTCGTGGCGTTTGTACTGCTCTAAGAAAGCGTTGCGCTTCCTTAATCGGTCATACTGGAAGACGATACGTTTGAACAAGGTAGCGATTCCGGTATGGTTTGCAAGCATAAGGCCTGATACACGAGGCGGTGCGCGCGTAGTATAAGGAGGCTGTGTATACGGAGAAGTCCTGGTAAGAGCAACTTGGATGCTCGCTGGTCCCCACGGGATGAAGGAGGCAAGGTTCCTTTCTCGGATTCGGAGCAATGACTTGTGTACCTGGGACATGTCAGTAGCGATTCGGCTGTCAAGACTCAGACTGCTTACATCTGTCGGGTCTGCCTCGCCCATGATAATGTTCAATATGGAGATATAGCAGCTGTTCTTGCTGGGCTTGGCAGAAACCATCTGGTTCTTGGGTTGCAGGAGACGTCTCATAACATCCAACACAGTGGTCTTCCGCACCGTTCTTGCAGCTTCCACGTTGTCACCTGTGAAGGGTGTGTAGCTCGTCTGCAAAAAGTGGCATCTTGGAGTTGGTATCAGGCTCGCCACAATGCCAACAAGGTCGTTGTGCATGTATCCAGGATATCGCAAGGTGGTGGTCGCTGCGGACATCACAGTGCTGACGAGTTGATTAGTTTGCTCGAAAGACGGCTCCTGGACATGGAGCGTATCTGCTGCTATGCGAGATAGAGCGCCGTTATCCAGGACAGTCACCGCGTCGGCGTTCTGAGTTAGTCTTCGCAGCGCGAGCAGTGAGTTGTATGGTTGGACAACCACATCACCAGCATTTTGCGTATCGGGGAAAACAGAGTAGGTCTGTATTATTTTCTTCGGAAAGCGGTCGTTCAGTCGCTCCAGGAGGAAAGAGCCAAGGCCTGACCCTGTACCGCCTGCAATGGAGTGCAACAGCATGAAGCCCTGTCGCCAGTCAGTATGTTGACATTTGGTATCGCAAACTTGACATGTCACACCTCAAGACTATCGCTTCCGTCTGCTTCGCGATCAATCATGTCCAGCACTTCATCCTGCACCTGCCCTCCCATATCGTAGCCTGCAGCCCAGTTGTTGCCCGCACCCGTGCCCTCTTTATGGATGTAGAAATTCTCTGGATTATAGATGTTCTTGTATGGCCCAGTCTGTATTCCATTGATTACTCTTGGTTCCAGATCGAGGAGGATCGCTCGTGGTATGTAGCGTGTATCGTCGGACTGGTAGAAGAAGACATCTTTGCGGTCACCGCCTTCGGTCGCAAAGTCTGCAAGGTTGCCATTTTGATCGATGCCGTGCTCGAGGCATAGTTGGCGCCAAAATTGGGAGCCGACTAGCAGTTGTTGTCAGTATGCGGTTCGGTTCGACCTCGCTTGGGAGCGTTACGCACCGCTGTTGCCGCACTGGCCTGCTTGGAGCGTGATGATTTCACTGTCGTCGCGTCAGTCAGCAAGCAATAGTCAGCAAGATGCGCACGGGAGCATACCGCGGCATCGTATGGACAGGTCATGCGCGTTGCGTGAGATGTTTCTCGAGGAAAGTCAAATGGTCTGGTCAGGGACGACGCGATGGAGGGGCAGCGCGTTTCTGCCAAGCCTCCGCTTCGCTTTCACATGTCGTTTGCTTGTACGAACTCATCATATACACAAATGCTCATTTACTTTTCGATGCCCTCCCAGCGCCTGCGCTTGCTGTATGTATACACTCTATGCTCTCTTCGGAACCTTCTCTATCAGACTCGTGCTCGACTTCGAATTCAGCCTCCTCCGGAACAACCAGAATAATGCTGAGATCATAATATATATTCGCGTGATTTGCACCAAAGATCGGAAGCCCACAGGTATCTTAGGCTCCTTGCTGTACTCATCAAATTTGTCGCAAACGTCCAGAAACATGGGCGGATCGTCTGTGATGACCCCATCGAGTTTTCTCCGGATGCACCACTCCATTCGATCTTTCGCGTTCACAGTCCAGGCCATCGTCTGTCGATGATACTTCTCCTGACAGTCCTCAATAAAAGTCCTTCCGCCAGGCGCCATTAGCATAGGCAAAAGTATGCTGAAGCCAGCATTTGGGCTCGAGAAAAAGTGCCGCGCATAGGATATTTTGAAGCCGATATGAATGACTGAAAAGCCAGGCAGATACCGTGCTGCTAAAGGAAGGTATTTGGCAGCCCACAAGCCCAAAACGATTCGCTGACTCCATGGCTTTCCCAGAGACGGCGGAGCTTCTTCGATGGTTGAGCCAATTAGTCTCATGATGTCGTCTGCGTTGTTGTCGAGCTTGATATCAAGACAGATCCAGATCTCCTCCATACCAGGTCTGGATAAGCAGTCGAGAAGGTCTTTTAATCTCGGCATTGGCACATGTGGTGCTGCCAGCGTTCTCAGATCTTTGATCTCGTCCCAGTTCTTGTCAAGGATCTTTTCGTTCTTGCCGAAACAGCGCTTCAAGGTAGCATCATGGCTCAGAACAACGACATCGTCCTTTGTGAGATGCATGTCTGTTTCGATTGCATCTGCGCCAGCTTCGATGGCCCTCTCAAACGACAAGATCGTATTCTCCGGGTACTTCGCCTTGTAACCACGATGCGCTATGCATTGTGGCATCTTACGCTTGCGCTTGTCTCTTTTCGCCATTGCGAAGCTGGAAATTGGGAAGACCGTATCGTCGGTCAATGTCACCGGGGAGTCGAGTTTCTCTACACCTGGCTGAACGACCATAGGAGGAATCAGCCCTGGTAGAGGTGTTGGCGACGGTGCTGCCTTAGATTCGCGAGCCGTCATGTTGCTAATGATCACTAGACACCTCCGTAGCAGGGCCGTGATGGGAAAGTCCAGTAGCCGGTGCTGTCTCCGAGCGATGTTGCCCACCTTTTAAGACACCATCTCGGAGCCGAAATCGCTGCTAAGGCCTGACAGCGAGTGAAACGAAAGTCAAGGGTGAGTATAGTAGGAAAACATGCAGGTTCTGAAGGTATCATCACACCCACTCGGTCTGTTGGGTGTCCGAGGTGGCCCGCCTTCGTTACGTTGCAAACAAGCCATCCATCAGGTGCAAGCCACACTATCCTTTTAAGCTCACACCAATCCTCTTGAGCGAATTCGAAAGATCGGGTCTCCTCGTTTGGCGGGCCGTGATGCAGGAGCCGCCCATTCTGACAAGTCATCCTCCGCAATGGGCAAATCTTAGAGAGTTTGCAGATGTTTCGAAGCTGCTTCGTTGTCAAGAGCTGCCATATGCGACACGCAGGTTTCTCAGTTCGACCGGGGTCGGGTCTTGTCGTCCAGGATGCTGCCTTCGATCACACGCCATTTGAGCGATTTACCAGGGTAACGATTATGCTTACTAGTGAAGCGTGAATTTAGCCTTGTGATTCGTCTTCTGCACGGTGCACACAGCGCGAACCGCGTGACGACAAGCTTTTCGGACTTTGGCTTGCATGGTCGCACGAGAGCCACGCTGTGTACCATGCCGAGATTACAACTGGCTCGACCCATCGGAAAGCAACGGTACCTAGCTAGTAATTAAGACGACCTATAGAAAGCTCGCTCGACCTCTACTAAATTACGTAATCAAATTGTCTTAATGAAAATTTAGTTAGTACTAATTAAATTCTCTAATACTTATAATATCTAAAATTAAATTTATTATAATCTAATTATAATAAGATTATAGTAGAGTTATAGCGAGGTTAGGGCGAGGTTAAGGCGAGGATATAGCGAGATTATAGATAGATTATAAATATATTCTAGTATTAAAGGGACGTAGGGATCTCGTACTATAGGGATAAGACGTAGAATAACTATCTAAGAGGTACCTAGGGAACGAGGACTTAAATAGTCGTTCGGAGGTGGCGGGCCGGCCCGTGCCGTGCCAAGTTTATTACATTCATATACGCTTCGTAATAGTACTCCCCCTCCTAAGGAAGGAGCTCCTATAACGCTATTATATCTCTCGTATATCCTACTATCGGCTTGTATCTTTCCTTCTCGGGCAGCTTAAGCGTAGCTTTTGACGGTAGTAGTTAGACTTGTAGTAGTATACGGAAGAGGTACCGCAGCCTCGTTACGATAGACCTTGCTATCGGCGACTATCTTCTCGGTAGTACCTTTATTATTATTTTGTACTATACTTCGACCTTTCGGATCGGAAGGCACCTCCTTAGAGGTAGCGGTACTATGCTCTCTTACTCCGGTCTCCCTTAACTTAGGCGTAACTAACGGTAGCTCTTCCTTATACGAGCTCTTATCGGGTTAGTCTAAAGGACGGCTATTTAGGATTACTACAAGCCTATACTATATAACGGATAAGTACGTATCGAGAGCGTCCGGTCTAGGCTTGTTAGGGTACTTCGCATAGAATTCTTTTACTAACTCTTTACTTCCGGGGATAAATAATTCCTAGTCTTTCTATTATAGTCTCTTATAACCGACCCACTTAACTCGGTATTAACCCTTCTTCTATCGTATTCGAACGGCTAAGTCTAAGATAGCTTCTACTTCTTAATACTCTTCTCCGTCGTTATTAATCTCGACCGGTAGTAGCTCGTAGAGGAGGTCGTTATATTATCTATAGAGAGGGTCGAACGTAGCTAGTCGCAATAGACTTGTATAGAAGACGCGGTAGATACGTATAGAATCGGGCAATTTAAGGCGATAGGAGCGGCGACCGACTAACTTCTTAATCTCGTA
>JAASFE010006017.1:366038-447044 GCA_013365205.1 Pseudocercospora cruenta
AATAGATTATATTTCTTAATAAAATTTTATTAAATAAATTTTTAAGAAACTTATTAAAAGATCTATTAGAATCCTTTAGTAATATTTTACTTAAGATAACTAGCCCTGACCTATTATTATCTTAGACGACTCATCGTATAATTAAGCTTTATACGAGAGGTCAGTAGAACTATCCGATAGGTCGAACTTGCCAGCCCTTCGTACCATGCCGTACGTCTACCTCACAATTTCCACGATGCTCAGGTCTACAAAAGCAACAACGATATATCATTTCTGCATACCACCCGGCCGAGATTAAGGCCAAGCCGATGAGCTTGACACAGCTCTCACGTGCAGCCGACGTAGGACGGGCTTCGTCATCTTGCATTCAGGTTGGACGACGTAGACTGACAGCAGATCTACTCTCAATAAGGCAATTGCGATTGTGCAGACAAGTTTTTGGGTAGGAACAGAAAGCATATTAAGACACTGCGCCTCATGGCATCAGCTATAAGTATTGTCCCACCAGCCTCTCCTTCGCACGTCATAAAATCAGCTTGAGGAGAGCTTCATATCCGGCCTAATACCCAAGTACAGCAGCAAGGCATTAACCAACAGCAGCCTAAGCACATATAGAAACACCTTCCAAGATGACGACCATCGTACCTCCGGCCCTCGCGCCATTCCAACCACCGCTCGGTCCTCAGCCAGCGAGTCCGATCCTTTACAGCGCGAATCAAGTCGTCCTACGCATGAAAGAGAAAGTATGGTCGCTGAGCGGCGATGACTTTACTGTCCAGACAGTGGAAGGAGCACACATAATGAAAGTCAAGGGCAAGCTCGTATCAATCCACAATAAGAAGAAGTTCGTTGTACGTATATGCCGTCCTCTGTAGGGCATATGGCCCTGCTCACATAGAGACAGGACATGCAAAACAACGAGATCTTCGCCCTCTCCGAAAAGAAGTTGAAGCTCAACAAGACCTTCCACGGCGAGGCACCTGGAGCACATAACTTTGAGATCAAAGGACATTTCTCTCTCGGCTCAAGCAAGAGTACTGTAGAGTTTGTCAACAACTCAGATCGCACCACGGTCGAGCTGCAAGTCAAAGGAGACTGGTTCGATCGTACTGCGAATATTAGTCTGGGTGATCGTGTTGTTGCACAGATAAGCCGAAGCTTCTTCAATGCTAGAGAGGTGTTTGACGACAAGCAGACTGTGAGTGTAACTCGATGAGACATTTGGGCATCTACTGACAAGTGATAGTACTTCGTGACCGTGGCACCAAATGTGGATCTCAGTTTGATAGCAGCTGTCTGTGTCTGCCTTGATGAGCGTGAGAATGACTAGAGAATGACATTGAATGGAAATCAGTGAATGACATTCATGTTTAAACAGCCCTAGAGATCCAGTCACCAGTCAAGACCTACATGAGCTATGACTATTGCCCTGTAATCCCATAAGACGCGTGAAAACGTCGCAAATTCACGCCTCTCACTCTCTGCTATCCTCATAAGACGATGTAGGACCGTCTAATACAATGTAGTAGCTTGGTGAAGTGAAGCATGAGGTGGATGTAATCCTCACCTCTCCTGCTGAATCTCGACATCGGCTTGGTGATACTTGAAGGACCAGATTCCGTGGTCAGAGCGCTCATTGTATTCTAAACCAGAGTGCTCAGTAGTGTGAGCGTTGCCGCTGGCTCGCCTAACCTCCGGTCTCTTGATGTACGAACAGTCCATGAAGATAAGGTATACTTTCGATGTTCACACCTTCCCATCCATGCTTTAGCAGAAGCCTCTTTGGTTTAGTGATCGGCGTCATCCCCCTTTTGCTAATTCAGATCCCCTTCTCACTCTTCGTCCTCATCTGTGTATTCGTCTGTGTATTCATCGTCTGAGTCGCTGCTCACATCATCTAGCTCCCGCTCTAGCGCGTGAACCGCCGCAAGTGGATCTACTCGAGTGTTCGGTGCACTGATGGCTGCGGAGGCACTGTTACCTTCAGCTTCCTCAGATTCAGACTCAGACTCCTCGTCCTCAGTCACAATGATCTCATCGACATAACGACGCAGCAGAGTCTCGAGTAGGATGTCCAACATAGCGTTGTCGTCCTCGAAGATGTACTCCCACATCTCGCCGTCTGCTTGTACGATATTCTCTTCGTGAGTGTTCAGCGGTTCTATGCTCTCGACCGCGATGTCTGTAACAGTGTGGTCTTCCATATCGGCTCGAAAGGCCACCACCACGCCTCTCCGAGAGCTGGGATGATCGAGTAGCTGTGTTAGGAAAGGTGGGGCCATAATTATCGTGTTACGGCGCAGCTCCTGCAAGAGAAGGTTGACAGATGCAGTGATTGTATGCAAAGGTCTGTCTCCAGTCTCCTCGGTCGTTTCAATTGCAGTGTGCTGCGCACCGTCGTTGTTGACCACATTTCCTTCTCTCTGGTCGAACATATGATGGAGCTGGGGCATTGAACGATCATCAAAGCCATTGTTGGGCCCAAAATCGTCTCCACTGCCGCTCTCTTCATCCCCCTCGAGTTCCTCCAAGTCTGATTCATCTGCAGACTCTGCATCGCTGACCAGTTCACCATCAGTGAGTTCCTCCGCCGCCTCGAGCTCGTCGTCGAAAACAGCATTGGGTTCACCAGGCTGGCCAAATCGTGGATGGTTGTCTTCTCGCGCCCAGTGACCACTATCTGCTTGGGCTTCCTTGCCGCAGAGGAAGCAGAAGTCGGTCTGGCATTTGGGGCAGACCAACTGATTGCAACCGGATTTGAGGGCGTATGCCTCCGCACATGATGGACCAGGACAGAACTGAACATCCTTTCCAACTTTCTGACCCAGCTTACCCTGCATGTAGGCGCGGTCGATCCTCTCGAACGTGCATTCATGACTAGTGCTTGGACCGTGGTAGGGGAAGCCACACCTACCGCAGAGGTCACCGAGACATCGATAGCAGGTGACCGTCTCGGATGGGTCCTTTCGCTCACATGTCACCGCGTTGCAAAGCTCCATTTGTTCGCCATTCAAGGCTGCACGCGCTTGAGCTGCCTGATCCAGGGCAACCACTTCGGGAGCAGAAGCGCCTAGTGCTGGTGCGTCGGAAGAGAGCATAACGTGACGACAAGGCACCTTATCTACCACGCTGTACTCCATCTCGCGCCGTTGGAAGGGTTGAATGTAGAGTGGGCCAAGGAATGGGCGAAAGTCCGATACATCAAGACCTTGCGGGACAGGGTATGCTGCTTGAGCGCGCATCGCATTGTCAAAAAGGGGGATGATGTTGTTCTCAATGCAGTCGAAGCATACATCGTCGTTCAGGCTCTGGACATAGTGGAATTTGATGTCGCTGCTTGCATCTTCGCAGATGAGGCACTTCTGCTCGTGGTTCGATGGCGACATGTTGGCAACGGTGCTCGAGGTGGCTGTTGCTGGTCTGCGATACGTTGGGTCCCCAGCTGCTGTCTTTGCAGTTGGAAGAAGTCGCGCGATCAGGAGATGTTGGCAAGCTCGCGTTCCTTGGGTAGCTGCGCGTAAGGCCCGAAAGGTAATCGAGGACGCAAGTGACTTGAAGGATAGGCAGCTCTTTTGGTTGTGCGACAGAAACGCTTTGAGATGCAGCACTGTTTCGGTGACGGGAGAAGAGCAGAGGTTGCTTGAGAGAGGAGGGCGAGAAGTCGGAGATGGTGCGGTGGCTCGGTAAGAGAGGGAGGTGCAGCAAGAGGTGCGGTCAGGGTCGCAACCGTAGCTTTAGCCCATGTTATTGCACTAGCGCGCTTCGTCAGTGAAGTGCAAGCGAACCTCGCCATGATTGTGTCCAAGCTATAAAATGTCAGTCAATATTATACCAAACGAAAGCATGCGCAGACAGCACTGGGAAATGAACGCGAAGGCAAAGAGGTCGATTTCTGCTTATATCTGGATACTCTGTCAGCATGTCTCTGCTAGCAAGCAGAGAAGAAAGAACTTGCGACCAGCACAAAGTCAACAGCGGGAGAACTTGCTTACCTTTCTTCGAACGAGGTCTATTGCAGCATGAGGAACGGATGCTTGCAACGACAGCATAGGGCGATTGTGTTATCACTTCAGGTCCATCACCATCTGATCCAGGTCCATCTATGTTTCCACTTCAAACAACCCGTCGCGTAATTTGACGACCAGCGACTGCCGGTGAATTGAAGTAGTCACGGATCTGGCGCTCCAACAGCGATGTCTGAGCTGTAGATGCATCAGACTGCTGCCGGAATGGAGCAAGTCCGACGAATTGCGCTTCAAGTCCGTCCTCACTAAAGTCGGCTATGAACTCGACATCCTCTGGAATTCGAGCAAGCCAGGGTATGTTTCGGACGGAGAGCTGCAGTCTGTCAGCCAATGCATTCCGGAATGTCGGTACGAATATGTTGGCGGCCATGAACATTCTAAGTGGGCGTCCTTCGACGGTCCTCATTAGACGTTCGATAGGTATTCCTCCAACGAACCTTGTAGGAGATCCATCATATCTGGTAGGACCACCATTCGAGGGCCAACGCGGGCAATCGCCTGTTCCAAAGGTCCAATGGCCACTATCATCGGTGGCAACCTGTCCGCAAGCAAAGCAAAAGTCTGTAGAACATCGTGGACACTTGGCATGGTTGCAGCCATCTCCCTGTTCATAGAAGCTCTTGCACTTTGGGCATCTCTGACCACGAAGATTCGCGCCTGCCAGCGGATCAGCAGTCTGCTCCTGCGTGAGGACACATTGTGAAGGATTCAAATGCGCGTTCGCCTGTTCGGCAGAATATTGCAGTTTACCGCATCTCCCGCATAGAAGACCCCAACAACGGTAACAAAGCTGAGCAGTGCTAGTCTCTTCCCTTGAACACGGGGCTGCACCGCAGGACTGGATCTGTGTTCCCTGAGCGTTAGCAATAGCGATATCATCTGGACAAAGAGCTAGATTCTTACCAGTGATACCGCCCCTGGGTGGTGCAGTTTCCGATGCAATCATGTGTGTGCAGTATACACGAGTCTCACCCATGAGGTACTCTTGTTCGATGCGTTCGTATCGATCCACGAATTCTTGGCCAAGTAATGACACGAAGTCCGCAGCCTTAGGTCGTCTATTGTTTGCTTTGAGCTGGAGCCAGTCATCTTCATATTCCAGAGCTGCGTGAAATCGAGGAACCAAGATATTTGTGGCGCAGTCTCGGCATGACATGTTGCCGTCAAAGGTGATCAAGTCTGCCACTGGCACAGCCTCGTCGCAGCAGGGGCATTTCATCGTTTGGTCAGGCATGGCGTTATGCGGAAGCTGTGTTAGAAGATCGTCAGGTATGCTGGAGTGGGTGAATGTATGGTCTGGTATCGTCCCGCGATACTAGAGTGAGTTGAGTTGCGTGAGTTAGTGAGCAAGCGACAATGTACAATGGCCGCGGTGATATATATGAGCACTTTCGCAACGAAGCATTGTGAATCGTGCCTTTTGTCCGCCGCTTTGTCCCTAAATTCATTGACAAAGATCTCCTTTGTGACATACTTGCATGCTGTGTTGCGCTCGGGAGCATGGTCCGTCAACTTGTTGCATATTTCGCCTGTCATCGAGCATCCTTAGTACTGCATTTGTCTTGTTGTCGAGTGCAATAGGCATTGCACTACCGCACCGTGCGGCCATAGTTGGCTTGATCTCGTTCTCCAAGATCTAGTAGCTCGAGCACAGAGCGACATGCTGCGCTGAAGCGAATCACTCCATCGTACTGGATAGTGCCAATGACAAAGAAGGCGTGAATGGCGCCTAACTTGCACGCAGATTGTGGTTTCCGTGCAGCCCTCTGCGCGCTCCTACATGCCTTCTTCCTATGATTTGGCTTGAGACGCTGCCTGTTGTGTCCTCCATGTCTTATGATATCCGAGCTCTTTCTTCACCCACCGCGGCGGGTCGTTGAACATTTGAGCATTCACTCGAGATCTCTTGGTTCAATGGTCCTGCAGTCCGCGTTGGCAAAAGCGAGGCGTCCGTGCGCCAACGAGACTCTTGGCAGAAACTCCACATCCTGTGTGTCCTTTCGACTACAAGCCATTCTTGCTTTCTGTCATCAGCACAAGTACTATTTCTCTCACGAGACATCGCTGTGTAATACTGAACGGCACTCGATCCGATCCCACAAGTCATGATGGTCGCGGGAAAGCCCTTTGTCTTGCGCTAAAGAGCTCTGCAGCTACCTCCGAATGAGCTACAGTGGCCGAGCATTTCGATTTCGATTTCCAGCGCAACTTGTGCAGCACTGGAACCCAAAACAGCACTAGGACATGAAGTGGACAATTTGTTCAGCGAGGAGAGGCTTTCACGGCCATTCTGGACTTGGAAGAAGCTGGCGGTAATATCTTCACTCGCCTGGGAATATCCATGCGCGCTAGAGAGCGGAAAAACTATCGGCCGACTACAGACATATCGGACCTCTTCTCTCGAAGTTTGAAAGCCGCAACAACAATACGCCTAGAGCATGCTCCTCGTCGCAATCAAGCACAGCGATACGCTCAGCGTAATTGCGATGCATCACGCGATAATGGAAGCTGCGGAAGCGGTGAGCTGGCAAGATAATAAGCCCAATTTCCTCTTGTTCTCTTTCTCTTCCTTTCATTCCACTTTCTACTGCTCTCTTACTCTTTTTGGAGATCTTGCACGGCTTTACACAAGGCGAGTTCTGTCAGCCTACACTCACTCTGCCTCAAACTCACACACATAGCCGTCCACACTGTAAGTCACTTCCCTACGACCCACCTCACTGTCTGTGTTCATTGCCCTGCTACGCAAGCACGATACTCACACTTCAATGTTACGATTGAGCTCAGACACTCACCATACGCTTCTCATACTGACCGGAACACAGCTGAAATATCGCCATGGCACCTCATGCCAACGACTCAGAAGGCTATGCCACTGGCCTGACCGCTGCCGAGATCGGTGTTGCTGTTCCACCTTTGGCAGAATTCACAGTTGACGCACCAAACGTCACCTACAGTGATGCAGACATCCAAAGCAAGTACCGCTACCACACCACTCAGGTCAAGCGTGTCGATGGCAAGTTCGTTGCAAAGCCACACGAATCTGTCTACGACTTCAAGACCCAACGCCATGTCGGTAAGGTCGGTGTCATGCTTGTTGGACTTGGCGGCAACAACGGTACCACTGTCACCGCTGGTATCATTGCCAACCGCCGCAAGCTCACGTGGGAGACCCGTGAAGGTCCACGTGCAGCCAACTACTACGGCTCTGTGGTCATGTCTTCTACAACCAAGCTCGGCATTGACGAGGAGACTGGTGGCGATGTCAACATTCCATTGCAGAATATGCTCCCAATGGTCCACCCAGACGACCTCGTCATTGGTGGCTGGGATATTAGTGGCATGGATCTTGCCGCAGCTATGGATCGTGCCCAAGTCCTTGAGCCAACCCTCAAGCAACTCGTTAAGAAAGAAATGTCCAACGTGAAGCCTCTGCCCAGTATCTACTACCCAGACTTCATCGCCCCCAATCAAGAAGATCGAGCCGACAACATCATCGCGGGAGATAAAGCCTGCAACGAGCACGTCGAGCACATCCGCAAAGACATCCGTGACTTCAAGTCCATCAACAACCTCGATAGAGTCATCGTCCTTTGGACCGCAAACACAGAACGTTATGCCGACATCATCCCCGGTGTAAACGACACTTCCAAGAACCTCCTCGACGCCATCGCATCTGGCCACTCTGAGATCTCCCCATCAACAGTCTTCGCAGTAGCCTGCATCCTCGAAAACGCTCCCTTCATCAACGGCTCACCCCAAAACACCTTCGTACCAGGCTGCGTAGCCCTGGCGTCCGAACACAACGCCTTCATCGGCGGCGACGACTTCAAATCCGGACAAACAAAGATGAAGTCCGCACTCGTAGACTTCCTCATCAACGCCGGAATCAAACTCACATCCATCGCCTCATACAACCATCTCGGAAACAACGACGGCAAGAACCTATCCTCCCAAAAACAATTCCGATCAAAAGAAATCTCAAAATCTAACGTTGTCGACGACATGGTCGCCGCCAACAACGTCCTCTACGCCAAAGACGAACACCCAGACCACACCGTCGTCATCAAATACATGCCTGCCGTCGGAGACAACAAACGCGCTTTGGACGAATACTACGCTGAGATCTTCCTCGGTGGTCACCAGACCATCTCAATCTTCAACGTTTGTGAAGATTCTCTTCTAGCATCACCACTCATCATCGATCTCGTTCTCATCACAGAACTTATGACGAGAATCCAGTGGAAGAATGATGGAGAGACAGAGTACAAGAATTTCCATTCTGTGCTTAGTGTTTTGAGTTATATGTTGAAAGCCCCGATGACTCCTACGGGAACTCCGGTTGTTAATGCTTTGGGGAAGCAGAGGAGTGCGCTTATTAATATCATGAGAGCTTGTGTGGGATTGGAACCGGAGAATGATATGACATTGGAACATAAGTTGTTTTAGATGGGGATTTGCATGAGTGGTGAAGGGGTAGACCGGTTCAACATTATAGAGAGGATAGGAGGGCATGAGATGTGTCGGATCTAATGATGAGTCTTGCTTCGCATGGTCTGGCTGATAGAAGATAGTAGTATAGACAGGTATCGCATGGAAACTCTCACAATATCACACGATGTCATTCATGTTTATGTTCTTTTTGAGGTGACGCGGCGTCTCAGTGAAAGAAGTGGTCTCATCATAGTACATCTGCGAGTGGAGCAGTCCATCATAATTCTACATATTTACAAAAAGCGCCTTCACAATGCCGCTGAACATCAACGCTTTCATTTGGTATCATCATTCATCATAAGCCCTCCGTCAACTCCAAATTAACTGTCTACACCTCTGACGGAGCAATGATATCAAGATGCTCGCCGCCATGTCTAGTGACAACCTTCGCAACATCCCCACTCTTGATCGTGCCTCGGATGATCTTATCCGCAAGACTATTGCCGACCTCTTTCGAGATTAGTCGGTTGAGAGGCCGAGCACCGTATCGAGGATCGTAGCCTTTGTCGCAAAGCCAAGTCTTAACATCATCGCTGACTTCGAGCGAGATGCGTCGATCATCCAGTCTCGCCTGCAGTTCTTTGAGTCTGATGTCCACAATGTCGCGGAGTGCCTCTTTCGATAGACGTTTGAAGATAATGAATTCGTCTATTCGATTGAGGAACTCGGGTGGGTATGACATCTGGACCACATCCATGACCTGCTTCTTGACATCTTGGCTGATCTCGCTTCCGGAACTCTCGTCAGCGACCAAAGCTTCGGCTCCGAGGTTGGATGTGAGGACGATGATAGTGTTGCGGAAGTCGACTTTGTGGCCCTGAGCATCGGTGAGCTTGCCTTCGTCCAAGACTTGAAGTAGTAGTGTGCTGATGTCGCGGTGTGCCTTTTCGAACTCGTCGAAGAGCAGAACCGAGTATGGCTTGCGGCGGACTGCTTCAGTGAGCTGACCAGCATCTTCGTAGCCAACGTATCCAGCCGGGCTGCCAATGAGACGGCTAACTGTATGCTTCTCTTGAAACTCAGACATGTCAAAGCGAACGACAGCTGATTCGGTCGAGAAAAGGAAGTTCGCCATCTTTTTGCACAGCTCAGTCTTGCCGACACCAGTCGGCCCCAGGAACATAAACGATGCCAGAGGCCTATTCTCTCCGCTCAGACCTGCGCGTTGCATTCTTACAGCATTGGCTACAGCTGTCAATGCCTCGTCTTGGCCCCGGACTGACTTGCGAAGTGTGTCTTCCATGTGGATGAGCTTCTCGATTTCGCCGCTCATTAACTTGGTGACAGGAATGCCTGTGGCCTTGGCTACGACGGCAGCAATGTCATCCGCAGTGACTGAATCGTGAATAAGTGTGTCGCTCTTTGCCTTCGATTCACCACCCTGGTCCTCGGGCAGCTTTTTCTGCAGCTCAGGAATTCGAGCATATCGCAGCTCGCTAGCCTTTGCAAAGTTGCCTTCTCGCTGTGCCTGTTCAAGCTCAACTCGAGCTCGCTCTAACTCTTCTTTCGTGCGCTTGATCTCTTCGATCTCGGCACGCTCTCTCTCCCATTTCTCCACCAATGCGCCAACCTCATCTTGTTTGAGCGTCAGGGTTTTCTCGAGCTGCTCTCGCCGCTCTTTACTGGCAATGTCACTTTCTTTTCGTAGTGATTCCAGCTCGATTTGTATCGTCATAATCTGTCGATCAAGTTCCTGTATGGCATCCGGTTTGCTTTCTTGCTGTAATCTGAGAGCAGAAGCTGCCTCGTCGACCAGATCGATCGCCTTGTCGGGCAGAAATCGATCGGTAATGTATCGATTGCTGTACGCTGCGGCAGCAACAAGGGCACCGTCTGTGATCCTGACTCCGTGATGTACTTCGTATCGGTCTTTAATGCCTCGTAAGATCGAGACTGTATCCTGTACCGTAGGCTCTCCAACCAAAATAGGCTGGAAGCGACGTGCTAACGCAACGTCTTTTTCGATTTGACGATATTCATTCAGTGTCGTGGCACCACAGCATTGCAACTCTCCTCTTGACAAGGCCGGCTTCAGGAGATTGCTGGCATCGATACTGCCTTCAGCTTTGCCCAGCCCAAGCAGTGTGTGAAGCTCGTCAACAAACAGTATGACACCACCCTTAGCGTCGCCAACCTCTTTCAACACAGCCTTTAATCTTTCTTCGAAGTCACCTCGGAATTTGGCGCCTGCGATCAAGCTACCAAGATCGAGTGAGATGACTCTCTTGTCCTTGATACTCTCTGGGACGTCGCCCTGAACTATCCGCTGAGCGAGACCTTCCAGTATGGCAGTCTTACCAGTACCGGCTTGACCAATGAGTACTGGGTTATTCTTGGTTCTCCTCGACAAAATTTGGATCGTTCGATGTATCTCAGCATCTCTTCCAATGACTGGATCGAGTTTTCCATCTTTCGCCTTAGCAGTCAAATCGACACCATACTGCTCAAGCGCTGGTTTCTCTGGCTCGCCTCCAAGATTCATTCGATGCGCGCCACCTGGAGGGTGCGGCTTGCCATTGGCGTAGGTTCGACATTGTGATATTGATGCAGGTGTTGCCCTTGCTATTGTTGGAAGCAGACTTGATCGTTCGATGTGTGTTGCAGCTCGTAATGCGTTTCGTGGTAGAGGGTATCGTACAGAGGCAATGCGCCTTGCAGCGCTCCTACCTGTGGCAGGTATCATTATGCAACGCGGTGAATGAGTATGGGATCGAAAGTGATGAGAATTCAATTCAGAAACCTACTGTGACTACAGAAGAGAAGTATTGGATGGGCATGCATATATCGATGAACCTCTCACGAGATGGTCGAAGCCAGAGAACCAACGAGCAGCTTCGAAGCAAATCCCAGTCGCATACATTCTTTTTCGGCATAGCGCTCCCGCTTGGGCAGCCGAGACTAGTCTGAATCAGAATTGTGAGCAAGTCCCCTCGCTAGAGAAGCATACAAATTTCAACAACACCACCACACAAGCACCTTTTGGACTAAACACAGTCAATTCTACTCCAAAGTCCAGCTTGCATCCCAGATCCAGAGTCGCACGCATATACAATGGGTTTCACCGACTTCGTCTCCGACGCAGGCCTCACCAGTACGTCGTCGCTGCGACACCACCGCCTCCTGTTCATGAGCTAAGAATTATACAGTCCTTGACAACTGGGTCAAGACTCGCTCATACATCATCGGGTATGTTGACTCCTCCTCCATAATGCGTCCTCCTACACCTTCCATGATGAACACAATTTGGTCCGTGTTATTGAGCAGCTTAAGACCCTGCAAATGAAACCATCCAAAGCGCTTGTCGCACCTCTGATTTTTGCCGCAACAATTACCATTATTCTACATTGAAATCGACTTGGACAACCACTGACTGTCCATTAGCTATGGCCCATCTCAAGCAGATGTGAAGGTCTTCCAGGCTTTCAAGGAGGGACCAAAGGTCGAGAAGTTCCCACACGCCTACCGATGGTACAAGCACATCTCCACCTTCGAGCCAGAGTTCTCTCAGCTCCCAGGTGACCCAAGCAAGGCTGCCACCGCCTACGGCCCAGAGTCCAGCGAGCTCACCCTCAACCCTGCTAAGGCACCAGAGAAGGCTGCTGAGGAGGACGACGACGATGTCGACCTTTTCGGCTCTGATGACGAGGAGGAGGATGCAGAGGCTGCCCGTGTCCGAGAAGAGCGATTGGCCGAGTACAAGAAGAAGAAGGAAGGCAAGACCAAGCCAGCCGCCAAGTCTATTGTCACACTCGATGTCAAGCCATGGGGTATGCTGAGACACCACATTCATGCCAAAGGAACACGTCACTAACATCTTTACAGACGACGAGACTGACATGAAGGCCCTTGAAGAGTCTGTGCGTAGCATCGAGAAGGACGGTCTTGTTTGGGGTGCATCCAAGCTCGTTGCTGTTGGTTTCGGCATCAAAAAGCTCCAGATCAACTTGGTTGTTGAGGACGAGAAGATTTCTCTCGATGAGCTTCAGGAGGAGATTGACGGCTTCGAGGACTACGTCCAGTCCTCTGACGTTGCCGCTATGCAAAAGTTGTAGATGGCAGCATGTGGCTGCACGGGCATAGATTTCTGGCTGTGATGAAGGCAGCTTCTGCTCGGATTGACAGCAGGAATTGCTGACCTCATGGCTTGATGTTTTACGACGCATAGACAGTGATACCACCAAAAGCAAGGGGCATACAGCTTGCATATGAATGACAGGCAATCACTGGTAGATGCATTATACAATGAAATACTCATCCCGATCGGGGTTCGTCACTTCGATCACATGAAATTTGTCCCTCCGTCCCTACTGCCAAGCCTGATGCGGCTCGAAGCTATCGACGTCAACTTCTACGTCCAGCACCTCGAATTCTGTACTGATATCAAACGTTCACACCACCCATAGCCACTCAGCAAGACGTCAAGATGGGCTTCGCATCAAATGTGATCAACGTAGCTGGCCTGGTGTTCCTGTCGCATGCGTACGTTAAAAAGCTTCCAAATGCGGATCCATGTATCAGCTGCAACATTTTGCTAACACATTCTACCAACAGAGTCTACAGCTCATACGAACACTCTCTACTCCCGACGTCGTCCACATTGCCTCCGCCCAGCTCATTTCTTCCGCGCGCATTAGATCCAAATATCAGCATACCGACAGACATCATCCTTGAAACTCTCTTCTCAGTACTGCTTCTCTGTGTCGGGGTGGTGTTAGGCAGCGCAGATCTGAAACCAATACAATGGAATGTTTGGGCAGGAAATCTAGAAAGGAGCAAAGAGGCGAGAAAGATTGAGGAAGTGGGTGTGGGAGGTGGTAACCCGTATGCTGGGCTGGAGGAGAGGAGTGGATTTGCGGATATCAGAGCGCAGAGGAAGGAGTTTGCCGAGTGGGTGAAGGGTGGTGGGCAGAAGGCAGTGTTGTCGTGATATAGAAACATACTATTGCATGAAATCCGCATGGATGGCGAGCTACGAGCTGTCTACACAACAGAGGATGAGCAGCCTGAACACCCACAGGACCTTTCCGGCGCCTTGCGCTATCAGTGGATCAGCAGAGCGATGCAAACACGCGCATTGTAGCGTGAAGGGCTCGTTTTGAAGACCATATTCTGTCGAGAGATGGGACAGAGTCGCTCCTTCCTCGAAAAGACGCGTGAGCTGGTGAGCTTCGAACACCAACGTCGCAAACGCGTTTCTGGCCCGCACTTTCACCCACCCACAACGTTGCACTCGGTTGACATCGAAACGGCATCACACAAAATGCGGTCGTCTGCTACTGCGACCAAGCGCCGGCGCAGCAACGAGACCGCCGCTTCAAGGCGTGGACGAGCACGAACAACGTCCGCGCGCTCCACCAATTTAGCAGACTCTCGACAATCCTCAGGCTCACGTGGCTCATACAACCCACAGTGGCAGTTTCGCAATGCCCTCCCTCGCACACCTTCATATGCATCAAGCGTCACCTCTCATGGCGGCGTTGGCCGCGATGTGGTAGATGACCCTCGAAGCGTGGCAAGCACGCAGTTGCCGGTTGAGGAGATCGACATCTTCGACGATGAATCCTTGAACGAGGTCGCTATGGCGGTGAATGTCACAGATCGTGGTACCGTGTGAGTCTTTTCTAGCATCCGCACATATTGTTCTCTGTGTCCTGGCTGACCTCCCACCCTCTACTTCTAGTGGATGTGCTTACTACAATGCGAGAGCAGAGACTTTATACTTCATGGAAGACGTACCGCTTGGTGGTGCTGACATTGTCGATTCTTGTACGTGATACGATACCATACCTGATTCAGCTGACAGACCGCAGTGAAACTCTTCATTGATCCCACCATGATCCTGACCTCAACCAAATGCAATGAAGAGACTATCGGTCGTCTCGATCCACAAATGCGAGACGCTCATCTCAGAACTGCCTCGGTGGATGGCCGCAGCGACCAGACCAGCCTTCCATATCTGTTGGAGTGTCGACCGAATGTTGAATTCGGCTACGACTCTGCAAGAAATAAGCTCGTCAATCTCCGTATTGGACAGACCGGAGGACCGACTGTCACTTACACTGTGCCCGGAGATGTGATGACCCATGATGACGACCGCCAGTCATCTGATAATGGTTTTCATGGTGGTCAAGCCTCCTTGCTTCGTCTATCCGGCTGGATAAACCTGGAAAGTCGATTGACTGTTGGCTGTGCAGGTGCTGTGCTCGCCTACCTTCAGCGCAGAAGAGCTACTACCTATCTGCCTGGGGATAGAGATGCTGAGTCCATGTTCAGAATTGCTCGAGTTGAGATGTTCAGCCTGAAGGACTCCATGTTCGTCAATGCCGACACTTTACTGTCACTCCAAATCACCACGACCGAGTCACATCCCAATGCTCAGCAGCAGGGACCAGTGAAATCTGGAGGGTCGAAAGAAGGTCTTTCCGTCTACGGCCTTTTCCACCCTCTGGCCAAGACCCAGCAGGGAAGACAGATACTCCGACAGCTGTTCCTCCGTCCTAGCATGAACATAGAAATCATCAATGAGCGTCACAATACCTTGGGTCTGTTCCTGCAACCAGAGAACCTGAGTGTCCTCGATCGCCTTTCCAAGACCTTGAAAGGCGTTAAGAATATGCGCATCGTAACCACCAACCTGCGTAAGGGTAACAGTAGCGGACCGGACAGTAGAGGCAAGGCGATTCCCGCCTCAGCTTGGTACAGTTTACATGGTTTCCTGTATTGCTGTCTCAGCATACTGGACGCTTTGGCTGACATGCCTGGAGCTACGCACCTTGCGCTTCACCACAAAGTCGAGGAGAAGTTCGATCGGCAGCGTATCGCAGAAGTCGGCCAATGCATCGCTGAAGTCATCGACTTCGAGAGTTCAAAGGAGGAGAAGCGTACCGTCATCATGCCTAGAGTGAGCGCTGAGCTCGATGAGCTCCGTCGATCCTGGGCTGGAATTGACGACATGCTTTCTGAGGTTGCAGTGGTGATTGCCAACTTGGTTCCCACTGACATCCGCAGCCAGCTCAACGTTGTCTTCTTCCCACAGATTGGCTTCTTAATCTCAATCTGCCATGAAGAAGACGATGTGCCGGTCCCTTATGCTGGTACCGACGACGATCCTTGGGAGAAGATGTTCCACTCAACGGACGCCTCCTACTACAAGAACGCTCACATGACAGAAATGGACGAGCAGTTCGGGGACATCCACGGCCAGATCATCGACCTGGAAATTGAGATTGTGCAAATGCTCGCACAGCGTGTCCTGGAGTATGAAGATCTAATCATCTCCTGCTCCGAAGTATGCGGTGAAGTCGATGCTCTCGTCGCTCTGGCCCAGGGTGCGAAGCTATACAATCTCGTCCGACCCCAAATGACCAACGACAACATCATCAAGATCAAGAACGGCCGACACATCCTGCAGGAACTCACCGTTCCAACCTTCGTTCCGAACGACACCTACCTCGTCGGCGGCAACGGGGACGCTGAACAAGAACCTTCGCCACACAGAACTCGAGACCCACGAACCCAACCGCAACAAGACCCCAACATGCTCATCCTCACTGGACCAAACTACTCAGGCAAAAGCATCTACCTCAAACAAGTCGCCATAATCGTCTTCATGGCTCACATCGGCTCCTTCATTCCCGCCTCTTCAGCAAAGATCGGTCTCACAGATAAACTCCTCACACGAATCGCAACCCGTGAATCCGTCTCCAGAGTTCAAAGCGCTTTCATGATCGACCTCCAACAAGCTTCGATAGCCCTAAACCTTGCAAGCCATCGAAGTCTCGTCATAATCGACGAATTCGGGAAAGGAACAGATTCTAATGACGGAGCTGGTCTCGCAGCTGGAGTTTTCGAACATTTACTTCAACGTCGCCCAAACACTCCTAAGGTGCTTGGAGCAACGCATTTTCATGAGATCTTCGAATCTGGGTTCCTAACTCCGAAGCCGGGGTTGGGTTTGGCTTTTGCGCATATGGAGATTCAACTCGATCAGAGTTCAAGTGCTGCCGGTCGACAAATCACGTTTCTGTATAATCTTCGTTCCGGCAGAAGTACGCAGAGTTTCGGAACGGCTTGTGCGGCGATGAATGGGATCGATACAAAAGTTGTGGAGAGGGCGGAGGAATTGAATTTGCTGGCGAGCAGAGGGGAGGATCTTGTTGAGGCTTGTGCGAAGATGCCGGAGGGGGAGTTGATGGAACTTGAAGATGCTGAGAATGTTGCGAGGCGGTTTCTGATGATGGATGAGTTTGAGGATCCGAGGGAGATTCTTGATGAGCTGGTGACGGCGACGGATGTTGTGACGACAAGGGAGAGTGTCACGGAGTCATGAGAAGCTGCCTCTTTTGCGACAGATGGCGTAACGTGACTTGCTCGACGCCTTTACTTCTGTAGGGAGGAGTTGCTGAGGAAACAGGACGTTATGGAAGCATGCGGTATCGACACTCTGCTTTGAGACCGGCCGGGAAGGAAGGCTGCTGGCATACTGCTTTAACGAAAGCTGTCTCGAGCCTACTTCAGGCTGACCCTTGGAACTGTCACTTTGATCGGAAAGTTAGCGATCATACATGGTCATTAACTTTAAATTCTGTCATGCCATGTGAAACTCTGTCGATCAGCCGGAACACCCGGCTAAAGACCTCACTTGTACGCAATCGCTATCCATTACTTCTTTACATTACTGCTCCTTCTCCGGATCACTCTCACTACTCTTCTCCATCGCCGCCCCAGCAGCCATAGGGAAAGTCGGAGCAAAATGACTCCTCTCCCGAATCTTGGCACCCTTCAAATAAAACAAAATTGGCATAGGCACACATGCCAACGCTACACAGCCCAAAAGTGTTCCTGCCCACTGTACACCCATACCGTTGATCATTTGGGTTGCGAAGAGAGGGAAGCCTGCGCCAGCCAGAGATCGTAGGAATGTGTTGGCTGCGATGGCACTTGCTGCGAACATGAGGTATGCGTCGATGAGGTAGTTGAGACATTGCAGGAAGATGGACATGATGCCGAAACCAGTGAAGAGGCCTGATAAGGTGGGAGCGATCCAATGGATTGAGGGGTCGAAGCCGGTCCTGTGTGGGAAGGGTTAGTATGACATGAGGATGATTGTATTGAGAGGAGTCGACTTACCATCCGAACCAGAAGAGACCGAGGGCGAAGAAAGTGCCTCCTACAATGACTGGAGGAAGACGCCATTCTGGGATCGGCATGTTGTTGTTTGCAGCTAGCTTCTTGTTGTAGCCCGGTTGCAGGATGATCATGTATACGCCTGCAAATACCTCGCCGGTAATCATGCCGAAGAAGGGCAGGCCACCGACTCCAGGACTGAAGCCATGGATCTGCTGGAAGACGATCGGGTAGAAAGTCAGGAAGAGGTAGAGCAGACCATATACCAGAGCCATGTAAAGACTGAGCAAGAGGACGATCGGCTCAGTGAACAGCATACGCATCGGTCTGCTCAAATTCTTCTCGAGCAATTCTCGGAGGTCGACTTCGATTTCTTCTTGCTTGGCGTGGATACCCCAGTTCTTCGTTCTTCTCCTGAGATCTGCGGCTTTGTTGACGAGAATGACGGGAGGGTAGGTTTCTTCAAGGAAGACGAGCGAAAGTCCAAGCCCAAGGAAACCCATGATGGCTGTAATGTACTCGGTCCAGCGCCAGCCGAGGTATGAGGTTACGATGAAGCCGCCGATGAATGGCGCGAGCAAAGGTCCTGAGAACACCGTCATACTAAAGACCGTGATCGCAAGACCACGCTGACGATTGGAGAACATGTCTGCGAAAACGGCTCCGACGCAAGTAAGGGGGCAGGCACCAAAGAAGCCAGCGAAGAATCGACAGATAAAGATCGTCTGGGTGTCTTTTGCAACCGCGACTGCGATATTGAAGATAGAGAAGCCGAAGGAGGATATCAGCAGTGGCATTTTGCGTCCATACAGCTCACTGGAAGGTGCCCACACGATGGGTCCTGTTGCAAATCCCAAGACATAGAGCGAGACACCTAGAATGCCGACTTCTCTGGATATGCCAAATTGCTGCGCAACGACTCCAGTGGCTGTCGAGAAGATAGACGACCCGAACGCCGCTGTAAGGGTCACGAAGCCCAAGGTAATCGCAACAGGAAGCTTCTTCTTCATAGGCCAGTTTTGCGCATGAAGAGGGTCATTCGGTCCATCGAATTCAACAACGTACTCCTCGCGATCAGGAAGGTCTGGTGGATAGGGCTTGCCGGCGCCAAAAGCTGGTAAAGGTGTCGTCTCATGTCGCGTCCTAGTTCGTGATCTGATACTCTGTCCAACTGTGGCACTGTGCTGACTGCGTCCAGTCTGAATCCGGCTTAGAGCTGTAGGATGTCGTTCAAGGTCCACATCGTCTCGCTGTGTGGCCATCCTCGATACTCCGATTTCTGCTCGTTCTATTGATACGCTGGACGAAGATGATTCTGAGCTCGAGGTGCTGATTCCAGTGACTGTACGCTCTAGCGCCTCTCTTCTCTCTGCTTTCTCGATGTTGCTGGAATCCAGTGCCCTGGTCGGTGCTGGACCTGGACTGATACCAAATCTCTCTGGACTAGCTTCTCGTTCTGCCGCAGACATCCTGCGGTCTTCTGGATTCATGGCTGTCGTTCTGTCGTTCTATCCAAGCTGGTTGTAGAGTTAGAACTTCCCAATCTGCGTGCAGTCCTCAGGTATGCAGAATCGCAATTTCCTCAAGGTGAAAAGAACGAATGTCGATCGATCGACCTGTACCAGTCCTGTCTGCCACTAATAAAAAGTATTATGACTAGATAATTACGTCTCCGGCTGTCGTCGGTATATTCTAGAAGAAGTCCAGTCGCATAAAAAGTTCAAGTTGAAGATGCGTGCACGGATCGCGAAGGATGTTTGTACTAATAAACAACGTCTGTTGCCGAAGTCTCAGACCGAACGAAAACCCTACTTTAAAGGACCAGACTCTGCATTAATCAGACACGAGCCAGTGTGCGTGGCCACCACACTCTGGCCACCGGCTGCGAAGTTCTTCTCTTCCTTGACAGATGATGATGATTTGCCTGTTCCTTGTCGGTGCACGGAGCTGACCTGGTTGATAAGGCCGATATGCCGAAGTTTAGGTATTGATCCTGGTCGAACCGATGGAGAATGCAAGAGGCGAAATGTGTAGATTTGTATGGGGATCGATTGCTCTCGTGTCGATGGTGAAGGTAATGAAAGAGCTGTATCTTCAGCTGCTCTTTTCTCGGGCGTAAAAGTCGGGACGGCTTGCTTTCTGCGCCCGAGCTGGAGGTGCAGCACTCAAGCGATTCTCGCGATGCGGCTAGCACGGCATCAAGGTTGCTGCCGGCGCATGATTCAGCCAATGACAAAGATGTGAGTGAGAAGCAGAGTTGACAAGCATCTGACAGCGAAAGTGCGGACAACGGCGTTTATGGCTTTTACAATACCGGCCATTTTTGACCTGAGCATTCGCGGAATGTCCGAGGAAGATGACATTGGGCATAGAGCGAACGAAGGTATGCTCTCGCACGAAGTGGCTTCGTGCTTTGTAAGTCTATTTGTGCGCAGCAATCTGACCATCTCGCTCCCGAGAGGAGGTACTGATAGCGTGCTATGCTGTCGTGTGCCGTAACGTCGTGCTACTGTACATTATGCTTGATGTGATGCTTCATGATGTTTGCGATTCATTATCGCTTCTTCTCTTCCTCCTCAGCGGTCTTCTTGACGCCCTTCACGAATGCTTCGACCGCATCGCCACCACCTAGTGGAACGCTGCCGCCGTGCATAAGACCTCCGTTCTCAATCTTTACCTGCAATGCTTCGCCGATCATAGGGAGACCACCATCCCGTAGTGCTACCGTGAGCGAGCCAAGGCTTTGGTGAAATTGTGGCGAGCGGAGCACTCGAGTTAGGATGTCCTTCTTCTGTGCTGTCGATAAAGCTTCAATTGCTGCCTGTGCAGCGGCAGGGCTAGGCTCGGTGCCCGATGTGGACTCTTCTGACTCCTGGGCGAGGAGAAAAAGTTCTGGGGGTAGATATGTGCAGAGATGGTCGATCTGTTGCGGCGACGCTGTGGATAGATACGCAGTCGTGGTCGAAGATGGGAGGAGATCGGGTAGTGTCGTGAACGGTTTGTCCTGCCGTTGTGATTGTGATCCGCTACCACCACTGCCCTTCAGAGAGTTGAGGAAGTTTTGTACAATGGCGTTTGTGTCTTGCGCACCTGAGGAAGCACTACCTGGGCCATTCGTGTTAGCGAAGACTTATCACCGAAATAATGCGAAACAACACGCAGCTAAGAAAGCAGACAATCCATGAGTGTAGCAACGTAGTTTCAGCACTTCCGTACATGATGCATTCTCACAGACGCCGTCTTCCTGCCCGTACTTGATACAATGAAGCTGCTGCTGTTGCAGCTGATGCATTTCGCCTCCAGCGCCTTGCTTGATAACGATGAGACTTCCAACAACTTACGCTCGGCCTCCGTCCGCACCACCTTCTCTGCTTGCCTCGCCCTCCTCTCGCGGGTCACCGCCTGTGGCATCAGCACCAGCACCACCAGTCTCCTGTCGTTCTAATGAAGAGCCGCCCTGATCGATCTCCATAGCATCCGCATCGCCGTTTGGACCAGCGCTGTCGTCTCCGTTCCTGATGTCTTGGATCTCACGCTCGACATCAACGCCCTCGCCTTGCAGCAGCGCATCGATGATTTGACCAATTCGCTGATCCCGCTGACTGAACCAGCTCAAGTTTCCTTCCCGAGACTGTGGCTTGCTCTGCATCCAGAAGAAGTGTTTTTGGCTGCTGGATGTGAAACGGAGAACAAAGATGCGGCCAGTAGTTGGGGAGTGTAGCTCTTCAGCACCTTGCTCTTTGAGAAGTGGAATGAAGTGACCGTCTTGTGGAAACATGATGAGGTCGAGTTCGGGTTCGGTGGCAGGTGCTGAACGCGGCCGCCAGCAGAAGTGCAGCAGCTCATCTTCTTCGTATAGGTAGATGTAGCCGGGAGTTGGGTCTGGCTTGACTTTGCGGCCGGTGAAGTCGCATTTGCCGGCTTTGAATGTGATGAGGGGTGTTGCGGCCATGTTGGGTGGATGTGGTGTGTTTGGTCGCGTGTCGATGTTTCGTGGAAGTCAGAGCTCTTGGTGAAGGCACGGCAAGCTTGCCTGATGTCAGCGAGCCAGAGTGCTAGCCTGGATTTTAAGGCACACTCCGAAGAGCTTGGCACTGAGCCCACCGGCAGCAAATCCAACCTCCCGACTGCGCTTCGAACTTCGAAAGCGAGGACTTCATCGGCCATACTAACAAAAAACAGCACCTTCCTTTCGGTACGACCTGCGAAATACCACCCAATTTACGACTGTACTAATCCCGCGATAGTTGCTGTCAAAATGTCGACCGTTCAGAAGACACCTGCCGACCAGAAGGCTGCCAGTAAATATTATCCCGCGGACAACGATGCACAGGCAAAGAAGGTATGAATTACCTGTTATCTGAGAGGGAAGGGTCGAGATTTGCAGCGGCAGAAATTTGCCATTGGATGGATATCAAGACCATGCACTAACATATCGATACACAGTCCCGCAAGGCCATCCGCCCATTCAAGCCGCGCGCATCTCTCCAGCCAGGTGCTGTCCTGATTCTCCTCGCTGGTCGCTTCCGTGGCAAGCGCGTCATCCTCCTCAAGGTCCTCGACCAGGGAACTCTCCTCGTTACTGGCCCATTCAAGCTTAACGGTGTCCCACTCCGCCGCGTCAACGCCCGCTACGTGATTGCGACCAAGACCAAGGTCGATCTCTCTGGTCTCGACAAGGCATCCGTCGACAAAGTCTCTGGCGAGAACTACTTCGCCCGCGACAAGAAGGCCGACAAGAAGGGTAGCAAGGAGGCTTTCTTCCAGCAGGGCGAGAAGCCACAGAAGAAGGAGGTTGCTGGTGAGCGTGCAGAGGACCAGAAGAAGGTCGACAAGGCATTGCTCGCCTCTATCAAGAAGGAGCCTCTGCTCCTCGGATACCTTTCGACTAGCTTCAGCCTGCGAAAGGGTGACCGGCCGCATGAGATGGTCTTCTAAATGCATTGCACAGCGAGATGGGAAAGATGGGGATTCTATGGCGATGGAGGTCATTGGCGTTGCAACTCGTACTAGTTTTCTGTGTCGCATAGACGAGGTTGTGGGCAGAAGTATGATCCCGCCGAATCATGAACTTCGTAAAATGCAGGACAACCACAAATGAATGAGAAGCTACGACAAAACAGCCACGACACTGTTCCACGTTTCGATTCCCGACTGGTATTGCTTCGCGTGCAGTAAACGCTCCGTGCCCGCATGGTACCCGAGCATAGTCTCAGCAGCACCACGAGCATCCGAGCCGTTACCCAATGCTACCATCGCACCAATGCTCACGAGAATTAGCTAATCGCTGAAAGCTAACATGCAGGTAGTGGCGACGACTCGAACAATGTAATGGCGACCAGATTCGTATTCACACACCGGCAGTCATTCGCATCAGATTCCAGCCTTGCATCTGCCCTCGCTTCTGAAACAATATATTCACCAAGATCATCATATTTCGGACCGTGCTATCGAGTGCTGCACCCATATGCGAAACGCCACAGACAATCTAGTGCTATGACAGAACTAGGAGCCATCTGTTCCAGCCCGGCACCTCTCACTCTACTTGACATGGCCAGTACTACTGCAACGAGTCTGTACATCTCATTCCACGATCCTTACCTCGGCAATCTAGAATGCCACTTTCGATATGATACCGTAGTAATGATCCGGTGTTGAATACATGTGACTCCAAACCAAAACCTCAAACAACGTCATGTGTGAAACAATTCTTGGCACTCGCAACTTCCTTCTTTGCCTTCCAAGTGCCTTCTCCTACCATTCACTCATTCACAACACAACAGCAACATGCATCCCCTCTGCTACGGAAGACTTGCACTGGGCATCGCAATACCTACGATTGCAGTCATGATCACACCAAAACACAACGAGAAAGAGCGAAATCCAACATCGAGAACCACGAAACCAGAAGGCTGAGAAGCAGACTTGGATGTTCATGATATTTGCATTCAATTCCTGGATCTCATCTTGCTGCTAGAGCACATCTTTGCCCTCCGAATGCATTATGTACAAGCAAATGACTGGCTTGCGCTCGACCTCCTTCTGCTATAAGGGGAATCCCAAGAAACGCCTGGCAAAATCGCCACAAATGCATTTGATCCCCGATCCTCGTGGCCCATTCATACGATCATTGCGCCTTAAAAATCTGCCAGACCATTTTGCACGGCTCTAAAGGAAAGAACATGAAGAACAACGCTGCTCACGACGGTCATCATCGTCTTGAGTATCGTGTCCCGTGTGTTCTCCTGTCATCAGAGCTTGCGCTGCCTGGGGGTCGAAGTCAGTATTTCATTCTCAGCGATTCAGTTCGGACTTGTACTCACTGGCACTAGTGTAATAATCGCTCGAGTAAGAGTACTCAGAGTACTTCTCGTCGTTCCTCCTCCTGTTATCTCTCTTTCGCTTGAGGCCAAGCACAGCCCAGAGAGCCGCAAGACCAGCTCCAACGCCGAGCAAATTCCTTCCATCGTGAGATTTCTTGTCCCGACGATCGACACGAGCTGGCGGTCTTGAAGCACCGTACCATGTTCGTCCACCACCAGCGCCACCGTGGTGAGAATGGTGCGAGTATCGCTCTTCTTCCACTACTTCTCGTCTCCGTCTGCGTCCTCCGAGTCCGAAGCATGCGAGACAGCCATCGAGAAGACCCTTGAGACAGCAGTAGAAGCAGAGCAATCCGAGCAGAAGCAGACCCGCAAGCACGCCAATGACGATACCAGCGATCGCACCTCCGGAAAGTCCTCCTCCTCCATTGTCCTGCTCAGATCCAGTCACTGTAACATTGGCGCCAGTTGCGACAGGCGACATGAATGGGACTGTGGTCGTTGGGCTGGCTGTCGTGGTGATCGTCTGATAAGCCGAAGAAGTCGGGCGTACTGGCGCACCAGCTGTCGCACCACCTCCTCCAACAACAGTAGGGTACCCACTAGGATATCCAGAACTTCCACCACCAGCCGCCTCTTTGCATTGCGACTGCTCTTGGCTGAAGCAGTATTGGTTGCTCGCGCAGCATATTGTTCCGCAAGACTGCTGGTTCGCGCCACAAGAGATTCCTGTCGCGGCAGCTCCTCCAATATACGTCGACATGACACTCGTCACAGTCACAAGATCTGTCTGAACGTACGTTGTCGTATACAAGGAATAGTATCCTCCCGATCCACCAGCAGCTGTGGCCTGCGTCCCGCCATTAGCTGTACACGACACTATTGATGCAGCATCGGTATAGCAGGCTTGACCAGAACCACAGCACAGTTGTCCATAGTATCCGCAAGTCGTGCCGGCGCAGGCTTGTCTACCGAAGAGTTCGTTGAGAGAGAATCCGGCTAGTTTCGCTGGTATCGGATCTGGAAATGCGAGGATCGATTGCGGTGCGAGAAGAATTGTCGTGAGGAGATGCAGCAGCGGCCGTGGCACTTGATTGAAGCGCATGGCTGCAATCGCCTCGAAGGCCTTGCAAAACTGTTCTTGTCGAGCTGAGGAATGTGGATGTCGTTCGGAATGCACCAATGCTGCACTCCACCCCGCAGCTGGTGGAGGTGAGCTTTTGGTTCCGTTCACCGCTTCTCAAAGTGAAAGTCGTTGCGTGTATAAAATCTGTGCTTTGCGATCAGAGAACAGCCTTTCTCAATAACGAGTGTGTGTAAGTGAAAGGTTGGAAAGAACTCCCCAATTCGTTTCTGTTCAGGTAGCTATCCGTTCGATCTGCTGTGCTGTGCTGCTGTGGCTGGCAAGCCCAACCTCCTTCCCCACCACCTGAATTATCTTCTTGCGTCGCGACTGTGAGTATGACGCGTAGTCAGTTCTCTTGGTAGATTCGTGCGTTGTAATGTACTTTCGGTATCTTCTATCTCTACCACACGTCGCTCTGCTCAACTCAACTCCCAAGGCTGTGGTTGCTTCATCATTCGTTGTCCGGCGCAACGGTTGTCGGATGGAAGCCTGGACCTTCGGTTCGGCGAGGCTCTCAGGTCCGGCAAGGATCAGCGTTCATCTCGAGAACAACCACGAACACGAACACGAAATTCAGCATCAGTCTTTTGTGTCCATTTGATCATTTGCGTTCACGAATTCGATGAACACACATTACCCTCTCCCATTTTCGTCTATCTACATCCCATCGTACAAGTCATAAATGAGCTGGTCGCACCGCCGCACTGTCAACGACGAAGTCGAATAGGGTAGATATCGACAAGTTGTTTTGCGCATCAATAATATGCCATGAACAGGGTACAACATTTATCGCGGTGAAGTTGATGAGGGACTCTTATCTCTCCTCTCCACAGCCTGTCCGCTATCCATTTCGATTCCGGCGTTACTTCCAGGAAGTTCTTGCGGCACAATCTGCTGCGGCGGCTCACCCCACTTCTGATAACTAGGCGGTCGAGGTGACCATTCTGAGCCGTTTTGTTGTGGTGAACTGTGGTATGAGGGCACCATTGGCGATGTATTGTAGCCTTCTGTGAGAAACGTGTCAGCAGCCAGTCTTCTCAGCTCAGGATTGCAAGACTTACGAGGCACATGCTTGAAAATGGTAGTCGCTTGATCAGGCGGTAATTCTGATACGCCTTGACCTGATAGTTCAGCTCCCGCTGAACCGTCTTCATTCTTCTTCGATGCAGCGTTCCTCTTACTCCTTCGACGAAACCACCACACGCCAAATACGAAGGCTGCTAGTACAACGACTCCGCCCACGACTCCTCCTGCTATCGCACCAGTATTGGTGCTCGATCCCGAGGCGGCGGCTGTAGATTGTGTCCATGTTGTGTTAAGGCTCAAGAAAGGTTGTGCATCGGCTGGATTCTGTGATAGAAATGCGCCAGCGAGCGCGTCGTTCGGGCAGCCTGTGTCGGTCCCGCAGCCAGATTCTGAGCAGCAGCCCCAGAAAGGTGGGTCTGTGTAGGCGCAAGTGTAGAAAAGACCTGAGAAGTGATATTCAGCAAGTGTGACGATTCTGCCTGGTAGTCGGACGTCTTACCGTTCGAGCATTGTTGATCAGGTATTTGCCCATACTGTTCTGCATCGAACTCTGTTTTCACCAGGTTTCCCGCCGGACAACCCACTGCACAAGGATCACTCAGACAACATCCTACGAATCTGCTCCCATCTCCACAAGCATAGAATCGCCCGCCTTCGGGGCAGGTCATATTTGGGGTCGTCATGGCTGCTGTTGCTGTCGAGGTGCCAGTTGCGAAAGTCGAGATGTAGACGTAAGGCTGATCAAAGCAGATCAAGTCAAGTAAGAGAACGAGTAGACCTCTGAAGGATGCATGCACTGTTCATCATAAAGCAGTGCCGGCCCAACACGCGGCCCTGCTACCAAGGCTGGCTATGTTCTAGGTCATGTACAACACATGGCTAACATCCTGCGTGCCATGCGGATCGACCGACAAAAGGACAATAAGCGGCGGTCAGCCGACGGATTGTCCGACTTAAATACGACCACCATGTTGCTGCTATACTTACTCGTGAGTGCATTTGGTCGTCAAAGTTGCGTCAAAAGACTGCTTGAAAAGATGCACAGATTTGCTGGCAATGCGACAACATATTAGCTGTCTGTATGTGTCTCAACTTTTCCGATCGTTCTGAAACTGTGGTTTCGATCTATCTTGCCATGCCAGTGCCGTGCGACTGCCATGCAGCGAAGGATTGTCAGCTTTGCAAGATGTCTTGGAGGCCAAGAGCCAGCTGAACCAAGCCAATCTCCACTTGTGGGTAGTGCAAGTGAGAGTGGCACCGAGTGGCGTGGACGGACAAAGTCGTGCTTCCGATATTGTATCGCAGCTCGCTACCACATCGTCCACGCTATCGATGCATGTTCAACGTCAAGTCGGGGTATGTCTCGGCCGTTGTGCACACACTGCAGCTGCCAAGCGAACCAGTATCCTGCGTAGCCCTGAGCCGGGGTCAATGCAAGCACGATGTCAAGAGTTGTGAGAGACAGCAGCCTTTCAATTCTCGTAATCAAATTCAACCCTAGGCGCGAGTAGTTCCAGAATAGTTCGCAGGAGACTGAGATTCGAATCAGGATCCAGCATAAATTGGAAGTTGCGTTGTTCGGCTCTCCAGCCTGATCCTTTCCGTGGATCCTTCGGCGCCGGGAGCTAGAAGTAGAGAAGCATATATCAGAGACTTCCTTCCCATACAGTCGTCACCAGCGCTGCACTCAGACTATGGTGCAGTCTGAGCGTATGACCCTTTGACAAGCCAGATTTTAAGTGACAGCCTGGGACATCAGGAAACTGACTGTGGCTGAAGCATGCTGGGTCCGGGACCCTGTCACCTATTCTTCGTAAGCAGGCACCGTCAGGAATCGTAGCGAGTCGTGTCCATCAGCGACATATCCAGTGCGGCAATATTTCAAAGCTCGACTTTCATCGGAACCACCAATTGACCTGGACTTGTCAGATGACCGTATATCTCAACCTCTGCTTGTGACTCACAGAGCCCGTCATGTCGTTTCCAATGCCCTTTATGCTATGCCACCATCCTTTAGGAATGAAGAGAGCGTCGCCAGCATGCAAATTGACCTCGAAACAGTCATCGTGGAATGATGTCGTCTCATGCCAGACTTCAGCCTCCAATGCCTTCTTTTCTTCCCCTGCCATCATCTCTTCGCCTCGCATTGTTGCTGAGGCTGAACCGCCAATCACTTCTTGGACCTTGGCAAAGATGCCATGCCCGATGCTTGGATTGAACAGCCTCACAACCTTCTGCCCAGCTAGCTGGACGAAGAGGTTTGGGTTTGGGTCCCTATGCAATGGAGTATATGTGGGCGCTCTGCCGAGCCAAATGGAGGAATCGTAGACGTCGCCCTTTCCCGCCTTGAGGACTATTTCGGGAGTGGGTACGTCGTTAACAAGTGCACGAGGCAGGTCGGCGAGCGGAGCTTGAGCTAGATATACTTGGACAGTTGGAGTCGTCGTAGTATTTGAGGCACTGGTAAAGAAGTCGTTAGATTCGCTAGTCCTCCTTACGGCGCGAGCTCCAGGCACGTAGGAACTGAAGTATCGATTGTGATGAGGCTGGAACTGTGAAGATGAAGCCTTGACGCACTCGAGGAAGAAGCTGAACGACTGCTCGATTCGAGTAAAGTCGTTGTCGTTTGATATCTCTAGCGGAACGATAGTGCTACCCCATTTCGCAAGATATGTGGTATTGAGGGTCAAGTTGTTCTTCGCATCTTTCAGAAACCACTTCTTCACGGCTGGCATTTCGATGAATGTGCTTCTAGGGAGCAAGGCGGGTGTCGCTGGTTCGAAGGCATCACGCTGGAACGTAGGTAGGGCGGCATCGTGGAGGATGGGTACAGTTTTTGGGGTGCTGGTAGAGGCATAATGTCTACATTGAGCCTTCGCTGTGCTCAGCACACGACTGCGTAGCATCAGTAGCGAAAGAATGTGTTGCGACTCGACAAGAAAGACGTGTGGGTGGAGTGTTTCATGATCGAGGACGATGCACAGTCGGTGCCAAAATTGGTGGCACAAAAGTTCAGACAGCGGAAGCAAGACAACACAACAATGATATCAAACTATAGACACAACAATTAATATGTGCTGAGATGGTCGCAGCATCGCCTGTAGAGATCCGCTTGGCATATCGCCATCTCTATCAAGGTCTTCTACGAGCAGTACAATACGCAAAGCCTGCACGATATATCGTCCGAGACCGTTTGAGAGCTGGTTTCGAGGAGCAGAGCGGCAACTGCTTTGAGCCAAAGCGAATTGCGAATACTCTGGAATTTCTGAATGGAGCTGCAAAGACAAGAGGCCTAGAGCACAAGATACTGAAGAATCTCGTACTTGTCTACTGGGGCGAGACAAGTAACAGACTATACACGCCGTGAGCTTTGCCGTTGTAGTCATTCTAATACCTTGAGCAAATGGACTGATGAATGTTACACAGGCGTAAGGATATTCTGCCTCTACGGAGAAATGCATACAAGAACTTCAATCGGACGCTTGATAAGTTGAATGAAAGCATGGAGATGTGCCTGAAGTGAAACATATCAGTTCTACTCTGATGATCTTCAGCACTGCGAGCCGCCCACGATCCATGTGGTCTAGAATGACACCTAGCCATGGGAGGTGTATACGTGTCACCTCACAATGTGGCAGGGAGCCTATTGACTTATCTCATGTGAGCAGAGCTCGCAACCATGAGCTTGAGCTTGAGCTTCCGTAGTAGGACGAGTTCATCCGGCCTTTGTAGATGGCCAACCGTCTTGGATGGACAGGCGGAAGGGAATGGACCTCAGAAACAAGATATTCATGCATGGATGCCTGTAACCAGTGCTCGAAATCTTGTCCCATTGACACCGATATCAATCTTCTTCTGAATAAAACTTTTCCTGTATAACCATTTCAACACCCATACGCCTTCGCTCATGTTGAATGGAGCCTCTCAAAATGCTCAAGTGGGTATCTGTAACGCCAGCTCATCTATCACATTTTTCCCAATCCAATCTTCAGCTCTTTCTTAATCACAGCCTCCTCTGTCTATTTCGACTTCTTTCCTGCCTTCTGCTCCCTCTCCCTCTTCGCATAGATCTCCGCAGTGAAAGGATCCTCAAAAGCCAAAGCGATCTGATACACCAAAAGTACCAATCCACTAAGCGCGAGACCCGCAGGCTTCCCATACCACAGCGCCGTGCCCACAAAGCTCAGCGTACTTCCATAGTACATAGGACTTCCCGTGACATTGAATGGGAATCCCGTCACAATATGGTCCATGAGGATCCCAAAGTAATCTCCCAAATATGTTCCCGTAACGCCAAGAGCCCACATACTGCTCAGGACAAGAACATTGCCGCTAGCGACCAGTCCAACAGCGAGACCTTGCGAGAGGAAGCCTTCGAGGGCGGGATGTGAGGGCTGGGCTCGAAGGGCTCGTTCGTATAGTGCATCCCGGATCAGACCGATTGAGAAGATCGTGACGGCGAGAGCATAGCAGCCATATCGTGGATTACCGCCGGCGAGCTTCGTTATGGTTTTGTTTCGGTACTCGGATCGTGCTGCGAGGTTCCAAAAGGTAGGGTTGAAGATGATGGAAGCTGCAGATACTGTAGGACTTGTTAGCTCGAGGCGAGTAATTTTGAGCGTCTCCTCCTCACTTACTCCAAAGCGTCGGCTGGCTGAGGTCCACGTAGCTCAGAATGCTCGCCATCTTTGCTTAGAATCTGTCAAGGAATGAGGTGAATGTCAGGAAACAAAATTTGAGCTTGCTAAGAGCATTGAGGAGGCTCATCGAGAGCTACGACGTCAATCACATGGGTAGTGGAACTCAAGGAAGTGGGGTTGCAGATCCCCGGCTGTTGCTATAGAGCTTCATGAAAATCAGTTTTAACATGAGGTCAACAGAGGACGTGGCATGTGTGAGAGCGGGAAGAGATCATCGTTCATAGCAGATTTGATCTCTGCTATCGTTCACTGCTTGTCCAATATGTACGTTCTGTCCAGTCTGTACTTCTCGAGCTACTGCCCACTTCGAGCCAATGGGTTGACCTGGTTCGATTTGCAAGTGAATGGACCTCCAAAATTGTCTGCCTCGTACCCATCCATGATCGACTGCACAGTAGCATAAGTGCCACCGCTCAAGAACAAAAGGCCGATCATGATGAGAACAATGTTGAATATGAATCCAATCCAGCCTCGAATGCCACGAGTCTTGAAATAGTCTGGGCCATAGTCCGCAGCTCTCATGCGCATATAAGCCACTCCCCAGAAGATGAATCCGAAGAAGCTGTCGAAGAGCGAGCTCATCAAAGACAGCAGGTCTGCGAAGAATGGAATCACTTCTGCGATGATGAAGGCGAACACCCAGGTCACTGCAAGGATTCCAGCCCAGCCAGCCCAACCAGTGATGGTGTTAGAGGTCATGTGGCGAGTTCCAGCGAAAAGTCGGAAGAAGACGAAGCGGGCAGAGACCGAGGCGTACAATACTCCAAGGAAAATGATTGTTGGAATCATGAAGGAGAAAGAGACCTTGAGATAGACGTCGTTACCAAGAGATCCGAAGGCTGGTGCGGTGTTGTAGTTGGTGCCGGTATATCCATAGACGATTCCTCCTACGAGTGAGAAAAGGATAATCTCAGCGATGGTGACAGCCCACAAAGCTTTCGGGAAATCCTTTGGCTCCTTCATCTCGGCAATGAAAGAAGGTAATGTTAGCTGGCCTATGAAGGTGTAGCTGATGTTCATGAAAGCATTCATGCCCGCAACGAAAGTGGTGCCGCTAGCTGGGACCGCGAGAACGACTGGTGCACCCTTGGAGGGCCAACCATAACCTGGATGATCTTCGATGGCTGCAAAGATTGCTGCGAGAAGCACCGAAACGAAAGTGAAGAATGCGGAGGCGCCTGCAAGCTTGGACAGCGTGTCGAACGTCCTGGGTAATGAGCTGAAGAAAGAGATAATGGCGACGATCGCCGAGAAGACTACAGTGCAGAGCCCGCCGTTGGTCATGGTGTTGAGGTATTTCGATCCGACCAGGCAGTGGAAGCCTTGAATGAATGTGTTGTTGAGCAGGAACATGACAGCCGTAAAGTACCATGCCCACTTCTTCCCCCAGAAGAGCATCTGACCTATGTCGCACACATCTTTCACTTCGGGGTGTCGCATGCAAAACTCCCTATCTTGATGTTAGACATTATCCATACGAGCTGTCCACGTAGTTTCTTACCAGACTGTGAACGAAGTGTACAGCACAAGTGCTGCTATCACAACCGTAAGGATGATTCCAGGTACCAGGCCAAGTACAGAATACGAGTATGGGAAACTCATAATAGCGAGACAAATGTACTCTGAGAAGAGCAGTGCAGCAGTCTAGAAAACGGTCAGATCCGTAACAGACGCTCAATGTCATGGAACATTTTCGCAAGATAACATATCAATGCCGCAAGCTGGGTACGATATTGAGCACGCGCAGAATCTCATACCTTCTGCCAGGAGCACGTGCGATACTGGATCTCATTGCCTGCTTCCAACTCCATCTGCTTCTCAACCGAGACAGTGTTGTCATCGGAATCGCTGTCGTTCATCTGACGACCAGCGACCGATGCAGAGATCGACTTTGTACGAGGCTTGTCGATTCTGCTCATCTTACGAGTCTCGGTTCCTCGTCTTGCGCCGCGCTCAGCAGCATCTTGCGATGATGAGAAGCCATTGTAGTAGCCAGCATCCCCAAATCCAGGCTTCTCAGCATCCAACCCATGCGATGGGTTTACAGCATTGTTATTGCCTTTGAGAGTCTGGTCGCCGAGACCGAACTCCGGTGGCCCGTCAAATACCATTGCTGCGGCTTAGGCTGGACTCCCTCCGCCAAAAGATCCAAGGAAGTGGAAGAAGATGTCGCGTAGAGAAATCAGGAGCATTAACCACAAGTCCTGATCAGTGACTGTGCAGCTCTGGCAGTGGTTAGGGATGAAGAAGGACAATGTTCAGCTAGAACCTGTCCCAGGTATGTGGTTGTAGAAGAGAACGTATGTAACGTAGTTTTCTATCGTCACAGATCTCGCTTCCAAGACTTACGCTCATGGGATCGCGCAATTCGGAGGGGCCGGGCGCACGCCAAAGGCAAGCTACAGCAGCGGTCATGGTTGGTGCTGCTTGCCGTCAATCCAACCGTCCACAGCCGTCCTTTCTGTGCCCGCCTGGCACGCAGATTCGCTGAGGGAAGAAATGCATGTCGAAGGATTGGCCCTGGGAGGGTGAGTGGAGCGCGACTCCGAGAGGCGAAACCTTATGCTTTGTTCTTCGCATCATACTGCATGGGTTGCTGGACGCGCCTGACAGAAAACTTTGGCCGGTTGAGGTGTTACATATCGAGCTAGACATTCGCTGAAGTGTATACACTTTGTTCTCCAGCTTCTGCGACGAAGCAGCTTAACCTCTACGTCGTCTGATCAAACTTCGAAGACGAACGCCCGCGAACTCGTGGAGCTTGTGGCGTCTTGTCTGCATTTCTTAGCCCTGCTTAAACGAGGTTAAGCTCCCACAGATTTTGGAAACCAGCATCATGTGGCGCGCCGGGCGTTGTTGGTCATCACGTGCTCTGAATGAAACCACTTCTTCTCAGCGCGAACCTCAACTGCAATTTCATGAGCATGTCGCTGACTAGGCGGCTATACGGCATAGATTGACACTTTCAGCACTGGCTGCGCAAGCTATTGCACTCCAACCAGCCTGGGCACGCCAGAGTGAGGATTCGTATCTCATGGCCTACAAATCGGTCTCACCACCGACATACCAGGCTGCAGCCTTGACTATCTCCAGCACAACCGCTATCTCACTGTAATTCTGTGGAGTGTAGACCATGAGAAAGCCCTTTGGCACGAACCGCTCGAACACGCCTCCCCTGGATATGGGATGCCTCTCTCCCCACCCGGCTTCCAGGACCGTTCTTGCATCAAGGGGATGCAGAGTCAGATGCAGACTGCCATCCGAAGAATGCACATGGCATATTTCCCCTCGACATGTCCTCTTAGCCGGTGACGTGGAGAAGAGACCTGTACCTTTCTTCTCAAAACAAGAGGTTCCGATCGTTAGGTGGTCGCCGCCTTTCCTGCCTAAGTCTTCGATGGCTCCCTTCAGTGCAACAAATATGTCTTGGTCGGCTCGCTGGGTGATCTGGCGATGTGGTGCAATCCCTCGAGTTTCTGGTCGAGGATGCGGGCGTTGAGGAAGTGCACGAGAGCACAAGTAGCCTTTTTTGAATTGTAGGTCTTCAGGAATTGGCGCCGGCTCATAGGGATTTCTCAGAGCGAAGAGGCCCAACAATTTGACGCGTATGTACCCAGGTATAGTGGATGGTGTGCCTCCTGGCCCCAATGCTTTCTGTGCTGGATCTTAGCCCGTGTTTGAAAGTATGTAAGAATTATTGATTAGACTGACGAAAGCTAGGAAGTCCCTTCGAAGACATAGCGAGACGGGTATGATGGTCGCTGTGATCAGAATGGCTCCTAGAATGCAGAGTGCGGAAGTAGAGTTGCTGGTATGCTGGACCGCTAACAAGATGCTCATGGTGAAAGATTACCCGGACTTGCAACAAATTGAACACTGAAATTCGTGATGTTTTTGTTACATCCAACGCTTGCAGAGATTGGCGAAGGCAGAGCGTGTTGAGTGTTTTGATATTTTCGAATTTTTGACTGGTTGCCCCTTGCCTGCTGAGATGTCAACGTGGATCAGAACTTCGGCAGCTGCGTCGAACATGCACACTTATTACATCACATTTGTTTGCTGGAAGACCGACCCAATTTGGGGAGCTGTTATCGTTTGTGTTTTGGCATACGGTGTGTTCTGACGATTGTGTAACGTGGACACGATTGACTGGTACTGCTTGTGCATTGAGAAGCCGGCAATTATTGGACAAGGGAAAGCACGAACCAGCGTTCATAGGGTTCATGCGAGCATGATCTTCTCCCATGAACGCTCAAAGGCAGTGTTCCCATTTGCTTGCTGCATTGAGCTTCCTAGAGCTGAAAGGCATCTTCAAGCCTGCTGACGCTTGCCGTGAGTTCCGCGAGTCAGCCTAGACCATTCGTACCATCACGCCCACGATTGTCTCATGACAGCTTCGTGCTCTTGACCAAGCCCTTCTTGATACCAGTTAATTCTCCGCCATAGCCTCCTCGCCCCTCACCGCCCTTGTATACAGGCTTTATGGAAGCCAGTTTCTTCTTCTTCTCGTCGAACTTCTTACGCTTCTTCACTCTCGGATTCCTTACATCTTTCTTCCGATGAGGAGTAAGGCCTTTATTCTTCTCGATGGCATAGCTGATCTTGCGCTTGCCGTCCTCGCCCACTGTTTCTTCTTGCACAACCCTGCCGCCTTGGAGCGATGCCTGTTTTTGAGCCTCTGCCAACGCAGCTTTGTCTCCCTTCTTCTTTGCCGTTCGTGCAGCTACAAGGTCGTAATAATCATCTTCCTTGGCGTCTGCGCGAATTTGCTGAGCTTGTCGGCGATCCTCGTCGTCGCTATCGCCTCCAAGGTCTGCATCAGGATTTTCATCCTTGCGCTTTCCACGCTTTTCTGCCTCTGCGTTCAGTCTGGCTTGGCGATCTTTCAATCTCTCCCGATGCGGGACGTCGTCGTCACCACCAGCGTTGCGTCCTGCAGTGCCACGCTTGTTTGCCTTTTGTGCAATCTGTGATGTGTAGAATCGCAAGCTCTTCTTCTTCAGGGCCTTGTCTGCAGCTTCACGTGCAGTAAGCGAAGCTTCCTCGCCAAGATCCGAATCATTGTCACCAGTCTCCGTTATGCGAGCGGTCTTAGTCGGCTTCTTCTTATATGGACCCAGTGCAGCATCTAGGTCTGCCAAATCCGCTTCAGTTCGCTTCAAGCGCTCAGCCTTTCGCTGTTCAGCTGCCTCGCGAGTAGCATCGGCGTATCGCTCAGCTCGAGACTTCTTCCCTTCTCGCTTGGCAAGACTGACCACAGGTTCCTGTGCGACTTCCAACTCCTCGCCAGATGACACCTGGTCCAAAGCGTATTCGTCCTCGTCGATGTCCAAAGGTAAAGACTCCTGCAAAGTCTCTACGCTCGCCCAGAGTTCTCGGCACTTCACAAGACTATCCATCACAGCATGGTCGTGCAGCTTGTGAGCAGACAACGCCACAGGTATTTCGTCATTTCCAGATGCGGTAGATGTCATCAGAGAGAAGTACATCACCAGCGCTCCGAGGTAGGCGGATGCAGCTCGGAGTTTTGTACGTGATACAGCAGACTTTGTTGCGGTCTTGCGTAGAGCTTCAAAATCCTCTTGCAAGCGCAGCAATTCTTTGCTTAAAGGCTCAAACTCTGGATATCGAGATTTAAGAAGCTTGAGCCGCTCAGCAGAGCCCATGTCGGGCGATATTTGCAGCTGCGGGAGGACTTCCGTAACCACAGCGCTCTCTTCTACCGTCGTAGCGGTCATCGCTGGGTCTGTCTCCTGCCAATCGTCTTCGCCAAACCCATAGTCTGCTGCAGTCATCTGCTGAAGCTGTTTCTTCTGCAGTCGGATAGCTTCTGCCTCTTGCTCCAAAGCCTGCTCCTCTGTCTCGGGCGCATCGTCGCCATAAAGATCGTCTTTGGACGTTCCCCATCTCAAGCCTTCTTCGTCATCTTCCTCTGCAGCACCATTCTCTGCATCGTCAGAATCTAAAGCCGCTTGATCACGAACCACCAGAGCATCGTGGTCTTCAATATCCGAATCGTCCTCATCCGAGTATCCAAGCACTTCTTCGTCCGACTGCTCTAAGAATTGTTCATTCTCTGCAATCTTGCGCCGCCTCTTGACTGCTGGATCTTCGCCTAGCCGAATTTCGTCCTGGTTTCTATGGAACTCATCGTCGTCGGAGTTGGCCACATCGTCGTACGTTCTTATGCGTTTGCGCGATTCTCTGGGGTCAATTTCTAAGCCATTTGCAGGCTCTTGCGACTGCGCTGCAGCCTTCCGCTTCTTCACCATGGTGTGTGATAAGCGTGTAGAAATCGAGACACCAGCCAGAAGATCTATCAAAAATGTTCTGGACGATGTGCATACAGACTAGGCTGGATTGGGTGGCCGGATGTCGGCGCGTCAGCCCCGACAGGCTACGGAAAGTTGAGCTGTTGGATCTGGAACAACACCTTGTCAGGCTCTGTATACTTGCTCAGGTTATTGGCAGATTGTAGGTTATTGAGCTGCTAAGCAGGCCCTCGGTACCGAGATAATCTATAATCTGTTAACCGTATACTTCAACAAGCTAAAGGCAGGCAGATTGTAGGTTATTGCATAAGTTATGAAGGGCACATACCTTTCTTTGGACCGTGCAATAATCTACAACCTATAATCTGCGAAGCTCCTCGCGAGGAGCTTTTGGCCCCAATACTCCGAGAGATTGTTAAATCTAGGTTATTACTGAAAATAATCTATAACCTGATAACCTACAACCTGCGCAAGTATACAGGGCCTCAACAACGTCCATTGTGTCACTTGGGTCACTGCAAAAGATGCATCTTCGTCTCAGGTATACGATTCTGCAGCGCAAATGAAGAAATTGCAGTGCCTGCAGACGCCACGACCTCCGATGCGATGGTCCTGGGCTCGCCAAGCGTTAAAGAGTGCTCGTTCAGCGCAAAGATCTGGCTATCACAGCATCCCGTCTATCACAGGATTGGCTACGCGATCAGTCATGTCGATTCGAATGCCTTCCTGGGAAGCGGGTGCGCATCCGAGACTAGTCTGGCCAGAAGCAGTACTCTGAGGGAGCCACAACCGACTTACACAGCACATGCCTGTTACATCTGACGCTCTCTCTTGCATGAGTATGGTGTGGTCACGTCCACTCGCCGTGCCGCTCTAACTTTCCGATTCGAAGCCGTTGCTTGAGATTTGAATGCTTTCACGGCCGTCGATTGCGTTCTCTCTGTATACACTCTCTCTTCTTCAACCGGGGATCCACTGTCCTTACTGCTAAACCACAGCGCACTCGGAATTGATGCAAACCAGCGAGCACGTTATTGATCATATTTATCAAATCTTTCAGCTTGGGCAGAAACTCCACCCAGACAATCCCAAAGTGGTCGCGTGGGTTGACTGCTTCTCGCCCTCCACCAACGCCTCCCGAGTCAGCGCTTAAGGAAGTCCTATATGCGCATACTGCAGCCAGTACTTGTGGGCGAGACCTAGCGCTCTTCGAATCTTGCTCCGTCGTTGGATCGCCATATTATGCCCAGTGTCAACGAAATGGAGAGACGCATGAGTCAAACGAGGCATCCAGATCTTCCTTTCGATAGCACTGGGCACAGCACGGAAAATGGATCGCAGAAATCTTCAAAGAGCTGGAGGCCATCTTGGATGTCGTCGCGGTCTACGAGTACACGATCACGCGGATCTAGTCGACACACATTGTCATCAATTGATTCGCACAGTACCGGTGTATCCGGTATATCCACTCGCCGCCAAGAGCACCAGAATACATACCAGCTTCCCATCACTCCTTCGGATGCAAGTCGAAATTATGAACTCAGCATTCGGGAAGAAGAAGTGCAGCTGCCGATGCGATTCTCGTTGGAAAGCTGTGTCTTCGAGTTTCCGATACCGGCTACTTTGGCGAACTCCGTCAAGAAAGATCCCGAACCTTTGCCGGTCAGTCAGCCCAACAGCAGCTCGTACCCACCAAGGATATCATCAAGACATGCTCCAGGGCCAGCAAGGGCCGGGTCCGCCACTGCGATGAGCACATCTGGCCGAACAGATTCATCGCGCAGCACTGGAAACAGTTCTAGGAAGGAGCGAAACTTGTTCGCGGAGATAGAAATGGCATCACGCGAACAGTATGGATATTGGCGCGCGTCTCTGACAGCAAGGATTCCGCCCGCTGCAGCAATATGTGGTTGTTCTATACTTACATCCCGGCTTTCCTCCCGACAAGCGAAGAACATCGACACGACATCCAGGGGAGATGTTGTAGAAGATGCCTACTTATTATGTCAGGCGCTGGATGAGAGCTCGACACCCGAAGAAGCACTGCAGACTTTGCACGCGCAGAGTGCCAGCGTCGACGTGCTTGTCATTGCTCTGCAGGCCAGCATAGAAGCAGCGCAACTGTCGATCGTACCCGTCAAGGTTGCAGCTTCCATTTATGAGAAGATCTCGGAAGCGAAGTCTAAATCGAAGAAACGAGAAACCCTCTTCCCATCCCTCATCAAGCTCTTACGAAAAATACCTCAAGATACGCTGGTCGTTCTGATGTTTTTTCTGTCGATCGCGCAACGCCTGCACGCGAAGGGCATCACCATTGACGACCGAGAGCCAGCGCTCTTCCTCCTGCAAAGTCTGTTCCCTTCAAGTCTTGCCCTATCGCCGGATCAGTTCGCAGGTGACAGCGTATCGAGGCTGTTAGCGATTCATTTTGATGAGATACCCGGGGATATGCCGTTGGTGCTGGAAGGTGTGAATCATCGTTTTGCTGCTGGGAAGAAGGTCAACTTGTTAAGTCTCATTTCTGGTCAGAGCGGGAAAGCGCAACGGCAAAGTCAGAAACCAGGACCGAGAGGTGTTCGGGAGATAGAAGGAGCAGAAGCTAAAGAGATTCAATGGTAGTGTGTAATGTGTATCGCCTCTTTTCGCTTTGCTCATCCCTTCATTCAGCCGCCAGTTTCGGTCTTGCCGAGGAGGACCCTCGACCTCCATCGCAGTAGAAGTAAGTAGATCTGCACTGCCATTTGCAGTGAACTCGAGAGATACTTCCACGCCGCATAGCTACTTCAAGGTCTCAACGTCGTGACCGGACAGTGCTGGCCACAAGAATTCCCGGAGCGATGCCCAGCGAAGCTGACGGACCTGTGGCAAGATAGTCACATATGACAGCTTGAAGGTGCAATTTTGTGTTTCCACTTAGCAGCATAAATGACCAGCGCAGCACTCACCTCGCAAAGCAACCGGGGAGGACCAGAAAAGTGTCCACGTAAGGCTGCGTCCACAAGTCGAATAAGGCAGTTGGTCGGCGCTTACATCAGACGAGGGAGTGATTACTACTTCCTGAACAAAGCAAGAATACTTCTCCGAAGCTGATACGACGGTCCGGCGGGCCTAGTTTCACAACAACATTAATCCTCTAGACCAAATTTCTCTGGTGAGCATGATTGACGATCATCGATCGATCGAGACCTCGATCGAACATCACCCAGCATATCAGTCGTTAAGGAACCAATCCATTGCGCAAGGACGATTCCCGCTGCAAGAGGCTCGGGAAACATGGCGTGACAGCTTACTCTTGATAGCGTAAACTCGCCCCTGCGGGCGAACCGGTAAGGTGGACCAGCACAGCAAGCATCAAGATGGTGGCCTCGTTTGCACACCTCGGAAGCCCTTCAACATCTAGCTATTTCCTGTCATCAACGGTCTGGCCAATTGAAGCCTCAGCTGGACTGCTAATCGTGAAGGTCACAGCTTCCAACACGTACATATGCTGTGAACAGCCCGCGTGGAGTGAACTGATCAATCTCATCCCGCTCGGTCTCCGTAGCCTATCTGGATCACATGCGGCCCGACACGTGGGACAAGCGAAGCGTTGAAGAATGTGACAAGAGGACAGGAGGCGTTGGCGCTTGCTTCCGATTTGAGGTAGATGTGCTCTGGCATCAACTTCTTGCCTCTGCTGTGGCTTGCATCGGTCGTGGAAGTCTTGTCGTGACACATTGTTGGTTGCACATCGTTCGCGTAACCTTGTCCATCGAGTAGGTTTCGTTCTTGTTGGATATTGATCCTTCTTCCTTTCGCGAGATCGATCGCCGAGGCTGTCCAGGCCATTTTGGTGATGATCAGGGATCGCAGCTCTTGGAGAGGGATGGTAGTAAAGTTCAATGACCGGCAATGTCATACAGATTCCTGCCTGCAGGGAAGCTGAACTAAACGCGCAGCGTACATCATATTGATGTGTCATCATACGCACACGCAAAGAGGGTATCTTGAAGCACATAAATCACGCCCAACGCCAAGTCGACTCCTGCAGAGGCTTAATCTAGCTCCCGTCTCAGACTCTCAGTCACTGCAGGGTAAGCTGCCGTTATTCGGTTTAGAAGCTGTAATGATGTGGTTGGAAGGGCCGGACCCCGTCAGACGAGCATTCTGATCGAAGTGATCCTTCCTTCTCTCCGCACCTGGTATGCGATGCTTTATTGGGAGCCATCTGCAATCATGCGATCGACTCCGCTTCTACTTCCTTCTACGAGCTTTCTGCTTTCGCTCGATACCGTCCATCGCTGAGTTTACTGCTCCTTGAGCTCGTTCCTTGACGTTGTGCTTTTCTGTTTCCTCGTTGATGTCGTCAAGAACATCGTCCTCATCCTTGCAAGTACTTCCGACCAGGAGATCCAACAGGCCAAGACGTCCAAAATTTCCAATGTCCCTGCCAGCCTGGACCGATTCGAAATGCGCCTCTATCCGTCGCGCCATGCCTACCAAGATGATGGTAGAGGGCAAAACCGCGTAGCCCGACCAAATGAAGAGATCCTCAAGGCTCGTTATGGCTGTGAATAGGTGCCAAGTGAGGACATGCCAGCGGAACATGTACGCAGGTAAAATTGTGGGCATCCAGACTGCTAGCAAATAATTGACGGGATGATCATAGGCAGCCACAACACTGAACGGAAAATCGATGCTATGTTGCCAATCCAAATGCCAGGTCTTCAGAACCGTGTCATAAGTATGCAGATAATATCGATGCACGACATAATGAGCGACTCCACGGACGATAAGGCCTCCAAGGATATCTTTCAGAATGGACCAAGGAAGTGGTATTGTCGACGACACTTTGATGAGACTCCGCAGGTGGAGAACTCGGCTGAACAGGATCTCCAAGAACGTCTGAAGCAAGACTGATAGCAACACATTGCCGACTGCTATCCCAGCTATTCGGAGGATTTTGTCGCGTCCCGGTCGAAGCGGCAGATGTTCGCGTCCACGAGCCTTCATGCGTCGACTCAGCTTTGGCAGAACGCAATCGAACGCCAGAAACCCGAGCGCTGGCAGAAGGAATAGAAAGCAGCGCAGAGCCAGCGTGCCATACAGCTCAATCGTCAAGTGACTGTGACTGCTCGTCATTAGCACCACACAACTCAGAACCCTAGCAAGGGTCGCGGAAGAAGGGACACTTACCTGGAGACCAGACCAAACCCTAACATAGGACAGATGTCAGCAGGCGCCTAAGGATGCAACATGGTCGCAGGGACTTCGATACGCAACTTACATGTCAACCAGAAGACTCCTAAGCTAATTGTCGTGCTAGAGCCCCCGAATATCGGCAACGCCAGCATCGACAGCAGTGGAAGTGGTATGGAGATGATGCTCGTAAGCTTCGACACCGTCTGCCCATAGAAGTCTGAGAAGCTACTAGGCAACGCGACATATCGTCCTGACATGTAGCCTTGCGAGTACGTTAGTTCGTCGCGCAGCCATTGGAGCATGCCGGTCATGATGCCTCGGCGCGGACATGGAGGTCGCGAATCGCGTAATCAAGAAATGGTTCCTGTATCAATTTGCGAGAATCAATCGTGAGAAGCACATAGTACGGCGTGCTAAAAGAGCAATTCAAGCCGGTGGTTACACACGAGCTTCAAAAGAGAGTTGCGCCGGGCCACAAACAGGGAAGCGCTTGGACCACACTGGCGACGTCGCGACGTCACTCTGCTGATCATTCTTTGCACACTTCGACTTTACGATGTTTCGCAATGATTTCGTTCGGGCTACGACATACTGAACGACACAGTGGCTCCTACCCGCCAGCGCATTGAGCATGGCTCAGTCAAGAATGAACGAGAAGCAGCTCACACCGGTCGACTGCTGCCTCTTTGCCCTGCATAACAGACAGAGCACACTTCGCTTAGAACTGCGAGAAGCGACATGCCAGATATCAGCAACAATGCTTGGGATCGTGAGCGGACCGCTTTTCGCGCTCACAGCCGACCGCACTACGGATTGCTATTTCCCGAAACCATACAAACAGGAGCGAGCGCTGTAACATGTCAGCACTGTCTAATCTCCTGTAATACTATGTCACAATCTGTGCCGCAGGGCTGAGGACGATGGACGGGATAGGATAGCGTCATCTGCACACCAATGCACGCCCAGGCCCCGGCATCCGCATTCTGGCAAGATGCTCTAGGAATAGAAGAAGCTGTCTATGCACAATGCACCGCGCATGCGGTCCTGCTGCAAGCTCGCCGCCGCAACCGGGAGTCACTGCTACCTTCATCGTTGTCGAGGCAGACATTCGGCATAGTCGGCCGAACAACGTTAGTCCATCTCGAACTTTTCCAGCGCGGCACGCATTGTCCGCATCGCTCGATGGATGGGCGACCAGGCCCTATTTGCAAGCCGTTCGCGAGATTGTCCAGCAACGATGCAGATGACTCAGATTATAGGTCTGCCTGGGTGCTGCCAGACTGTTCGAATGACATATGCCAAAGTAATCATAAGGCCTCTGACCGCAGCCTCATGATCTTCTTGCCACTTACTAAAATCCAACGCCATGTCTATATCGATCAGTCGTTGCCACCAAGATATGGCGGTCAGACATATGCACCACAAGATGGATGATAGCACGAGATCTTCAACGTCAGACCGTTCCTCCTCAGACCCTTCATATCGAATCTGTACAGTGACAAATGAGAATTGGCGTGGGAAGAACGACCCTACCGAAAGAAGGCGTATACAAAATCGGATCAATCAACGTGCCTTTCGTCAACGTCAGAGAGAAGGCTCAGACAAGAAGCAATACAAGCCTCGCCATTCCTCCAGCGAGCCATCTTCGCAATACGACGAGGATGAGGTTGACAGTCCTTACTCCGTGGACGAAGAGCCTGAGCAGTATGCCTCAGAGAGCCGAACGTCATCAGCTCCAACAACGAACCAGCCAAATGGGATGGTCGACAGCTCAGGAAGAGTCTGGGATGAGCTGGCTCAGCTGATCAACCGCAACCTCATGGCGGCAGCATCCACAAATGCTCAGCGCCTAGGAATAGCTCAAAACACTTTACAGAGTGCGAATTCAAGCCTCACACCCCGATCGACCAGCAGTGGAATACCTGCTACACTGCAACCTCTGCCTCCGCAGCATCAGGTGCCTCACGATCCGATCATCGATATCATACCACACCCACGCCTACGCTTCAACGTGCTGAGAGCAATTGCTGCACAGCAGATAGATGCTGCAGCTTTCTCGAGGGACTTGCGGGCATCAGGAGCTATGGAGAACCTGCAGGGCCAGTGGCAGCGCGGTGGGCTTGTCGTGTGGAGCTCGCCCGAACAGCTTGCATCTTGGGAGCTCTCAGCAGCATTTGTGCTGAAATGGAGCTTCCTATTACAAGGCTGCGAAGACTTCTTGCAGGCCACGAATGCCTGGCGAAGCCGACGCGGAGAGAGACTGTTTCCACAATCAATCGGCAACACAAGATGAGAGCAATCCAGTGCGGATTTAAGCGGCGATACCAAATTATTCCAGATTGTTGATCAGATTATGATGTGATAGCGTTCAGAGCGAAATGTTCAGGCGCTGCAAGGAAGGGACGGGCCCTAGAGGAGTCCTAGAGTTTGGCTCGATTAGTGATGTATTAGATACTTTCATGTTCGTTCCTCGTGCCCCCATTTTGGTACTTACTTTGGATGTTGGCTGCAGCAAGCCACAGCTGAGCTCACTCGGCTTGGCTTATCGATTGACCATCTCCACGAATCTGCACAACCGCGCTGCATCGTGAAAGACGTCTTCATCCTTACACTTCTCTTGGAAATCAAGTCACGTTCTCCATGAAGTGCAATTAGAGTTTCGATGGAAGATCCATTTGCCAATTTGAGACTCTGAAGATTCCGTCAGGATGACACTCCAACGCTTCGGACACGCCCTGTAGTGCACTCGGGCTCCCTCCGATACCTTTCGACAACGTCGATTGATTTCATCGTGCATGTACATATACGGACTTGATTCCAAAGATAGCCATGACGAGACGTGTACGCGTGCCAATTCTCCTTTCGTATACCGCGCCGGGAAACTCGAGGATTCTGGAAGTTCGTTGCATAGCGCGTCCGCTTGCCGCGTGTACATCCGAGGATCCTTTTCAGCAGCGGCTGTGTGACACCTTCCACCGGCGGAGGGAGAGAGACATGAAGGAGACCTTTCAGCAGTAGTTCGCATCCGAACTTGAACGATGAACGAGGCTTGCAGTATCTGTGCTGTAGCGAGTTGATGCGCCGTTTACAACTCGGTCGTCTTTCGCGTGGCTCTCGGATGGCGACATGGCGACATTGCAGCTGCGTTCAGCCCTGTTGCATGCTGGTAGCCACGTTCAGGTACGCAGGAATGAATCCATGTTCAGCAATCTCATGGTGCATATGCAGCGTCAGGCAGTGTGTTCCGAATGAGTAATCGCGAGCATGGAACGATCATGCCGAGCTATTTCTCGCCTGCCACGGCCCGAAAGAAGGGAGGCTCGGCCGCCGAAGGCATATGCAGCTATGCATATACCTTGCCCTCGGGCGTTTTGAAAGCGAGGGAAGTTCTGCATGAGCAGGATGGTATCTCATAGTTTTGTTCTAGCAGCTTGGCAGAATAATGTACATTGGCTTCATCCTCCAGCACACTTGCTCTCTATCCCAATTGAGTGATGAGCTTGCCTTGGTTTGAGCCATCGAACAGCTTCAACCAAGTCTTCGGGATGCCTTCGAAGTCGGTCTTAATGATCGTTTCTCCGCCCTCGATGTCAAGACGACCGTCTGCAACAGCTTCCTTGAAGAGCTCCAATGCCTTAGGGAAGTCCTTCATGAAGTCCAAGACGATGAAACCCTTGACCTGAAGCCGCATGATCACGATCTCGAACCAGTTCTTGAGACCTGTCGTTCGCTCCTGGGAGGTATTGTAGCTGCTGATGGCTCCGCAAGCAATAACACGGCCGCCCTTTCCAAGTCGCGAAAGCATTAGGTCAAGAATCTCGCCCGCAACATTGTCGAAGTAGACGTTGGCAAAATCAGGAGTAGCTTTCTTGAGATCCTCGGCGAAGGTCTTGCTCTTGTAGTTCAAGCAGACATCAGCACCGATCTTCTCGACCCATCGGCATTTCTCGTCCGTGCCAGCAATGCCAATGACCTTCTTGGAACCAATAATCTTCTTGGCAATCTGCAAGGAGCGTACAAGGTCAGTAAACTCAAATTCCTATGCGGACTCATGGTTCGCGATCTTACCTGAACTGCCATGGAACCAGTTGCACCAGCTGCGCCGCTCACGACCACAACGTCGTCCTTCGTCGTGTTGGCAACTCCAGTAAGACCAAAGTAGGCGGTCAGACCAGTCATACCAAGCGCGCCAAGGTAATGGGTCTTGCTCTTGCCTCCCGGCAAATCGCCAGCTGGTTGGACCTGGCTTGCTGGGACAACTCTGTACTCAGACCAGCCTGTCGATGCCAGAACGGTATCGCCTTTCTTGAACTTCTCGGACTTGGACTCTACCACTTCGGCAAGACCACGAGCATTCATTGGTGCTCCAAGCTGGACCGGGGGCACATACAGGCGCTCTGCCGGGATATCTGGATCGATCCATCCTCGTTGAGCTGGGTCGTTGGAAAGGCACAACAGCTTGACAAGCAGCTCATCATCTTTCGGTTCCGGCAAGTCGGCCTCCACGAGCTTGAAGGTTTGCTCGGGCCCGTCGAGCTTCGGCTCGTCTCTGGGCTTGTTCGCCAATTGCCATTGTCGTGTTTTCACCATTTTCGCTGATTGCTGTAGTATCGCTGATTCTTGGTGAAGGGTTCTTGTTAAGAGTCGAGAATGGCGACTCGGACGTTTTGCCTTATATACACCAGACCTCGGTTCTACTTCGCACGATGTTCGATTTTGACATCATTTAGCCCCTCTTGCCCTTTTGTAAGCAAGAACTGAGCATTCGTTGTTGTGAGTTGCATAAATCGCGAATCCACTTGCAAAAGCCTTTGGAATGTCTGCTACCACTTCACCAGCAGATCAGGAAGTGAACACATTCGAGACCTGCCACGCATTACAGCCATTCAAATGCCTATCCTAGGACTGTCATCACATGTTACCCACTGCTGTGGCTTTTGCGCGTATCATCTAGTTCTGATCAATGTTTTGTCCGGATCTAAAGCCGATGCTGCGCATGCTCGCTCGATCTGCGTACTTCATCTTTACGTCCCTATTGCTCTGCCCAGACATTTGTTCCACTCATCTCTGCCCCAGCTCTTGATCTGCGTCGGGCAACTTCTGAGTCGCTAGGAGGAAACTGGGCTGGACCGCTTATTGTTCGCAATGTGAGGCGTCAAATGTTCTTCATATGTCTGACCGGATTGGCGCATCGGAAGTGACGAGCAGGTCTCAACATTGGCGTTCGCGAGGCAGACCCAGAGGTCGTCATGATTCTTCAGATGGCGCGTGAAGTGGTGATAGTATCGGAAATCAGGAGAAGTAGTACTCAAGCATCGCACAACTTGTAGTCTCACTTGTGCAAGGTTCCACAGGGATCCGATTGAGTATCGTGCCCATGCTCACCCGTCAAACTCAATGCCTGCGAGCTCGACGTCACTGCAGGGGCATCCCAAGCCGAAGCTTTATTACCTCGATGTCCGTACTTGTGATAACAGAGTCTCACACCACCTCACCAAAGACACAATGACCTCCGTACGAGCTTTCCGACCTCTTCTGCGCCCAGCGCCACGAATCGCAGCTCCCGCGACACAGCAACAAGCTCGTTTCCTGAGCTGGGAAAGCTCACCTCCATTCTACACTGCCCATGCTTCCGTGACGGGAGGGAGAAAGGGAATGATCTCGGCTGAGAACCTGAACATCCAGTTGGCTGCGCCTAAGGAGCTCGGTGGACCTGGGTAGGATTCATTGATAAGACACATCGTAAGCATTTGCTGATATAGCAAATTGTACAGCAATGGCTCGAACCCCGAAGAGCTCTTTGCTGCTGGATACGGAGCTTGCTTTCAGGGGGCTATGGCCGTGACAGCTCCAAGCATAAACATCAAGCTGCCTGAAGATTCTGTCATCGATACTAAAGTGCACTTGATCGGAGACGCGAAGAAGCTTGATATGGGTATTAGGGTGGACATGAAGATTAAGTTCGGAAGTGGCATTAGCAAGGCTGATGCAGAGAAGGTTGTGGAGAAGACTAAGGAGGTCTGTCCATACAGCAGGGCAACGGCGGGCAATGTTATCACAAACACTGAGGTTATCGTTGCCTAGAGTGGGAAGAGCTGGACGAGTTGATAAGCCCCCTGAGGATCGTGTCCCTCAAAAGGTGATCTCCCTTGTTGTGATATTCGGCTACCAAAAGCTGTCTGAATAAATATATGGTCATGCTATGAACCCTTCTCGCTGCCAAATCTCGAACGTGAGCGCTTGCGTGACTGCGACCGGGGCCGGGATAGCGAGCGAGAAACGCCTTTTGCTTGATGCTTGAATCGACCTTGGCGATTGTTACCACCAGGAGTGTTGATGCTGTTCGGGGCATTGACATTTCCCGGATAGTCCTCGCCCAGCAGAGTGAACTGGTTAGGTCGCAGCTTGAGTCGTCTTTCCTCAATGGGATCCAACGCTAGCTGGACACGCTTTCGTGCCCAAGGAAAGATGACTGTGAATGCAACGCTGATGATGAAGATTGGGATGGCAGCGTAGACATACCAGATGACTGGCCAAGTGACGGTCGTTATACCGAATAACGATGCCAGAAATGATATTGGGAGGAACAGAGTGGCGACTGCGGACAGGAACGCAGAGTTGTCGGACTGTGTAGCATTTGTGATATTGAACTCCAGTTCGATCAAGTTGTTGAATCCTAACCACTGTCAGCGACTCTGTAGGTATTCACAATTTGAATTCATGAAATGGACTGTGATATACAGCGCTGGGCGTGGAACAGAGCTGACACAAGTCGAGTGAGCCATTGCAATCTCACTTACGTTCTTTCAGCCCATCAAGTGTTGAATCGAATTGTTCAAGATCCTCAACGGCATCATCCATATCGAACCACAGAGGATCTTTTTGTTCGTTCTGGGGTACATCGTCCTTCAATTTCTGAAGCTTCTTGAACGAACGAGTGTGGAAGTGCAAGTATTCCTTCATCTCGTAAAGGCGATCCACCTCGGTATGCATGCGTCGAGTTCTTATCTTGACTGGTAAATGCCTACCGTGGCTGTTGATCTCTGCTTCATCCAGTCGTGCAAGGACCTCGCCGATAATGTTCTGCCAGTCTGTAAGCAGGTAGTAAAGTCGCGAGAACGTCCAGCATATGCCCTCTTCGTCTTCGCGAGGTTGATCGAAGTCATTGTCTCGCCACAGGTAGTCGAACAGTAATTGTGTAACAATATGTTCGCTGACAGGAGTTGGTCTTGTGAAGACGAGAGTCACTGACACTTGTCGGTCAAGTTTGCATGCTCCACGGCCGCAGAACCAGACACCAGTCCGGAATCTGAACGTGTCCATTGGTGGGAGACCTTTCTCCTCCCAATGAGGAGGTTCCATATCCACAGACCAGTAATAGACCTGCGGCACATTCATGTGGCTGTCGAATGGTAAGCAACTCCTAGTTTCCAAAAAGGAAGGTTTATTCATACTCTATGATGAACGTCCAGGGCACCCATCGACCTCGTTTGGAAGCCTTCTCCGGGAACTGCCTGAAAACATCGACAACGTTAGCAAGAATTGCGAGAAAACATGCTGACAAAAAGACACTATCCTCTATACGGCATGAACAGTACTTGGGCCTCTGTGGTAGTGGGCTTTCCGTATAACTTACATAGTACTAGCATACTGGACAGCGCGATCGAGCTCGGCAATGTCCTGCCAATTGTCTTCGAGGCAGGAATGCAGTACATCGCCAAGCCACTCCTGGTATCCGTTGACAGCGATGATCAAAGGGTCGTTTGGATGTGCGCTGACTTGTTCATCGACCAAGCGTGCAAATCGGCCGGCATCGCGCGGACTGTATATTTGGATTTCGCTGTACTTTTTCGCGCTATGCCGATGTCCAACGCGGATAGCTACAGGGCTCTGAGGAGATTCCCAAGTTGGACGTCGCCTATGTGGCCGTCGCTTGTGCGACATATCTCTTGGCGTGCTACACCGGAGGCGTTGTGAGAGACTGTGCTGGCTTGCAATTTGTTGTTAACCGCCGCAGGAGTAAGAACGGAGGATGTGGGTCTTGCTCTACTATGCTCCTGCGTGTTCGACACCTCGAAGTTTCCAAAATAGGCACTGAACAGTACTGAGACAGCTGCACACCATCTTGCTGACACCTACATTGGTATTCGCGTCCTCTGTGATCAGCTGGCTGTGGCGCCGAGGAGCTGCTCTCAGCCGCCGGCAGTAACCATGGCGGGTGCCATCGTGACCGGTCTACTCCACCTTGCGCGACCACTGTCCAAGATACAAAGGCATAGTTGATCCCTTGAACGACCATGTGAATGCTCTTGTATGAAGCTGTCAAGTTTCAGCAGAGAGGACAGACGTGTAGCCAAGAGCCAAGACCGTCGGAGTGCAAGCCCGTCAATGAGATCTGGATGCGGCGGAGTCCAAGCCCAACAATGATTCGTCCGCTCCTGCCCGAATATCTTCTCACTGCTAACCACATTCATCAAATGCGCTCACACCAAGAAACTCATCTGCCATGGCAGAATCTCTTGGAGCACAGCATCTCTCGCAGGTGCATCGTCTTCCTGTACATAACAATACCGCCTTGATTAGCGGACGGCGCGTACCACATTCACACCAACAAAACCAGAGCCAGATCAGCTCGCCAAGGAAGTCAACATTAACCTCAACCTTGCAATCTCCGCACCTCCCGGGAGACACACCAACAAGACCTGAGGACATCTGTCTAGTCTACGGTCTTCAAGACGGGGAGGTCGCTCGCAGTCGAATTCGCAATATTTCTCTGACGTAGAAGCGCGACCACTTTTGAGACAACCGCAATCCAGTCAGATCCTACAGTCAACAGCCGAAGCCATGGACCACATGGACATGGGGTCGGGCTCCAGCTCGAGCATGTCGATGTCAATGGTCTTCACGACTGACCATTCCACGCCCCTTTACTCATCAGCGTGGACACCTTCAACCACAGGCGGGTACGCCGGCACCTGCATTTTCTTGATCGTGCTGGGAATCATCAGCCGCGTACTGCAGGCATATCGACATGTCCTTGAAATGAGATGGCATGACAAAGCAGTCAAGCGCAGATATGTTAAGGTCGCAAGTGAAAGTGCTTCGGAACGCCAGGTTGACCCGTCCGTGGAGAAAAGCGACGAAGCAGTGCTGACTACTCGAGGCATGGACGAGTCAGTGCGGGTGTTGCACACCGGGCGAAGAGGAGTCCAATCGAAGCCATGGCGGTTCAGCACAGATCTACCGAGAGCATGTATCTACGTGGTACAAGCTGGAGTGGCGTATTTGATGTAAGTGTCAACCATCGGAGGATCTTGAAGTGGTGCATTCCAGACCATGAGCTCGATTTTGTGCCCAAGAAGCTGGGCGCCATTATCTCGTGGCTCCGGCGGCAGGTTGATGGTGTTTAAGACTGCAGAGATTAAAGGTAATGATTATCGGAATTTCTTCGCTAACTTCTCGAACAGGATGTTGGCGGTCATGACGTTGAACGTGGGCTACTTCCTTTCTGTGCTTGCGGGCCTCTTCGTTGGAGAGCTTGCGGTCGGGCGATACACCGTCGTGGAAGACGATCATCATTAAGCAGATCGATGCGCGTCGTGCGTTGTCCATAATGTATACACTGCTGATAGACATGAAAGATCACGACTTTGGACAACCCCTTGCGGTATACTCGCCATAACATTGCTATCAGCATGGCTTTGATCCATCAATCCACCTTCGCAACCTCCACAGTCGCTTGGTGTCTTTGATTGTGTGAAGAACGTTAACAAAACTGCCACAGAACTTTTGTGGATGTCGATGGTACTGGGAGCGTGATGCATGTTGATGGAGCACTTCAAGTCAAGGACACCCAGTCGTTTCTTCAACCGCTGGAGCAGACACGGCGGCATAGGACCCCGGGTGGATCTCTGGATCGCAAAGAAATGTACTGGCGCCGCATTCACGAGCCACATCGTCTACTACAGTCTTGGCCAACGATATACTCAAACATCTCGAACGGTCCTGATCATACCATTGCCGTGAAAGACCCATTAAAAGAGGTGGTCACCCGGAGTATTGGTCACAAGAACAGTTCGTGCCACGCAGAATCTGTGACATGCGAACTGATTTGCCGCGCGATGCTCCACTACCACGCATGTTCTTCCTCAACTTGGATATGCCTTCGACGCGATCACTGGTCGTGTCGGGAGCAGGTCGCTGGCGCCGGCATAAGCGCGGCAGGGGCGTCAGCATGCGATTTAAGCGATTTCAAGCCTTGCTTTAGACCATTGAGGCTCAAATTGCCGAAAGACCCGATGATTTCTTGACGATCTGACATCAAGCAGGACTGTGACGAAAGCTGCTAGGTAACACTGATGCCTGTCAGACGAAGGGACAATTGATAAGAGCACTGAAGACTATAAGCTCGCTGCCAATTCGAACGACCAGTTGGTCTTTCTGTCAAGAATCTGCGACGAGAAGGAAGAAAGCACATGTCAACTCAACTGTCGCTCTTCTCTGTCGAAACAACGCTAGAAGGTCTCTAGAAAAGCTCAGTTCACGCCAAGTGGAGTCAAGCTCCACGCAAGCAATGCAAGAAATCGGTCCGAGAATGCTTGTTCAATCTCAGCAGCCGCATCGTCATTGGCTCTCGCACGACATACACGTCCACTCCCACTTTACGTGCTGTGCGTGCCATGGAGAATTGATCGGGAGCAACGTGCCTCGTTTCGCGGAGGGAGAGGAGGAGAATTGGAGGTGCGGGACTCCGTGTGGAGGACAATGAGGCAAGTATAAAATGCGGAGCACAACCCAAGCAAGAGCGCAAAAGTTTCTTCTCTTTCCTCTCTTTCGTGTCTGACTGGTGAAGTGAGAGGCAAGCTTTTCTTCACTTTCGGTTCATTGGTCATACTTGTGTCCTCGTGACAATGGCTTCTGAGAAGAAAGAGGTCGAGGCGACCTTGCCAGCCTACACTGAAAATACTGTTGAAGACAGCACTTTTGAAGAACGACGCAATATGTCTGACGGCGAGATCAAAGATGCGATTCGAAATGGCAGCGTGCCAAAAGTCCAATCCACCAAAGAGGCTCTGGAGATTGCTCACGCTGGAGGCTGGGAAGCAGATGCTTTGATCGAACAGCTTGAGAAGGAGCTCGCGGAGCAGGGCGACAAGAAGGGAATATTTGATCTTGAATTCAACAACCCAAAGCACTTCACCTGGCTTCTGGTGGCGTTCGCCTCGATGGGAGGTCTGCTTTCTGGACTGGATCAATCTCTAATTTCTGGAGCCAATTTATTCTTGCCCGATGATCTGGGACTTACTGCTTCTCAGAACTCGCTCGTCAACTCTGGTATGCCACTTGGCGCTGTCGGTGGTGCGTTGATTCTGGCTCCTTGCAACGAGATCTTCGGACGTCGATGGTCGATCATCATCAGTTGTATCCTCTACACAATCGGCGGAGCTCTGGAAGCTGCATCGATGAACTATGGCATGATCGTTGCGTCGAGAGTCATTCTCGGCTTTGGTGTCGGATTAGAAGGTGGTACAGTGCCTGTCTATGTCGCTGAGACTGTCGAGCGCCGTCTGCGTGGTAACATGGTCTCGCTTTACCAATTCAACATCGCCCTCGGCGAAGTTCTGGGATACGCTGTTGCAGCAATGTTCGTATCCGTCCCGGGCAACTGGCGATACATTCTCGGATCTTCCCTCGTCTTCAGCACCATCATGTTGATCGGTATGCTTTACATGCCAGAGTCTCCTCGTTTCCTGATGCACAAGGGCCGCGTCCTCGATTCCTACAGAGTATGGAAGCGCATTCGCGGCACTCGTACTGCTGAGTCGAGAGAAGAGTTCTACGTCACGAAGATTGCCACTGAACAGGAAAAGGCCGAAGTTGCTGCCGGAGCTGGATCTCGAAGGGCGCCATGGCTCGATTTCTTCACCAAGCCACGAGCTCGACGCGCCATTGTGTACGCCAACATTATGATTTTCCTTGGACAATTCACCGGAATCAACGCCATCATGTACTACATGAGTGTGCTGATGTCGCAAATGGGTTTAGACAAATTCCAGGCCAACTACATGTCCCTTGTCGGTGGTGGCTCTCTTCTCATCGGAACTATTCCAGCCATCTTCTTAATGGAGACCTGCGGACGACGATTTTGGGCCATCGCTATGTTGCCGGGTTTCTTCGTCGGTCTGGTGCTTGTCGGTGCCTCGTATCATCTCGAAGTTGGATCCTCGGCGTCTCTAGGTGTATACCTCAGCGGTCTTATCATCTATGAGCTCTTCTTCGGATCCTACGCGACTTTGACTTGGGTCATTCCAGGTACGTGACATTAAAACTTGATGATCGAGCGGCGTGACTGACCTATTTCTACAGCCGAAGTCTATCCCACCTATCTTCGATCTTACGGCATGACTACTAGCGATGCGCTCCTCTTCCTCTGCTCCTTCATCGTCACCTACAACTTTACCGCCATGCAAAACGCCTTCACCAAGACCGGTCTCGCTCTCGGCTTCTACGGAGGCATTGCAGTCCTTGGCTGGTTCTACCAGATCTTCTTCATGCCAGAGACCAAGGACAAGACGTTGGAAGAGATTGACGAGGTATTCCAGAAGCCGACTTGGGTGCTTGTGAAGGAGAATGCTGCTAGTGCTTGGGAGACAACCGTGGACCTGTGCCACTTTAGATTCCGCAAAGTGTTCATCGACACAGCCACACCACGTCGGGCGAGTATCGTCGAGCAACTGAGGGATGATAAGGCGTAGTGGGGAGCTCCAAGGGCTGAGAAAGAGTGTTGACCAGCTAGACGGTGGTTCTTGCTGCAGAAGCATAAGCTAGCTGTGAAGCATTCACTCATGTGAATGCCAGAAACTAGATACGATACCCATTTTGTTTTTGATCTGAAGGACCCGATGCGCTCAAGCTTGAAGAGCGGACCATCCTTCTTCTTCAAATTGCATCTCACTAGATCTCTCTTCACAGGCATTCAGCCACGGCAGACTATTCTGTTATATCGCAGTGGCGACGCTTCTCGGGCTTGGAACGCATAGTCCTGCCATTTTGAAGTATTGGCATCTCGATATGCATGGACTGTGGCCTACAACAGCAGCTGGAGATGTTGGACTTGTTGGTCGGCCCTCCTCTTGCTCTGCAGCCTTTGACGGCAAGTCAAGGGTTGGCTCTACTTCGTAGCTCTTTCTGTAACTCTAGACGGGAGTCTGAGGAAAGACATCTGTCTCAATTCCATTGCGTGGTCTAGGTCAAGCAGGCGGCGTATCGTGGATGACAACGAGAAGGAACTTCGCATCTATACCTCAGTCAGCCCAGATTCGCAAAGCGCATCTTGTGGTCGTGCTCACCTGGAACGATGACCATCTCGTTCTTCTTGGTCCGCACTCTCAGAAGCTTTGCCTCGTCGCTCTCACCATTCAACTCCTCGATCATAGCCCCGGTGCTCTGCACAAACTTGAAGACCAAGCTCGCGACTTCATCTGCTTTTCTGGTGCCCTTCTTTTTCGCTTGCCCATCTACACCATTCGTCTGCCCGGGACCTGAGCTTTGAGGTCTTGACGAGTCTTCATCTTCAACGTCCTCGTTCGTTACAAGTCCGGAGCTGCGCACAATCGCTCCAGTGTCGCGGGACAGAATCAATGTGCCTTGAACGCCAGGTCGCTGCGAGAGTCGTGCCAGCAAGTTCTCGGTCTCCACTGAAGGTGATGGTTGCTGCATGATTGAACGTGTCGACTGTATGCGCTATTCGCAGCAACATTGTTGTTACATGCAAACAGATCAACACAGACGGCCTGAGTTCACGATCCAGAAGCTCGGACGACTCTCGGCATCACGAACGCCGATCCGACCAGCACAAATCTCTGGCTTCCCTTCCATTTCTCTTCCTCGATGCCACACTATCCTCCATGATCTCAGCAGCACCCTTGACCTCAAGACACAGAAGCGAAGCGTTCATAGACTGTGGTTGAGGAAGGTGCGATGGGGTCTTCGGCGAAGAAAAAGAAAGAAAAGAAAGCAGATTTTCAAAAAGCGAAATTAAAAGTCGGCAAGGCTCGACCAAAGAATACCAACGCCACAGATACCAGTTTCCAAGCCAAATCGATCGTTCTCAAACAGCAGAATCTCAGCGAAGGAAGCCGTGATGCTATAGCGCTTTTCGATCACAATCTATCGCTTCTTAGCAGCAAAACCGACATTCAACGACGAGATGCGTTGATCTATTTGACGACGGCCGTGGCTGCCGCGCCAAATGCCTTGCCAAGACCCACCTCGCAGATACTGGAGAAGGCGCAACCCTTGATGCAGGATGGCAGTCCTAATGTTCGCAGTCAACTACTCAAGCTATTGAAACTTTTGCCGTCAAATCAACTCGGAGATCTGTCGCGGACGCTGCTCTACGCTCGAAGTGGAATGACTCACCTTTCGAACGACATTCGACTGGACGCTCTCGACTTCTTCGATTGGTTGATGGAAACGAACGGCGAAGCAGCTGTAAGTATGGCAGGAGGCTGGGTGAAGACCTTGCGCACCTTCCAGACTGTCTTGTCGTGGCAGCATGCTGCGCAGAACGCTCCTGCCGTCAATGGAAATTGGTCAGCTGCGAAGGGGAAAAGCAATCTTGGAAGCAACAAACTTTTGGTAAGTGAATGCGGTTTCGCTTCTGCAAGTAGAAGCGAGCTGTGGTCGCCACATCGCAGACAGCCAGTCTGCCGAGGAGCGTGGCTATGGAGCTACCGCGACATTTGCTGACGCGCTTCTGCTGTAGGTCCATCAGCTCAACTCGCTTTCTCGGCTTCTGACTGTGGGCTTGAAGCGTACACCGGTGGATCTGCAGGCTCAAGCTCAGCGAGCTGCCGAGCTATTTCCACTCTGGCAAACTGATGCTCACATGGTGTCAAAGAAGAGCAACCCATACGGATATCTGAATCTATTTGGTGCTCCGAGAGACGTCGAAAGTGAGGTCTACGACGACGCGGAGGAAAGAGCGAACGTGTTTGTCGAAATTGAGCTGGACCAGATCTTCGAAAATGGAGTGCGCGAAGCGAAAAAGGAAGGTGGTGAGGTAGGTAGAGCAGCCAGTGCAGTCGACAAGGCCCTGCGTCTCCTCAATTCAAAATGACCTGTTGACTCTGCCCTGCAATGAGCGCTGAGGCTCCACATCGAAGTTGTTGCACTTTGATCTGAAGTCCGTTTCGGAGCGTCGTCCCTCAAAGCGCTACGTTATTCGCTTTTACGGAACTCACTTAGCACTTTCACATGCAAAAAAGCCGAGACTGAGCCGTGCCAAGCTTCGGTTTGACCGGTCAACAGAACTTGATGCACGCAAATTGAAAATACTGGCATTGCCGTCGGGCCCGAGTACCACGATCTCGGTTTTCCCTTCACACATCATGGCTCCTGCGCTGGACGCTCTGCCTTACATCAAGGACAACGCCTCTGCGTGCGACACCCTGCGATGCACCGACAGCGAGCTGCTCGAGCTGAAGAAAGCGTTCAAATTTGAAATGGCACAAGAAGTCTACGATGGCCAAGCTCTGCTCAACATCACCAACTTTAGAGACTTCGACCCTCGCCACAGACACCGAGATGAGGTTCAGAGGCGAGTGGCAGAGTCCGATCCAGTGGCGCAAGAGATTTTTGAAGGATCGCGTTGGCCAGCTGTAGACAGGGCTGCATATCAAGACGGACCTCTTCTTAAGGCCGTGGATTGGATTATTCGCAACCAAAGCATGCAACACAAACATGACAAGGCGAGGAAGACCGGCACGCGCTTAATGCGCGGCAGCGAGCGCAGCACTCCTGGATCAGAGGAGAGTTTGCCAGTACCTGAGAAGAGACGGTCAGTAGCCTCCCGGCAGAAAATCTGTCCTAACCGAGGCCTGCCATTTGGGAAAAGGTCTGACTTATTCGCAGGACAAGCGAGCGAATATCAGGTTCTCGCGTTGATATCATCAATCTGGGATCATCACCTGCACAAGCGGTAAGTACATCACCCTGTCGATAGTGTGCGACTTTCAGCGCAGCCTGGAAATGCACCACTTGGCTTCTGGTATTTCGTCTCGAGTATACTCGTTCTGCTACTGCTGCTAACAGTCAATTCTTGCGCTTTAGGCGGTACCACGAGAGCGATCTAGCACGCCAGCACAATTTCTGGTGGCAGCTGACCAAGAGGAGGAAATCCAAGATACTCCACAACGAAACAGCAAGCGTCAGCGCCTGAGCCTTGAAGCTGCTGGGCGAAGGTCTGGGGAAACAGACGACAAGCAGGAGGTCGCACGATCGCATGGACCGACACCCAGCCCTCTCACATACAGCCATAAGGCCAGCAGTCCCGGTCGGACTCGAAGCTCTCCATTCCACGATGGAGGACCACCACCAATCTCGCCATCTCCGATGGCTCGTCTCGAGACTGAACAAGCGAACTTGGCGCTCGAGGTCGAGCCGCAGACAGAGAGTCATACGCAGACTCCATCAGCATCTCAAGCAGAGATGATCATCAAGGAGGAAGAGCCTGTCCAACGAAACGACGCCAACTTCTCGGCGAACTCGCTCGCTTCGCAGATGCAGCACACAATCTTTCAGCTCGTTGATGCCCGTGTCGATAGCCGCAAACTTGAACTCGCGGACGAACTTAATGCTATGATCGACCAGTCCGTCAAAGAGCGCGTGGCAGAGGCATTGGCTACTAGGGAGAAGGAGATGGAAGAGCGTATCACAGCTCATGTCACGGCGGAACTGATCAAGGGCTTCTCTGGAAGCGCAGCTTGAAATGAGCCATTGGGATTCGATAGCTGCATTTGCGATCAAAGAGCTGGATGAGGGTGGTTTCAAGTGCAGTGCTGCTCCGTCTAGTGGTTGGTTGAGAGGTTGCCCACTTCATTGAAGTGAGCTGTGTTGTGCTATATCACGACTATAGCATTCACTCATCATGCCAATTCTGGACAACTTCAGCACCGCATCGGTCCCATTTCCATTCTTGTCTCGCTCGACTCATATCTTCCCGCTCAATGCACACATGTGAATCGTGCTGTGCCTAAGCTTCAACGGAAAGCAGTTCTCCCGTGCTGCCTTTTACCGCCTTCATGATCCGACAGTGGCAACAGCGTCAACAAAGCGCTGCACTCTGTGATGAACGAGCCAATGCCAACAACACACGTACTTCCTATACCTGAACAGCCTTGGCAATAGCATGGTTCTTGTTGGTGTGGTCGTTCTCCTTAGTATTCAAAGTCGCTAATAGACTTCGACTTCTGCCACCTTAAGAACAAGCTTAATACGCCACTTTGGGTCCAAGTCAGAAACCACAATCTCCGTGAAGGGTAAGCGAGTCAATCGTTAAAGGCACAACGTGGCGTAGATAAGAAGCAAGCAAGAACCCTGTCTATACCAGAGACGCCACGATGGTGAGAGGGATGTGTTATTCCCTGAGCTGAGATAGGAATTGATGGTTGTAAGTCTTGGTAGAAATCTGCTTTCGGTCAGGAACTATCGAATCTCGTAATCTCAAAATTTAGTCGCGGCTTGTCGGGATTTTTTTTTTCTCTCGTTTGCTTCCTGTAGATCTTTTTGGCCTTCTTTGACATGTTGGCGGTTGGCAAGCGTAACGCCGAAAAATCGGTAAATCTCTGCTGGACTTGAACTTTAGAAGCGAAATGGGATTGACGGCGGCTCCGGTGAGTTGGGTGATCGGAGCTGTGGCCGAGGATGCCAATGGCGATTCTTTCACTATTGCCGCAGAGCGAATACGGAATACGACTATCCGTTCATTCGGGATCTGTAGATGCCGTGGGAAAGAATGCGACGAGGCCGGCACTGGACAGGCAGCAGGAAAGTCACCAGATTTTGATGGATGCAAGCCTGTGTGTTTCATATTAGTTGCGCGTCAAGCCACACAGCATGCGCGACGAGGATCAAGACGCAGCCACACAAGATAGTCAATGGTTCGAGAGAAATGCATTGCCTCTCTGCAGGCACTGCCATCAATCTCGTGCTTTTTGGCATGGATGTCGCGGCTTCCTGCTGCTGTCTAATCGCTGTCGTGCTCGTGGCACCGGCGTGGAGATCCGTGGGAGTTGTACAATGGCATGCAGAAACATGCTGTCATTGAAGTGCACGGATGTCTGTGATCGGATGTGAATAGATGATGTGGTCGGCCGAGAGGATGTGATATTCATCGATAATCGTGAAAGCTTTCCTATCATGAGTGGTCCCTGGTCAGCAAGTTGTTGAGAAGGAAGTGGGAAAATTTCGCAGTTTCTATCAGCTCGAGCTCGAGAACATCAACGGCCAAGACTTGCCAATCGCCATGGAGAAGTTGTGGGTATGTCTGGTGGGCCGGTGGATTTCCGGGTGGAAGTGGTCGTTGCTATTCTGAGCAAGAGATCCTTGCGCTCAACGACTTGATTGATTGAGCTGTTGTGCGCAAGCAGAAGGGATCTGAGTGCAAGGTAGGTACACTGCAGGATGTATAGTGTGTCAGGCAGCACACATTCATATCGTGGGCGTGCTGTGGACTTTGGGCTTGACAGTTTATTGGACTCGTATATGGGAAATGGGACAGCGACGATAAGGCGGAATGAAGAAATGCCTCTTTTACCACTCAAGTGGAAGCTTTGATAGCGCCTCGAGAAGAGTTGCATTATCTATGCTGTCAGCGGCTGCTCGCGTCTGCGAGAACGTTGCCATAACGTGCGTTGTCGGTGAGCGGCATGATTGATGAATGAACGATAGACGCCCCATATTTTGTGCGAGGTGGTCGGTGAACGTGATGGCTGCGTGTGCAACAGGCATTGGGCATGATGGTCAAGTCACGAAACTTTCACGCAGCTTCCACCGATGAGGTACATATCAGAAGCTCTGTGAGAGCTGTGTGTAAGGCAAGAGCGGCGTGGAGGAAGGAGGTCGCGGCACGGCGCGCATCAACGGTTGGACCGACGTTTCGTCGCCTTGATTTCTCCGCCGTGCCCTGCTACACGCAGCGCATAGAGTTTACGCCATGGGTGTAGGAGGTGTTGAAAGTTGATGACCAAGAGCTCCTCTCAGCGTGCTGGCTTGGTTACGAAACGCGACTCCAGGCCTGGTCAACAGGATCGTGCACGCCGCATGTTCCGGCGCTAAAGGGGACATTCATCTCGTTGGTGAACAGAGGAAGCTCGTGGGTGGAAAGCCACACGGTCTGACAGCTGGGATGGTGGTTTATTAAAACAGAGATAAGGGCGCGGTGGACAAGTTGGTACGCTTGCGCCTACGAGGAAACAGGAGATTGTGCTGTGCGGGCCGTCATCAAATGGTACGACAAACGACACGGCCACGGTGACGTCTGGCGAGTGGGCTCAATAGATTCATGAATGCATCACGACGGCAGTGATAGGTTGAGCGACACAGTAATGTATAGCAGGAGGAGTGACAAGCAGTAGCAGGGTCTGTGTGAATGCGAAATGCGAGGTGCAGCGGTAGGCGGTTCGCAGCGGAAAGTCTGCAATGGCAGCTGTTCGGGGAGGTCGAAAGCGCGTCCCAATATCCACTTTTATCCCATAGAGGTGCAGCTATACAGCTCGCTAAACAGCTGAACAGCGTATGGGAGGGCCAAGAACAGCGGAGTGATGCCAGCATTAGAGGAGGCTGTATCGGAGTGCTTCAGCAATTCCATCGCCAGCCTCCTGGTTGACGAACTGTGCCAGGCTAGCAGTGTCTAGTGTCTAGCATCTCACGATTTTCGCGGGCCACCATTTGCCGGCACCACCGTCCACGAAATCCACGCGCTCGCCACGGATCTGACGCTTGTGCAGGCGCATCGCATCGCATCGCATCGCATTGGAGAGCTGCAGTGCTGTGAGATTGGAGAGCTGTGCTGTGCTTGCTGTCGTTTGGCTGCGCAGCGTGCGGTGAAGGAGGCGCGACGGCGAGGCTGCTGCAGTTGAAACAGAGGCGCGCAGTTCCAGCGCTTTGCGACATCTGGCAGTGGGAATCTTGGCGGGAAGGAGGCTCTGATCTTGATCGCGGGCAGAGTTCGTCCTTGACGCTGCTTCCTGCATTGAATTCGCTTGGCCCGTGTTCCTAGTGCCTCCCGTCACGCCTGGCAAGCTTCTTCGCTGGCTCTGGCAGTGGCTCTTGGACTTCCACCACCTTACGGCACTCACTGCCAACCCCAACCCCCATCAACGACGCCGACCGTCGTCCACTGGTATTGTTCGCATACCGTCACGCTCGCTTGAACGTCCACGCCGCTGTCGCATTCCGCTCCGCTTGCCTGCACTTGCACCAGGGAGCGGCGTCCGGAGACTCTATTCGCGCACGAACTCCACCTTGAAAGCCGTGACGCGGCCAGCAGCACAACGACTGTTGCATCGCCAGCGCCGACGAAGGATCAGAGCAAAGTGCTATACAGATAATCAAGCACCACTACGGCCACCAAGAGGTGTGCCTGACACCACAGAAACACAATGCCTCCGACCACGCCGCGCTTGCGGATTCTTTCAGGTGCGTTTCAACGAAGCCAAGCGCGCGCAATCTGCCTTCCCAGCAAAGCTCTCGCGCCGCAGACCGAAGCTCTGCGCTGGATACATCTTGAGCTGCATGGCGATAACACCTGCGCTGCGCAAATACTGCCACTATGGCTCATTCACTGACCCTGTGCACAGTTGGCGGCAACGCGGTCTCTGCCTTCTTATCATGGCGTTTATCAGCGACGCAGGCATGCGATGTGACGCTGGTGTGGAAGAACGGCTTCGAACAAGTCCACCAGTACGGTATATCATTTAGGTACGCATCCACTCGCCACTTCCAACTTTGTCAATAACGTTTCTAACGCATGCTACAGATCAGACAAATTTGGCAATGAACGATTCAAGCCAAGACATGGTATGGATGCATCCCTGATTGCAGCTTGAACCCTTCTGTGCTGACACGACGATAGTGGTGAGGTCTCCTGAAGATGCTGCCGGCGCGTCCAGGGCTTCGTTCGACTATGTCCTGCTTTGCGTCAAGGCACTACCGGATGTGTACGATTTGGCTTCGGTCATTGAGTCCGTAGTTGCGCCGCAACATACGTGCATCCTCGTCAACACCACTCACACCCTGGGCATTGAGTCGTATCTCGAACAACGCTTCCCGACCAACGTCGTTCTCTCGCTTGTATCCGGCGTCTCTATAACACAGCTCGGCGCCAGCGAATTTGAGCATAAGGGATCATCTGAGCTATGGGTCGGCGCAGCCAACAAGAATCCATCAATACCTGCATCTATACAAACGGACATGGCGGAAGCGCTGTCGATGACTTTGAAATCCGGTCAAGTCGACTGCGAAGTATCCAGCAATATCCGGCAACAGCAATACGAGCGGATGATTGGGTATGTGCTTCCTTACACTCTGATCGAGAAGTCGTTTGCTAACTCTCACAGACCCATTGCTTTCTACCCAGCGAGCGTTCTTTTCGAAACCCCATCTCATGCCGAACTCCTCGAGAAGACCGGCGCCCGCTCGCTAATCATCGGCGTTATCGATGAGCTTGTCAGCATTGCAAAGAAGCAAGGCTGCGATTTCAAACCTGAATTCCGCGAACAGACGATGGAAACGATGATTGTGCCATCAGAGACAAACAGCATCATGTACCAGGATTTTACGGCCAGGAGGCCCATGGAAGTGGAGACTTACTTGGGCTCGCCTATAAAGCTAGCGCAGGAGATTGGACTCCAAGTCCCACGCATCGAAACTCTCTACGCTCTTTTGCACAATGTCAACATCGTCAACCAGACCAGGCCAGTGGGACCTCCATCACCCTCCGCCCAGGCCACTCCGAGGATGTCATCAGTCCCCGTTGCGGCAACTGCCAATGGCGGATATGGCAACGGCAGACCACCTCCAAATGCGATGAATGGTCGGCCTATGCCCAATGGTATGCGACCAGGCAGCAGAGCGCCTTCAGCAGCTGGCGGCCCGCCACCAATGCGAAGAGGTCCACCCTCAATGAGTGGATACCCACCGCCCGTCAGAATGAACGGAAATGGTTATGGCCCTCCTCGAGGTCCTCCGCCCCACATGGCCAGGCGACCTTCATTTGAGGGCAACGACTTGGAAGAATTCAGCCACCTAATGCTTTATGACAATATGAACGCTGACGATGGAGCGTACGACGGCCTACCACCTTCGGCTTCTGGAGATCTCGCTATGCGTGAGCGAGAATTAGCGTTGCGTCAAAAGGAGCTCGCCCTGCGAGAAAGAGAATATCACATGCGCAGAGGCGGCGATGGCGGCCGCATGCCTCCTCGCGCCAGAGATGACTTTGACGATGATGACGATGACGGAGAAGACTTCTTTGACCCAATGGCTAGCGGTGCCCCGCCCGGTGTTGATGTGGACAACCTCGACATGATGAGCGTTACATCTAGGAGAACACGAAAAGCACCGAGCGCGGGTCAACTACGCAGCAACCCAGAGCTCAGCGGAGTGCCAAATGCCCCAATGCGCCACAGCCGCAACCCGATGAGGCGACCTGGGCCTGGAAAGCACCGAACATCTGCTGCTATCATGGCTGACATGCCAGGGCTCCGCGAAGAACTGATGAACAACCCATTGATGGGCTACTCATCTGATCGCTTCGGCAGTGTAGACAGAATGAACATGGGCCACGAGTCGAGAGCAAATTCGCTGACCGCAGAACGACTCAACGAGCTGAATGGACCTGGACCAGGTCCCGCACCCAATGGCTATGGACCAAATGGATATCCGATGAATCGACGTGGCAGCCAATCACCCGGAAATCCCTTGGGTCCTGGCGCAAGACCTCCAGGACGACCTTCGCCACCCAATGGCTATGGTCCGCCTCCTCCAGGAAGAAATGGTCGGCCAAGTCCGCCAGGAATGAGGCAACCTATGCCTCGTCATCCGCCAGGTCATGGCAACATGGTCGCACCACATCAAATTGAACAACAGAATGGGGTGAGCAATCTTTACCCTCCAAAGAGCGGTCCTCCAAATCAAGTGCGCAGTCTGACAGGTTCTGCGAGCGCCAGCGCGGGGAGTGGTGATAGCAACCGCTCAGCACCCATCGATTCCGAACCTTCCGCCCATAGTTCAAGCAGCAGCCTAGGCCCACGAGCACAAGCAATTGGTGTTCGATAAGTCGGGCACCTTCGACATGGTCGGCCCGCTTCGACCAATCGTACAAAACGATTGCGAAGCGTGTCAGCGTTTGATCACGAAATCAACGCTTAATTCTTCAGAGTGTTCGCATCCTCAGCATGGCATCTTCCGAGACGACAAAAGCTTTAATGACGACCGTTACCTACCCGCCGTTCGCGGCGCGCACACGAACACGCATACTATCCCATCTGTATCTCCTCGCGGATCGTCCTCACCGCGAGTATGACGAATGTTCTCACATTCATGACGGACGTAATATAGATCGGGCGGAATTCTACGCGCCGGCAATTCCTTTACTGCATACGGACCTCATCGTACATATACGGCATCTGGAAAGCATGAGGCGACGGAATCGTCTCTATAATTACATGCATTGACGGCGTTGTACTGGGAGCGGGACAGTGCGGTCAGTTCTGGTGGGATTCGAGCAATCCATGAACGAGAGACCAAGCACAGAAAGAACATCAAGCAACAGCTTCATTGACTACGACTACACATATCCTCTTTGTGATACTTTTCTCATCTGTCAGCTTCTGATGATCCCAAATCTCGCACAGCCGCGTGACGGGAGTCATCCGACTCTTCTTGCATTTTGGCCACACCTGCGTTGGATGGAAGGAATGAGCACATCCGCGCCGGGTGGATAAGCGCGTGCAAGAGGCACCGGCGAGCAGTGTATTGGTATTTTCTAAATGAACAGCTGCGGTGGAGAAACTGTTGCTACGGGGCAGCGGATAAGAAGTGCATGCAAAACGCTTGCAAAGTGAGCATGTGTTGAGGGTAGAGATAGCCGGAGATATACGAGACGAGTTTTAAACGGCCGAATATGTGTCGCCTCATGTCCTGCCATCGTCTTTTGCCTGTGATCCTTAGCCTTGCTGTGGGCCTCGTGAATTCTTGGCTGAGAGCTTTGTCAAGGTTGCATCAGCTTTGGACAACCATGTCAACGCAGGCCTCCCGCCCACAAATTTGAGCAGCTTTTACAGCGTTTCCGCTTGAGCTGAAAGCAGTTCTTCGAGAGAACAGCATCTGTTCAGCGCTAGCTATGGCATCTGATGTGGGCCGGTCGACTCGGCGAGTGACGTCGGCGCGCCCATGAACATGTATGTCACCACCGTCTTCTTAGACATTTCCATATCTACTTCTTAAAGGTTCACTTGATTGTCCCTCCCACCTCTACAACCGCTACACCTTCCCATTGATCTTCGCCCGCCATGACAACACCTCGTGTCTTCATCATAAGACATGGCGAGACCGAATGGTCCCTCAATGGTCGACACACTGGCACAACAGACATCCCACTCACAGCCAACGGCGAACGACGAATTCGAGCAACAGGCAAAGCACTAGTCGGCGACGACCGCCTAATCGTCCCCAAAAACCTCGCACATATCTACGTCTCACCTCGCAAACGTGCCCAAAGAACTCTCGAACTTCTCGGCTTAGGCTGCAAAGATCCCATTCCATGGCAAGAACACGGCACGCAAGAGGAAACAGCACATGCCACGGATGCGAAGATCGAAGTCACGGAATCTATAAGGGAGTGGGATTATGGTGATTATGAAGGCATTACTTCTGCGCAGATTCGTGAGGATAGGAAGAAAGCTGGACAACACGAGAATTGGGATATTTGGAGAGATGGATGTCCAGGTGGTGAATCTCCTCAACAAATCACGGAAAGATTAGACGCTTTGATCAAGGATGTTCGGGAGAGGTTTCATAAACATGCGATTGGGAAACCCAAAGGAAGTGTGAAGGAGCCTTTTGATGTTTTGCTTGTGGCGCATGGACATATTTTGAGGGCTTTCGCGGGAAGGTGGGTTGGGAAGAATATTGCGGATAATCCGAGTTTGATTCTTGAGGCGGGTGGTGTTGGAACACTCAGTTATGAGCATCATAGTCTTGAGGAGCCGGCGATTTTACTTGGTGGTGCTTTTATGAGCGATATTGTGGAGAGTGCTGAGCAGCCCGGGGAACAGAAGAAGTAGGAGCAGGGACAAGGTGAGACGATGGACTAGAGAGGAAACATGGCTTGTCACTGACTGACAAGGCTGACACTACCAATGAGCTTCACTAATCTCAACCTCATTCACATCAATCCCATCTTTGAACCACCTCTCAGCCTCCTCGAGCACAACATCATTCCCACTCATCTGACGCTTCCTCATACGTCCATCTTCAGCAAACGTCCAGTCCTCCACCTATAGCAACGCTTCCACTTCATCCAATCATGAGCATCCTAGGCAACGAGATCAGCCTGCCTCCAGCAAAGCACAGAGATGGTGGGGATAGCATACTTGATACTCATACCAAAACTGCACCGCAATCCTATTCTCAGTAAAAGCAAACAATTCCTTCCTCAATTTATAATTCTTCTCTTTTTCCCATTTCTTGGTTAGGAATTCTATGATTTTTTTCATGGCCGACGAAGAAGTTATCGCGGTTGCGCCAGATGCCTGTTGAACACACCCATATTGGTTAATAGATTACAAGAGAGAGGATTGCCGCTGGCTGATTTACAATCTTCTGTATATGCTTTCGCGACGTTTTGAGGATTTCTGATCGATAAATGCTTGTTAGCTAGATATCAAGAGGAAAAAATGGGGGAGTCGCTGACTGTGTGTTCCATAAATCTTGAGCTTTCTTGACTTTTTGATGGGCGGTTTCTGCTGTGAATGGTGGTGCTAGAGACATTGTTGCTATCGATTGCCGTAGGTCAAGGTTTGATGTATTTATGTTTTCGATAATAGTCTTGGTATGATCAACACTTCTCCACGGAATTGTAGAAGGAGCTTTTGACGTCAGGTTTCTTGGGAGCTTTGAGAAGCTTTTAATATTTCGAAGCATGAACGAAGCCCTGCAGGGATTTGCTCCATCGTGTCTATGCATGCAGCTGCATCAGGCTGACAAGCATGCACGCGAAATGCACTTTGAAATGACACATCTCGTGCTCAATCTTCACAGAGAGGGGCGTTAATTCTTCTGTACATCAGCTATCGACGACATCATCCACTCGCTTCCCAATCCTGCGGTACATTCGCATTGGGATTGTTATTGATCCCACCAAGTTCACTGGGCCAGGGACTAGCCTTACTATAGCTCAAAATTCCATCCATGCCAAAATCCGTGCCCTCCATGTCCATGGCATTGAAGTCGATCCATGCACCAGGGTAATGTGCATTCCCACTCCCAGGCCCAGTACCACCATTCATCATGACGTTGCCAGGTACCAGCATATTATTAGGATCCATATCTGATCTTGCTTGATCCCAGGCGTTGGGATTCTTCGTGACGCCTTGATCGAACATTTCCCAATCTATGGTGGAACCATCGAGCATGTCTCCTATCATGCTGAAGTCCATGTTTTCTCGCTGTGGGGAGGTGTTGTTCGAGCTAGATTGTGAGGTTGATTGCATGCTTATTCCGTTGCTGCCATTTGCTGATGGAGTTGCATTCGGACCAGGGTAAGGTAGGCCAGCGTACTGTACATCTTCAGGCGCAGTCTCGCCCCAGGTGTGGTATGATACAATGCCGCCGAATGGTACTGTGGTTTGCGGAGGCCCTGGTGTGAACATCTTACCCGGGACATTGCTAGAGGTGTTCGAAGCAGGCGTAATGCCGACCTCGATTTCGTCATTAGTGTAACTTGCACCTGGAGCTACCATGCCAGGGCGCTGCCCTTCATCTCGATTGACACGCGAGAGCGCCTCTGCCTGTGCCGGAAAGCTTGCCTTGACTTTCTTCAACATGGCTGCCATAGCTCGACTCGCTTTCTCAGTCTCGTCGAACATGTGCACACCTCTAGCATGCTCATCTTGTGCTACGAACCGATTTGGCGTCCTCTTTCGACCGGAAGCTTCGCTCCATATCTTTTGCGATTTCTCGAGGGCGTCCATCATGGCGGCTCTCTGCGGACAAAGGTGACCACTGGGATTGATGACAGCAGATTCTGGGCCGATCTGTTGCGAAAGCTCTAGACACACAATCATTGCCGCTAGCAAGAAGTCATGTGTGGAGATAGAGCCCATGTACCATTTCACGCTTTCAAGCTGCCCACCGGCTTGGCTAGCATTGTAGATGGTGTGATGATGGCGCAGCACACGAAGAGCACAATCGACGCAAGTCTTGCGGCTGACACCAATGCCCATGGTCTGTTCGTGTGGCGTGAGTTGCGCAAATGGCTTTTCCATATATCGTCTGTGGAGTACAATCTTGGTCTTGAGGTAAAGCAGGTCCAGATTGAAGCGACACATTAACTGCTCCGCAGGGTCTGTTACGAGTTCGCTGATATCGGGCATTTCCAGAAGTGGAGGTATCATGGCTTTGCCTTCTTCGAGTCGTCGGTCGAGATCCATCATGGTTTCGTATGAGGGCGGTATCGTTGCGTGGCTGATTTCGGAAGCATCTGCGAATATCCTTACGATATGCAGTTTTGCTCGCGTATAAGAGCTGGGCGTGAGCTCGTCGATCCCCCGGCTCGGTGGGAGGACCTTAGTGTTGATGTTGAAGTCCCGATCGAGGAGATTTCGTGGCGGTTGTGTGTCGGATTGCAAAGTTTTGACCTACAAGACTGTTAGTACCATCACATTAACTTGCAATGGTCCAGACTCACCATAGACGGCAAGCCCAATTGGAATGAGATGAGCACATCGATCATGCTAATAATCGCCCATACACGCCTTCGCATCTCGCCGTCGAAAGCACAAATTCCTGGATAATTTGCTGGGTCTCTGTGGTAACCCATTCTCAAGCATAATCGCAGCACAAGACCAATCATCAGCCACACATTGACGAAAGCGTCGTTGCTTCGTAACCCGGCCGCATATAGTATCAGACATTCGACGGTGTATTGCTTAGGCTTCGTGAAGTCTCCCAGCACGGCTGCCGATGCTGACAGTGTGTGGTATTGATTGACTTGCTTCAAAATTTTCAGAGCAGGTTCGCTTCCTGCATCGATGTCACGAAGTCCAAATGAGGCTGCAAGCGACAGAATGGCGTAGAAGAGACCCAGCCACATGGTTGGTGTATCTTTGGGGTCTCTCCAAAATCGGCGATACTCGTCTTGGAAGGTGGGTGCGTGAATGATCGGCTTGAAGGGATCGGGCGAATTGAACCATAGACTCAGAAGTCGATCGGCCACTTTCTTCTCGGGCACAGAGTCGATCAGCTGCTGTCTCGTCACAGTCGCTGATGCACCTAGCATGAACCCCAATCCAGTGGTGGCGTATGGTGCTGTGTTGCCAATGCCCGACGATGTAAGGGTTTCAATGGGCACATTACCGAATGCATTTCCAAACACATCAACCGGGCGAGGATGTTCTTCGGCTGGCTCGTCGCCTCCATTCTCTTCAGCCTCGTCGCCTAGATCTCGTTTGAGCTCCGAGATACCATGTAGGATCGCTTGCCAGTGAGTCTCGCCTACGTAGCTGATCTCGTTCTTACTTATCCTCATCTGCCCAAATGGTTTTGTCGCACCATCTACATCATCTGATACTGATGGTCGGCCGTGAGGACTTGTATCATTATCGCTGGGTGGCGTTGGCTGCTCAAATGGTCCAACACTTGAAGTATTCGATGACTCTCGCCCGGCACTCTGATTTTCTTGATCGCTCTTGCCGTCTGTGCCTTTCTGGTTCTGCTGGTTCATCAAGTCCACCACTAGATTCTCTAATTGTCTTATTCGCCCCTTCACATTTTGAGTATGCTTCTGCTTTGTCGGCGGAGGCACGTATACACATGCGCTCTGTCGGTCGCGCTTGAGGCACTGATCGCAAGCAGGGTCATGGCTGCGGTTGCATTTCAATTTGCCCTGGCGGCACGGGATACATGATAATTGCGATCGCGCTCGCTTTTGCTTCAAGTGGGCTCCATTTGCGATGTTATTCAGCGTTTGCTGCGTGGTCTGCGAGTTCGGTGTGCTATCGCTCGAGCCGTTCGTCGCTACGTTATCGCCGTCGCCGGACATGCTCGCCTCGCTTCGCCCTGTCGGCAGTCTTCGTGTTTCTGCGTTGCGATCGTCTGCGGATGGAACCTCTACTTCAGTGGCCTACACCTCAACAGCAATGCGCTGGTAGCAGGAATGAGCTACGCCGCGTTAATACAAGTCAGGTCAGGTCAGGTTGCGATGTCAGTATCGGACGTTGGCTTATGTCCGACGCAATGGAATCAACAACGAAAGTGTCGACGTGAATCAGTATGTTGCGACAGCAGTGTAGGTTGGCAACGAGACTACTAGATCCTTACATGTTGTGGCACGACTGAGTGAGCAAAACCATCTTGCGACGCTGCTGTCGAAGGATTCTTTGGTTGGAGATCCAGCTTGACAGGCGCCGAGTTCATACGCAATATGGTACACTCTGCAGAAGTAGTCTTGGGACTTTGATGAGGATCTTGATCAGTCTTGCAACCCTCTGACGGGATCACATTGTCTTGCTATAAGATCTGATACCTCTCTCAAGCCGTTGCTAGAGTCTGAGACTTTAGTTTGATTGTCAAGCGATTTCGTAGTTGTTATTGATTCTCCCTTCACTTCTGTCCACCATCAAGTCTTAGTCAAAACGCCAAGCAGCCTCATGCCCGCTTTGTCAGCGACTAGGGTGCTGTGCCGCAGCAGAACAGGACAGACAAACTCAAGAGACTGGACGCACGATGAGCGGAAGACGTAGAGATGCTCATAAGTCGTACTCGTATCATTATTCCTCCTACTCCTAACTATAACGCTACAATGGAGGCAAACCCCTCTCTTTCCTTCCCGTGAATCATAATACACACATGATTAGATCACATTCGCTCTAAAGATCTCTAGCTGCCACTCTCGCACTCGAAGTAGGGCATGTTCTCCCAGCGGGACACGTAGTGACAGTAGCCGTGCTGAACACTGTGGTCGTTCTGGTACCGCTGGCACGGCAGACAGTAACTGTCACGACACCAGTGTTGGCAGGCCGCTCGGCCTTCAGCAGGGCAATGGTGCCCGGTGAAGCTGAAGTGCCACTGATCGAGCTCAAGAGCTCACAGCCAGATGGCCCGACATTGACAGCCACGCATCTGGTGTAAAGGTCGCACTGTGCCAGACAGCTTGTAGCAGCAGCGTTGCTCGGTGCTTGACGAGCTTTGAGAGAAGTCGTATTGAGTCGAGTGCCAGAGTAGCTCGTGTCGCACTCAACCTCATAGTAGCCTCCAGATGGAGCGTCGTAGCCTCCATTGTCGTATGCTGGACAGATCGATACTGCTGCTGATGGAACAGTCGAAGAGCTGGCACTTGTCACGACGCCACTGCTGCTGCCAGTTGGTACGACTGAGCCCGAGCTTGGTGGAGAGGTAACGCCCGATGTTGGAACGTTACTTGCTGAGCCGGTGACTGTGGTGGATACACCTGCTGATCCTGACGACACTGGCGAGCTGACACTACCAGAGCCAGATGAGATCGAGCTAGGACCGACGCTGCCAGAGACGGATGGGATCGAGCTGGGAGTGACGCTACCAGAGCCGGATGGAACGCCCGAGCTGGGAGTAACGCTTCCCGAAATTGTAGGGCCGACGGATGGAGTCGCAGAGACAGAAGGAGTCGAAGAGCCAGGAGGTACAACGACACCGCTGCTAGAGCCGGGAATTACTGGCGTACTGGTTCCGACTCCAGTGGATGAACCAGGCACGGATGCACTGCCACTTGAGACTGGTGGAGAAACAGTTGGACTGCTCGATCCGGAAGGCACACTGGAAGATGGAGTCACTGTTCCACTTGGCATCGAGGAATCAGAGTAACCACTCGGGCTACTGGGCTGAGATACCGGCGGACTGCTCGAGCCACCTTCTGGCACGGAGGAAGATGGCAGGCTCGTGGCTGGACTGGTGATCACATCGCTCGTTGATGGAACCGGGGTCACAGTGATGGAGAGGTCTCCTGTAAGTGAAGTCGACACTGCGCTAGAGATTATGTCGCTCGAAGAACCAGGCGTCGGAGATGTCGTAGGCTCGGTAAAAATCGGTGTAGAAGAGGACGGCAATGATGTAGTAGTCATCGAGATGTCTTCAGTCAGCGATGTTGATGCGGTCTCCTCAGCAGATGTACTGGGTAATGCAGATGTCTCACTCCCAGTCACAGAAGCTTCAGAGCTGGATACCGACGAGAAAGACGAAGACAGGCTCGAGAGTGCCGACGAGACAATCGAAGACGAGCTTGAAAAGGCCGATGAAGCAGAGCTAGACTCTACTGAAGACAGTGAAGATGATGCACTGGATGCTGAGCTTGACAGCGAGCTGAAAATAGAAGATCCAGAGCTTGAAGCCTCGCTGCTTGTGCTGGAGGACGAGGAGCTCACACTGGACAGCGATGACGAGATAGAGGAAGCGCTTGAAGACGAAGCGCTGGATGATGCCGTAGATGTAACAGACGTGTCTGTAGAGCTGCCCGATGCCGATGTACTTGTCGTCGTCGTAGTAACGGTCGTGGAAGTCTAGATGATGTTAGCTAAATCAGCGTGAAGATGAAGCGGAACTTACAATCGTCGTGCTTGTCGTAGTCGTGCTTGTCGTCGTAGTTGGGAAGCCAGTCACACAGAACCTGCTGGTAGATGACACCACAGGGTTGGAGCCATGAGCCCCATTGTAGTAATCAATATTGACAGCGGCATTGGTGAGGCCAGGACCTCCACCTTGGAAGTATGCATTGCCGATGTTCACACTGAGCCAGCAGTTGCTCTGCGCAATCACGTACGTGAAGGCTACACAGTTTCCGTGGATACCACTGGAGCACATCTCGAAACATGCATTGAAAGACGACGCACCGAACGGACCAGTACCGCTAGGGAAGGTGTCGTTACCGCAGCCGATCAGGTAATTGACGCCGCAATTATCTTGCACAATCTGCCCATCGTTGGCTGGACAGCTGAAGTTTGGCTGGCCCGTAGCGGTGGCAACTGCCGGCCCGGAGGAAACGCTACTTGAAGAGCTCGTGGTAGTCGTAGTTGTGACTGGAGGAACGTAGTCCGGGGGAGGTTCTGGGAAAGGCACTTGTTCAACAGTGACAGCGCCGGGCGCAGGCTCCGTTCCAGTGATCGAGCTGAGTAGCGTGCAGTTATAGTTCTGATAGTTCGTGCCAACACAACCCGGAGTATTCGCACAAGCTTGTGTGCATGTATCAATGTCTGGCAGGAGTACTCGCTTCCAAATACCAGGCACCTTTTGCACGAGCTCAAGGAAGTTGATCGATCGATCAAAGACTTCTCGTTCCTTGAGACGGCGTCCAGGAGCTGGGGTCGAGCTTGGTGGAATGAAAGGTTGTGTATTCCATGGTGTTGGCAATACAGCATCGTCATCACTGATCTCTTCTCCAACGAACTTGACACCGCAAGTGACGTTGAAAGCAGTGCCCCCATCAGTCGCACAAGTGGTATTGCTGGCTTGAGGAGCTCCTCTACCACAGACTTCTTCAGCCGTACCTGTTGGACACGGAGGCGGCGGAGTATAGACATACGTCGGCGTTGTAGCTGTCGTGGGAGTGGCGCTCTGAGAAGTGATGCTGCTTGGAGGAGTCGTGACAACTGCGCTGCTTGCAGACGATACCGAGCTGGCAACCGAGCTTGTACTTGAAGCGATCGAGGACGACACGCTCGAATCAGAGCTGGAGGCAGAGCTGAGTGCAGAGCTGACGCTGGAGCTTACAGACGAAGCAGATGATGATGCGGAGCTTGCTGAAGAGCTAGCACTCGAAGTGGCGGATGCGGTGCTAGTCGTACTTGTAGTAGTCGTTTGTGTTGTGCTCGTAACGGTAGTAGAGAATGGCGAGGGCGTGGCAGAGCAGAATCGCGAAGTCGACGCAGGCAACGGCGTGGTGTTCGCCCCATTGTAGTAGTTCACCATGATAGCTGCAACGACCGCTGGGTTCGGTGACTGGAAGTAATCATCGGTGTAGGCCGTCGAACCGCCACCAGCGAACTTCAGGTAGCAGGTGCCGGTAAACGTAAAAGAGATACATGTGCCACCGACGTCTGGTCGGACAGCGCCAGAGGAGCACAACTGGAAGCAGTCTTTCCAGGTGCTTCCGCCGAAGTTCTGGCCTCCCAATAGAGTATCAATGCCACAGCCGAGAATGTACTGAACACCGCACGTGTCGACGACGGTAGACATGTTGTTTGCAGGACAGTTGGCAGAGAAGACCGAGATTGGCGCAGTGGATGCTGACGGCGTTGGGGATGACACCGTAGAGGATGAGCCCGTGCTGCTGCCGCTGCTGGATGAGTCCGTACTGCTAGCCGTGGACGAACCTGTACTAGAAGTGGTTGCGGTACTGCTTGGAGAGCTTGTCGGAGAGGAGCTTGGAGTTGAGGAGCCCGTGCTTGAATCTGTGCTTGTGCCAGTAGCAGAGCTCGATGGGGTGGAAGTTCCGGTCGATGAACCGGTGCTCGAGGGAGAAGACATGGCGGTGTTTGTGCTGGAGCCCGTCGAACTGCCGCTTGAAGATGTTGATGATGCTGTTGTAGATACGCCTGTAATCACACTGTTAGTACTTGTGGCGCTGCTTAACGTAGCGCTCGATGAAGTTGATGAAGGACTAGAAGTGAGTCCGGTAGAAGTAGAAGATGTCGTTGAGCTACTTGTCGATGTCGTGCTTGTTGTAGTAGTGCTTGTAGTGGTTCGTATGGTTGAGAGGGAGCTAGTAGGCGAAGAGCTGCCCGTATTTGATAATGCCGTGCTTGAAGTGGACGATGAGCTGCCCGTACTCGACGTACTGCTCGACGTAGTAGATGTACTTGTCGTTGTTCTGCTTGAAGTAGTAGTTGTGCTTGACGTAGTAGTTCGCGATGTGGAAACGGAGCTGGTAGGTGAAGAACTGCCCGTCCCCGTCGATGAACCCGTTGATGCTGTGCTACTAGACGTTGGAGAGGAGCTACCCGTGCTTGAAGTACTGCTCGTAGTCGATGTAGTTGATGTAGTAGTTGTACTTGTGCTAGTAGACGATGTAGTAGTACTTGTGGTAGTAGATGATGTAGTGGTAGTTCGAGTCGTGGTGAAGAAGCTCGTGGTTGATGATCCCGTGCCTGTGCTCGATGTGCCTGTGCTAGATGGCGTACTCGTTGGAGAGGAGCTAGTGCCCGTGCTTGATGTGGATGTACTGCTCGTCGTTGAAGTACTGGTCGATGTAGTAGATGTAGTAGATGTAGTAGATGTAGTAGTAGTACTCGTAGTAGATGTAGTTGTTCGTGTCGTACTTGTAGTAGTTGTGCTCGAAGTAGTTGTACTTGTAGTAGTGGTTCGAGTTGTGGTACGAGTGGTGCTGAAGGTTGGAGGAGGCGTATCGACTAGAGCTCTAAGGGCAGCGACAAGAGTTGGATCACTGCCATCGCCAGAGAACTGAACGTAACCGCCGGGCGAGTCAGGGCCTTTGAAGTAGCACCAGCCATTGCCGTTGCCATACACAGCTCCGTTCACTCCGGTCCACGTGAAGCCGGAACATCCCGAAATGGCATCACACTGCGTGTAGCATTCTTCAAATGAATTCGGCGCGTTGCTCGTAGTGTTCTGTCCAAGAAGCGCACCATCCGTATCTCGACCGCACGCAATCTGATAAGAGAGTCCATTTGCGTCCGTGCGGATCTGACCATCATACGAACAAGCAGTCGGGGAAGAAGCCGCAGTGCTTGAAGTAGTTGAACTTGTTGAGGTAGTACTCGTCGTGCTGGTCGTGCTGGTTGTGCTAGTTGTAGTCGTGCGTGTCGTACTTGTTGTAGTAGTACTTGTTGTAGTTGTGCTTGAAGTTGTGGTGCGTGTCGTAGTGGTGCTGGTGGTGATAGTGGTAGAAATGGAAGAAGGAGGGGAAGGGGTAGATGTGGAAGTGAGGGTTGACTCTGCAGATTGATGTTAGCATGGAAGCGGGCTATATGCTGGCTGGCATGACGAAGGGCAAACGGACTACTACTAGAGGAGATTCGTGGGCCCGGTCCAGTGCCCCAGTTGCTTGTCTGGGCGTAGAAGAAATCCATGAAAGTCTGCGCTGCGCTGAGTCCATTGCTATTCAGGGTAGCGAAGCAGTGTCCGCAATTCTGCAGCGTGTACTGGGTGATAATTCCAAGGTTGTCGGCATTTCCAAATTGATATCTCGTGACACCATTGGCGCCAGTGCTCATGACGGTTGTCACATTTGTGCCGCTATAGCCTTGGCGCTGCGCCCATCGAGTGGCCCAGTGCGGAATTTGAGGCAATATTCGCCTTCTGTAGAGCGCGCCACTGTAGTTGATCGTTCCGTCGTTAAGACCATGTATTTCCACCATCGCGATGTTGTTACGTGATGGCAGGCACAGAGCTTGCGTTGGAGTGTTGACGGGCTCGATGGTGAGAGGATCGCCACTGGTGTTGTTCGTATACATGGCGGCCGAGCTTCCAGCGAACACACTGATGACCTGACTCATGTAGGGATCGCATGCCAGGACTTGCACGAGGCCACCTCCGTTGCTTTGTCCGGCAGCGAAGATTCGACCAGTGTCAACACAGAAGCTGCTTGTCAGGAAGGGCACAAACATTCTCATGAATCCGACATCATCCAAGTTTGGATAGTTGGCTCCTGTTGGACCCCAATCTGGGTTGGAAATGAAACCACCGCCCACGCCAGTAACGTAGACAGCGATGCCATACGGATTCAAGATCTTGTCATCCCATTGAACCTGAGCCTGGATCGCAGCAGCATTCCCTCCGTTTCCGTGAAATCCAAACATGAGAGGTGAGGCTTTGTTCGGGTCGTAGTACTTCGGAATGTGAAGGAGGTAATTACGTGTCAAACCATCAGGGCCAGTGAAAGTGTATTGCTGGGCGGTCCCGTCCGGTACGAGGCCTGACCACAATGGTTGGCCACAACCAGTGGATGCGTTGCCTGTGCCAGCAGGATAAGGCGCTGCATAGTTCGGGTTTGGTGGGATTGTACGGACGAGAGACTGGATGCCGCTATTGCTGTTGAGGCTATTGAACCCAGTCTTGAGATAGCACGCTGTTCCTTGAAGACTGGCGGCTTTGCATCCAGATAATGCATCACAATTGGCCATGCATACTGATAGACTAGACGCGGAGGTCGTGGAAACACTTCCAGGACTGTTGTCGAATCCACAGTAGACCGTGTAGACACTGCCGCATGGCGAAGTGAATTGTGCGTTGTTGGCGCCTGGACAGACTGGCGCTGCAGGCTGGACAGGGCCGCTTGTTGTGCATACTCCTGTGAACGCTGGAGCAGTTGCTGAAACTGACGTACCTGTACTTCCTGTCGTTGTAGTGCCCTTTCGAGATGCGTCAGCAGAGTCTCTTCAAGAACCGGGCAGGACAACGTGCAGTGAATCGCGAGTCTAGTGTATCGGGCAATGGGCGAGTGGACCGTAGAGGAAAAGCTCAGGACATACTGTGCTTGCTGACGCTGGTGACGCTGCGCTCGAAGCACCTCCACCCGGGGTCTAACGATTGTCAGCGTTTCTTCCTACTCGACTTCAGAGTGGCGCATCATACCGTTGTAGTCGTTGTTGTGACGGCACCCGGGGTGGTCTATCAAGAGTGAATTAGCCTTTGACCAATTCGAGCTAGAAGCTCAATGCATACTGTAGTAGTTGTTGTGACAACGCCTGGAGTAGTGGTCTGTCAAAGGCCTGTCAGTATCCACTGGCAAAGCGCACGAGGAACCTCGCATACCGTCGTTGTAGTTGTGACAGCACCTCCTGGAGTTGTCTATCAATCGTCAGCAAGCCATCGAGGCTAATGCAGCTTGAGATATTGCATACCGTGGTAGTCGTAGTTGTCGACTGCATTGAGCTGTCAGTAGGTTTCGACAACCTGCAGCGCACTTGAAACATACCCGTGATCCGATGGTCGTCACTGCGTTGATTCGATAGGCAAAGTTCGCAACGTTGGTGTTGGATATACCCTGCCCAGTGAATGTTCCTTGCTTGAGCCAGCAAGTCCCGCCGGTACCTCCAGTGATACCCGTAGGTTCAGAGCCACCGTAATTGTACGTGAACTGATTGCAGCCTGGATAGTTGTTACACGCAGTCATACAGCCAGTCATGTCGTCAGTATTGAGCGAGCTCAGCTGTGAGCCACCTCCGTCGAAGCCGCAGTACGTCTGAAGCCATTAGCGAGATACAGTCATGTTGCCGCGCATCGAATACTGACTCCCCACTGATTTCCAGCAGAATCCGTGTATGTGCTCTGGTTGTAGTAGGGGCATGGCAACTGTGGGGACGCTGATATCATGTGAGCACCAGCGTAGAACTTTCGACTGCTTGTATCCGTCGTCGTGTTGTCATAGATGTATGTCGACAGCGGTTGCAGCTGGTAGTAACATTGACCGGATCCCTCGGTGGGGCCTTTCCCAATGTCAGTTTGTGGATATCGTTGCTTCAGAGAGCAACCTCACCAGCGACAGTTCCGAGGTAGTAGAAACCAACACATCCAGGTCTCTTGTCACCTATGTGATGATGTTTAGCAAATGATTCAAATCTTGCATGAAGGTACACCGCAACTCTCACTTACATCCTCTAAAGCAGGCCGACATGCCTCTTGTGTTCGTGCCTCCTGGAGTACCTCCTATGAAGGGTTTGAGGTTGCGCTGTTGACAATTGACCTGCCATGTGGCTCCATACGAATCAACCACTGTTCCATTTGCATCTGCCGGGTTCTGAGGAGTCAGACCTGCAGTGCAAGTCGGGTTGTATGCATATGATTGCGTTGCAGAAGGGAGAAGCTGTTGATTCTGCGACACCTGGGCTTGTACTGTCGTAGCGAGAGTAAGCAGCAAGCCCACGCCTCCGTAGAGGCGCGAAGAGATTCGCACCATATCGCAAGGAAATGGGCGATCTCTGAAAAGAACGTCTTGTGCTCCAAGATGGTAAAGCGAGAGTCAGTGAAGTTGATGAAGGAAATTACTGCAGAATGATGCAGCAGATATTGAAGACATTGTACTGTACCCGCAGCTGGGAGGTATCAACACGCCAACAACACGACCCACATTCCTGTCATCTTACAAGAACCATTCCAGGTCCAGCGTCTAGAACTGGCAACGGCGTTATCCGAGTATTGCTCGACGTGCATTGGAACAACAGGCAGAGTTCTGCTGTATCATTCGTTTGATAATCTTCGATGTATTTGCGTGCTGAGACCTAATGGATGGATGGGTAGAGACGTGAGCTGCATCTTGAGTGACTTTTCTGTACTTCCACATTCCGCTGCACTACAATGGCATAGCAGAGGCATGCTAGATGGAACTGCATGGCCGCGCCTCCATAGTGCTGGAATAGAGGAGGTGTTGTTTGCTGCAAGATCAGCATTTCCGAGAACCGACGTGGTGAAGAAAGGTAGTCTCAGTGCACAGACCACTCGCTTAGCTGGCCAATGGTTCGTTCCTCACGCTGCCCCAGTATACGGTAGTCTAAGGGTCCTAACGCGTCAAAACCTCTATATTGTAGAGCTTCCTTATATAAATAGTATAGTAATATTATAGAGCTCTTATACGCGCTAGATATATATATAGCGTTATATAAACTAATAACCGAGAAAAATAAGCTTAGTAATTACTAAAGTTAATACGCTAAATAAGCTAGTAATATTAGAATAACCTATATA
>JAASFE010006017.1:455806-495068 GCA_013365205.1 Pseudocercospora cruenta
ATTAAGCGCCCTATCGCTAGATATATCTATAAGGTTATTTATAACCTATATATCGTTACTAGGAACTCTAAGAAGGGTCTCCTTATAATTAAGTAGGAGTATAACGACTATAGTAACTTTTAGGACTATATAGATAACTTATAGTACTTAGTTAAGTAGATTAATTACTATATTAAGAAGAAGATAAATATCTACTTAAACCTAGATAAGGACTTAGAGGCATCTAATATTAGTAACTCTAATAATATAGATAATAAGTAGGAGGACGTTAGTACTTCTAATTTCGAGGATAACTAGGCTACGATTAATAAATTAAATAACGACGATAATTAGTAGTATAGTAATATACTATATAGTATAAGTAGTAATACTACTTTAATATTATTTAGGTAGTATATAGCTATATTTTTATAATATATATAGTATAGCTACTAATTTACTAGTATATAGATTAGCGATAGGGGTCTATTAGGTTTATATAGCGTTTATAGGCTAATTATATACCTATAGGTTTATAAATAATAAAAGTAATATTCTAGATATTATCTATATATTTTAGACTACCGCTAGACTAATTTTTATACCTAAATTTATATGTTCTAAAATATAGCTCTACAATATTACCTATACGGTCCATAACGACCCTTAGACTACTATGGGCAGCAGCTCCGGAACGGGTTTAGCGCTGCCTTAGCAGTCTATGCTCTGAGACTAGAAGAAAGGCCCGTGCGAGCGCGTCTCTTCCCTGCACAAGCGCGTCTCTTGCAGAAATGGATCTTGTTGAGAATGTGTTCGCCCACCTCTGGATTTTTCGAGATCAAGGCTATTCCGAATGCTGGACGAGGTGTGATCGCCATTCGTGACATTCCTGCTGGAACTCTAGTTCTCGAGAGTGGACCACCGGCCACTCACATCATCTTCAAAGAGTATCGCAAGGAGACTTGCGCATTTTGTTTCCAATGGGACCGAGGACGGACACTGCCAGTGCGTGAGCACGAGCTTGGAAAATACTTTTGCTCGTCTGAATGTCAGAGGCAGTGGAAAGAAGAGCAGGGTGATGTTGCTATCGAATCATGGCGGATCGTGACAGCGTTTGGGGTCCGAAATGTCAAGAGGCGTCCTTCTGATGATGAAGTGATGTCTGATACTGTGAGACCGACAAAAGAAGAGATCGCTTCTTCATGGGCAGTAGCTTCCGAACAAGCAAAGCTTGTGCTTCGTGGTCGTACTGCGGCAAGCTTCTCGAAGCAAGAACGGAAACAACTGCAAGCTTTGCGGCAAGATTTGGCACAATGCATGGACACAGATCTGCTTGGCTACCTTCTTGAAGGAGCTCTACTCTGCAATCAGCGTCCCTTGGAATGGCGTGAAGAAGTTCTGAGTCTGGCGATGGACGATACGCCTTACAAGACCAAATCAGATCTTGATAGCAATTGTAAAGCATTTCTGCAATTGACGACCATTCTTCCAGAGAGCATCCTTCCCACCTTGACTGCAGAACTATGCTTGGCTCTGGTCCAGGCCGACAACCATAACGCTTTTGGTATACGAGGAGGTGGAGAGGACAGCGAAGAATATATGGGTTATGGTGTCTATCCATCTGCAAGCTACTTCAACCATTCTTGTGATCCAAATATTGGAAAACATCGTAAAGGCAGGAGTTGGGAGTTTCACGCACTACGAGACATCAGTGCTGGCGAAGAGTGCTGTATCACTTATCTAGGCGGTGATGAAAAGGACATGGACGTGCTCGAAAGAGTGCGTCGGCTGCGCGATGTCTGGGACTTTGTCTGCGTATGTCAGCATTGCAAGGCTGAAGCGGGCATATGAGGTCTCCTTTTTTGGATCTCTCTTCGCACGAGCACTGTAGATTTTTGCCAGGCGAGTAGGCTTACTTGGGTATCTTACACCTCCTCACTTCTACCATACTCTGCACAGCGGCATACCACCGATCTTCCTTTCCACGCACTCTCTAGCTTCCATGATCCCCTTGTCTGTGCTGACAGCCATGATCTCGCCCACTCTCGTCAAAGCTTTGACCTCACCGGCTTGACTGCCTCTCACAACCCTTCCCAAATCCCGACTGTTCAACCATATCCTCTTTGTAGGTTTTGAAATCATCTTCGCTTTGCTCAGCACAGGACTACTCTCATAGTACTTCAATCCTAACCATAATCTTCTACTCGCGCGATTCTCTCTCGTCACGATTCCTTCCGTCTCCATATGTGCAGGATCCTGATATTCTTCTACTGGGAGGGTGATGTTTTGATTCGTGACGGGCAGACCCATTGCCTGGATTGTGATGCCATTGAGGCGGAGCTCTCGTTCTGTGAGAAAGTTTGCGCGGCCTGCAATGTAGCGGAGGAATTCGGGGTCGAACTTTGTAGTCTCAAGCTCTTGCCTCGAAACGGATCTGTAGGTGTTGTATATCGCTGCGCGTTCTGCGGGAAGATCTCGAACAAATTCTTCTTCCCACTTTGCATATCGCTCTTCTTGTTTCTTTCCCATACTCTCTTCAAGAGCCTTTATCGCTCCTTGTGCCGAGCCGTTCTCGTCTTCTGCATATAATTTCTCTCTTCTTTGCAAGTAATCATCTTCCTTTTCTTCTGCTACCGCGTTGAACTGTGCTCTCAACTCGTTGATGAGACGTACTAGTTGCTGTGCAAACCCGGCCTTCTCTAAGTCTTCAATCGTTCTTCGGCCATGTTCCTCTGCAAATTCTATAGCTTCGTCTGCATATCCTTCTGCCTTCAGCTGTGCTGGCGTGTATCCTTTTCGCACGACCAATGCCAATGCGGCTTCTGAAGAATAGCGATTCCGTCCGGCGGCGCCATGTGGGTAATTCGTCAAAAAATGGTTGTCGCGTGGACCTTGGCCAAAAACAGAAGCAGGAGGTGACGGTCCGCCAAGTTTGACTTGTGAGAGAAAGCCTTGCTTTTGTAGAAGTAATGCGAGTGATAAATGAAGCTTCGTGTAGGGTATCGACGTGAGGCCTAGTCGTGCGAGAGATGCATTCTGCAGATGCGAGCAGACGTGGGCGAGATTGACGAGAGACATGGTAGGCGGAAAGAAGATCTGTGGCCACGAGGGCTGGTTTTCTTGTCGTTACTCTCGATACAGAAGTGGTCGGTTCGGATCCTCGCGTCGAATGTTGATTGGAAAATCTGGATGGATGCTGTTGCGTGCTTGATATGCTGGGAGTGTTCGTCAATGGCAATACGCTGCCATACACACCCGTCTTCGATATCGCGGAGGTCTTTGCGGCCGGCTGGAGATGCTTTCGATTGGGCTTTCTCGGCAGCTCCTGCCCGACTTCGCGACGCGGCTCTCACTGCATGATTGGTCTTCTAGCCGCCATCGATCTCACATGCACATGCTGGAGAGAGCTGAAGCAGGGCCGTAGCCTCAAAGCCATGGCGGACAGTCACTCATGCTCTCTGCACTTTTCGCAGAACTCCTCTGCAAGACATTGGCACTGCTGTTCGTTGTCTACACCTTCCACACTATTTCGACCGAGTACCTAGAAGCTGTAGTAGAGGCCACGAGAGCCTACATCACCATCGTCGACATTCTGTATACCCGAGAGAGGCTGCCGCTGAGAGTGTAGGTCTCGAAAAGTCACAATGCCTGCGGGACCGGGCGAGCAACTCCTCACAGCTCTCTTCGCGGACATCCACTACTACTTCAGTGATCCAGCGTCTCGTCCCTCCCACCACCGCTTCGACAAGAGCAGCTATGTCTACCTCTTCTACAACCCCAATTCCTACCAGGCCAAGCTCGAGATAGCCAACGCTGCGGGCACTCCACATCAGGACGCGTTCTATGGCTACTTGAATGCTACCAGTGTGCGATACAACCATTCGCAGCCAAATCTGGTTACTCTCACAATCGATTCGAACGCAGTCCATGATCAGTCAACATGGCATTTACCTAGCTACGATGCCAGGAATGAGCAGAAGTGCATGTATAAGCTGCATACTGTGGATGTGTACTTGTGGACGGAGAAAGATGCCGGCACTTTCCTTCGACACATCAAGAGCGCAGTGCCAGCAGACAGGTTGGACGTGAAGGGAGCATCGCCAGGAATAGGCAGTCCACACTCTGAACATAGAGACTCGATGAGCCCAGTTGTCCAGCAGCTTGAAAAGACTGCCATAGGAGCAACTTTCCCTCCTCGGACCATGAGTGCCGCCTCTGCGCAATCATTTCCCGGACCACCTACTCCACAATCTGAGGCTGCCTCGCCGAGGCCTGTCGCCGCATATAATCCTGCCGCGCCTTCTGCCCCAGAACCAGTGCAGTATCGTGAGAAGACGCCTCCACCGCCTGATGACGGTACTGGCACTGGCTTGAAAGCAACACAGTCCTATGGCAATGCACCACAGCAGATGCAGTATGCTTCAGCGCCTGGCGTCTACCAGAACTCAGCTCAGACAACTCCTCAACATGCATACTTCTCTGGTCCTCCACAACAGGCGATGCCTGGCCCTCCTCAAGGAGCTCCATCGCAACAAAGATCTCACTCTGGCAGCATCCCGCCACCTCCAGCTCAATCACCGCCCACTGGAACATCCACGCCCTCGTTCGGACCAATGGCAGCCAGCACGATTGGGCCGACATCTCCGCCACCTAACCAGACTTCTTTCAATCGACAATCGTCCTATGGACCTGGTCCAACGCAATTCGCAAGCTACAATCCTCAATCACAGTATGGAAATTATCAGTCTCAGCAAGGCCAGCTTCCACCTACGCCTTCCGCGCCCCCAGCTTATGCAGGTCATACTCCATTAAACTCACCTGGCATGCCTCCGCCTCCTCCAGGCCAGCCATATCAGCCGCAGCAGCAAGCCCCTGTTGGCGGATACAGCAATTACTCGTATGCCACTGCTGGTGCGGCGAATCCCAATGAAATGAATCAGCATGGCGCATATACTGGTGACATTCACAGCCAAGTCTATCGTCCCACAGAATCTGAGCACGGTTCTCATGGGAAGCTGAGAAGGGCACAGACTTCTCAAGATGGCACGCAGAAACCAAGTCCGCTGCAGAACAGTGTTGGCAAGGCAGAAAAGAAAGTAGGGAAGTTCCTAAGTAAGCTCGACAAGCTGTACTAGATCGTAGAAGTAGACAACATATACCGATCTGCTCCGTCCAACATTTCTCTTTTGCGCATCCAAAGGTCATTTGAAGTAGAAATCGTCGTGATACTAGGTACTGATAGTCATTGCCTGGCAGAAACTGAGCACGGGCCACTGCGGAAAGCTAAAATTGTGGACACACGTACGTGGGCTTTGACAACATCCTCAAGTTTCTCCATCGCAATCGCAATGGCTACGCTTTCATCCTACTTCATTTCGATGGATATCGATCTCATTGATTGTCAGCGATCATTGTCTAATAGTCTTCCGGATCTCAATCCTCGCCCTTGAACGACACATCTCACAACCATGGCCGGAAGAGACTCTTTCAGATATCGAACGATCTTGGAAGTCGCAGTCATCGCGGCAGTCATATACTTCTTCCTCGGAACGCCTGGACTGTCCAGCTCAAGTTCCAACAGCGACGAGAGATCTTTATCATCAGCAGTTCCAAAGGCCAGAGCAAAAGTCGAGAATCTGGTGTATCCTTCGAGAGGTCTGAAATGCGAAAGACATGATTACACAACGCATATCTTCTCAACGAGTCCTCTTATAGTATATGTCGATGGATTCCTGAGCGATAAGGAAGCGGATCATTTGATTGCGTTGAGGTAAGAAAATTGTCTTTGATTCGTTCTGGCTGGTTTCATGCTGATATTCTATGTAGCGAAGACCGATGGAATGTCTCAACAGTCGTAAATCAAGGTGTCGAAGGTATCGATGACAAGGTCCGAAAATCCGAGAAAGCATCAATTCCCAGAGATAATGTTGTCCAATGCATAGAACAGCGTGCTCTTTCATTCCAAGGCTGGCCGAAGGATACCTTTATTGAAAGACTCTGGACTCAGCGATATAATGTCTCTGGCCATTACTCGATGCACTATGACTGGGCTTCGTCGACCAAGACTTCGAGGAGAGTCAGCTCGTTCATGGTGTATGTCAAGGATGAATGTCGTGGTGGAGGAACGAATTTTCCGAGATTGGAGAAGCCGAAGGATGAGAGGTGGTGCAAGAATGGCTTTGTGGAGTGCGGTGAGGAAAGTGGTGAGGGTGTTACGTTCAAGCTAAAGAAAGGTGCAGCAGTGTTCTGGATGAATTTTGATGCTGAGGGAAGAGGCTATAAGGAGACGATTCATGCCGGAATGCCTGTTCTTGAAGGGCAAAAGATCGGACTGAACATCTGGAGTTGGTATCAGGCTGGTCATCAGCCACCCAGAGAAGAGATGGCTTGAGAAGTTTGTGGTATGTGAATGTGATGAAAGGCTTCGAGCAAGGCCGCTCACGGATCGACGACAGCTCCTCCAAAACAATGGAAGACCAATCAAATGGTCAACATGAACCAGACTCTGATGGCAGATAAAAATCTTATGCAAATGGTCTTCAACACATCGCAATGAAGCAAAACAATCGACCACGGCTCAATGATATTGTGTCTCACAACACGCCAATGCGCAGCTCTTAAGATCTTCGAGCTCGCCCCATTCGCGTGATTCGATTCACACCAAGCGCTTGTTCGAAAGCGACTCACAGGTTGTGTCATTGAGCCATGACTGATCGTCGAATGAGCGCAGCTTTCTATCTGTACATCAATATTGGAAGGACCTGACATGATGACAAAAAGCAAAACAATCGACCATGGCTCAATGGATACGACAAGGCCGGCGCATTCTGGGATCCAATTTGTTACATCAGACCACTCAATGTCGTCTGTCGATTTACATTAAGCGCTCAACGATGAGCGACTTACTGGCTTTACCATTGAGCCATGACTGATCGTCGAATGATCACCAGATCATAATTCTATGTGAACGTTGAAACTGTATCCTACTGGAATGACAAAAAAACCATCGTCCACAGCTCAATAGAGTCGAAAACGCCAATGTGCGTAACGAGGAATCATTTGTTGTTCCTGATCACGCTTCTTAGCATATCGATGTACGCCACGCGCTTGTCCACAAGCGACTCACAGGCTTTACCATTGAGCTATGACTGACTGTCGACATTTGCTGCAGTTGAGATCGTATATCAAAGTTGTATCAAGAGGCTATGTTGGTAGAAAAGCAAAACAATCGCCCACAGCTCAATGAGATGATTTGAGCCGCGAGGCAGGCCAAGAGCTTTTTCAAGCTGCAGCGCCTATGTCGCCTACAATCTGAGCCACGCGCTTAATGACAAGCGACCTACAGGCCTGACCATTGAGCCATGAATGATCATCGAATGATGATGTCGCGAAGGTTGTAGATTAATGTTGGATCAGTGAGGGTATGGTGGTCAAAAGCAAAACGATCGCCCACGGCTCAATGGATCTCAGAACTCATGACGCGCCAAAAGCAGCCTCTTCAAGCTGCAATGAGGCAGGCAAACACCAACTGAACCACGCACTCATTACAAGCGACTTACAGGCTTGACCATTGAGCCATGGATGATTGTCGAGAGGAGGCAGCTTTGTGTTCGTATTTCAATGCTGCTTATGCTCCTGCCTTCGTTCAAGGTATTTCGATTTCGAATGCCATTCTTAGTGGCTCTACGTTGCTGAAGAAGATCTACGTTAGACACTTCTCCAAAGTCGGTATTCACGGATCCATGACAGATGGCAGTGATGAGAAGTCGCTATTGCTTGTTCTGATCAGTAGATTGTTGAACGAATTGATGGATGGGTTTGGGAGGGATCTGAACTGGTTCCGTTCCATTCGGCTGCTGTCATCGAAGGGATCCATAGATCGTGTTCGGCCTCAAGAATGTTGTCATGCATCGGAAATCATCGATGTGGTTGCTACACAGAACGTCACTGCTTCTTCCAGGTCAACAAGATAGCAGCCCAAGCAATAGCAAGTATATCGAGAAATTCACCGCTAATATGATGATATATCGGAAGAAGACGGTCATTGCCATTAGGCACCATCACTCGAATCCTTCTATCCGACGTGCACTTACCCTCGACGACACCATGCTCAGGAGTCACGATACAGCTTCGCAGAGCGAAAGTCAAGAAACCTCCGACAACCAAAAAAGAAATGCATGTACTTCTTGATACCGCTTGGCTTTCAGATCTGGACAGCTGCCGCGTAACGCCAACTCACAGATCCCAGTCCTGATGATGTCGTTTCTCCCAGGGATGAAGCTGACAATTCGCAATGGCGGAGACGAGACGACCAAGCCACACCTAATAAAACACGTGCCAAGGCATGGTGATACGGTTTCATTAGAGTTATTCTCGAAAGCCGCGGTGAGCGCTGTCATCCTGGTTCGTGAAACAGCTGACCACCGACTTTACCAGCATGTGAAGCACAACATGCTCACCGGCCGGATTGCCCGAAAATGGATCGTTGATCTTCAAGGAGTCCGGTCCTGTGGAATTACCATTGCGTGGTGAGGTCGGATGAGGCTATTTTGTTTCTGACCGCTGTCATCACGTTGTGCAAACTATGGTGCGGCGGCAGCTCTTCGTGCACATTTCGCGGCCGAGTTTTGCACGTGCTAGTGAAACGTCCAGCTGGGGTGCATGGACATGCAACATGGAGAAATCCTTCGCACATGCTCTTGTGGAGCATCTGCTGTACGTTGCTCATTTGAAGACTGAAGCTGAAGTTCACAGCGGTGGGTCTAATGTTTCATCGAGCTGTAGTCGCGGTGAGCTGCAGCGTTATTTGAATTGAGTCTATGCTTGGCGAGCTTGAGCTGCAGGTATAGAGCTTCATTGGTGGGAATTGGATGTCAGGACGAATGTGCTCCTTGGTGACAGAACCTAATCTTGTCTGTGAAGAGGAAGCGCGGTGTAATCACCAACATGGGTATGTGAAGCGCAACAGATGACACACACCGGGTAAGGCAAAGATGGAACATGTCTGCCACCTGCTGTGGTTCGCTTCTGTACAGATCGTGCTAGCAGGAGCCGAGGGCAATCATGTCTACACGGTACCACTATGTCGTTGCAAGTCCAGCAGTCCGTTTCATTTTACACTCTGCCGCTGACGGAGTTGTGGCTTATCGTCCAGAACGGTTTCAATAATGGCTAGAAGGATCGGGTCCGAGGAGTCGCAGGCCTGAAGTTCGATGTCGGCGTGAGACGGAGCTCGTTTTGGTGTCTCTGCACGCATGAAAGTCCTGGTGTATCGCGTACCACTGCTCTCTCAGGGCCTGCAAAATCTACTGCAGAGGTCAGCTCGTACTGTACCCCGCCGGGAGCCTGCATTGAGCGATGATGGCAGGCCGTTCGGAAAGTAATGCAAGTACGCGATGAAAGTACTTCAGCAGGTACACGAGATCGTGCTCTCGAGTCGCGGCATCGGCATAGAAGTCATTGGCGGGCTTCTTATGTACCAGGCCGGGCTCGAGATGCTGAAATGGGAGCTACTCATGATTGTGTACGATGAGCGCGAGAGAGTGGCATTTGCTGTATGATTACAGACCGCGTTGAGGGACCACTTCTGTGAGACCACAAATAAAGCAGCTGCACGCATCGTGTGGTTGCAATGCTGCTCATGTGGTCAGCCGGTGCAATCGCGGTGCCATGCAAAACACGCGATGCCATTGATAGCGAGGAAGAAATGCGGTGAGATTGTTGGCGCTCTGTTGACCTGTCCAGCGGTTCGTGGTGGGTAAACGAGCATAACCTGCTTGTCAACGCGTCCACAAATTGTAAGCTGCTACTTTGCCTAGCGTGTGACCACAGCGGTCGTGGAGCCGAACCAAAGCAGCCTTCGACATGCCAACGATACCGCTTCTGTGCAGGAGCTGCAAAGAACTGCACGAGCGGTGTCGGTAATACTAGAAATGTGCAAGTGAGCCGCGCTCCAGGAAAGCAGCTAGTTCTAAAGCAGTGGTAGGCTTGTGGCCACTCTGCGGTCCAGTAGAAAATCACGCACCCGCATAATATGGACCTCTCGGGGGTGTTCTGGTTGCAGATGACCACCCAGGTCACGGCAGTTGCTCTTTGCTGTGGCACAAGGAAGGCATAGCGCGCACGCACGCGCCCGTGGAGCATGGAGCATTGTTGTGCTATCGTGCCGTGCTTGTTCAAACTGCAGATGCAGATAGCAGCTGTTCAAACTTCATGCCCACGGTGGGCAGCAACACAGTCCCGACAGTGTGACGATGAACGCCGGCTGCGATCGACATTCCTCGCACCCGAGGCAACAAAGTACGTACTGAACTCAGAAGCGTGATCAGGATTGCAAAGCATAATAAAGCGTTTTTGCATGATGTCATTCACATCCGGGTCTCAGTTTGCAGTTTACAGGCCACGGCCAGAACAGCCGCCCGAAGCGTTCTCGTTCTCGCAGTCTCGCCAGAACACACTGCTTTGCAAGACAACTTCTGCATCCCCGCGGCTGCTGTGCAACAAATAGCTTAGACTGAAAATCATGTCGTGTGGTCCCTGCGTTAGAGAAGACAGCAGCCGCTGGTCGAGAGCAGCGCCGCCGCGTGTGTGGATTTCTCGACAGCAAAATTGTCTTTCATTCACGCTTTTCCCAAAGTAGCAGCACAACCTAGCACGGGCCCAGCGTCGCATCTGAGGATCCTGTGCAGGCCCGCGCCCACACCCACTCTTCTTGTTGTCCGACCCTTCGCCTTCCATCGCTCCCACAGCCTTCCTCACCTCTCTGCGCGCTGCTGAGTGCGCAACTGCAGCATCTTACGTGCTCACCGGATCGCCGTCCACCGCCTGCGACATCTCGCACTTTCTGGCGCTCGTCGGACAATTCGGCTGCCGGCTGCTGAGAAGTGAAGGACGTTTCTGCTCTTAGCAATCTCATTTGACCTGCCAAGGAACTCGCCATCCGGCTTAAAGACCACAGCCACTCCTGTGAGACGAACCCGACCCTGGCCGCCGCGCCTACATCACCGCCGCATCCTGTCAATCTTGTTGCTGACTTGTCGCAAGTATTCGAGCCTACGCCTGGCACTTTCTGTGACCTGCTACATACTACCAAGGCTTGCGTCGCCAACTCAAACAGCACTTATCCCAGCAGCGATCTCCTCGCAACACCGACCCACGCACCACGCACAATGATCGCCTCGACATCATAGCACCGGCGGCCCACTTGGGTCATCGTTATACCAGGACAACAGTATCAGCCGACTGCCACTGTCCGCTAACCGACATCGCTCGATACTATCGACACATTTACACCAATCCGTGCATTTCTTAATCTCGTGACGACAAATATAGCCGCCATGGACCCTCGAAACACAACACAGCGATCGATACCGACCGCGACTACTGGCATGGATGAACCCGAAGAGCTACTCGCGGAAGTCGACGAGCCGCCCGACAAAAAACAGCCTTCTACCACTACCTGGGCGCCACCAAAGTTACAGTCTTTGACATCTTTCACCAAAGCCGACCCTCGAATGTATGAGCGAAGGGAGTCGCTCTTGACGCGACAACTGCATTCTGAGACTGAGCAAACCGACGAGGAAGATGTCTCTCGTGCGCCACCACGCACATTGAGCACACAATCGACGTGGAGTAACCCAAGTGTCGCTTCGACCGCTGAACTTACGAGCGACGACGGTCACAGTGTGGCCAGTCCTGCCATTTCACCACCCCTTCCACCGACCAACATCATGTCATCAATCCCAATCACGGAGAAGGCATTGAGCAAGGAACCGAAGATTGTCGGTCAGGACGAGAAGCCAGCAGTCATAGGCTCCGAAAAGACGGTAGAAGCAGGCTTGGGAAGGAAGCGATGCATTTCCTTCGCATGCGGTGGCAAGAAGGACGAGAGAGCACCGACATCACAGCCAAAGGAGGCTCTCAAGGCGGCAGAGCCGTTCGCATCCTCGGCCTCACCACCAAAGCGGAAATGTGCTTTGAAATTCGTCTGCCCAACGCGATCTGCAGCAGAGAGCAGACCGCCAATGGAACGTACAACATCAGGACGACGGATCGCCAGTCCTCCACCTCCAGAGCGACGACCTACCAAGTCTGAACTAAAGACTCACCGCGGTTCTGATTCCACCGTAACTCATGCTTCACCAAAGAGCTTCCGCAAAAGCCCAGTCATTGTTGAGGCTGCTCCCACCCCAGTTGCCACCACTTCTGCAAATGCCCATCAGCGCAAAGTGTCCGATGACGACTCCGATGCCAGCACAGAAGCACTGCGATTCCACGAGTTCGCTTCTAGCGATGACGAGCCCGAAGAATGGGTGCAGGAGTCCACATGTCATCGCAGCCGCTTGACTGTCAGTGACACTCTCAAGAAGGAGACCTACATTCGCAAAGCATGCGAGGAAGTTGAGGAAGAAGTCGTTGAAGAGGAAGAGGACGAGGATGAACTCGACGCAGAAGAGCTCAACGAGGACGATGAAGACGATGACATCGAAGCTGATGATGACGAGGATGAAGAAGAGGAGTCCGATGATGGCTTCCGTACCGACGATGAAGATGGCTTCGCCGAGTCGGATTCCGAAGGCGAGGAAAGTGAGGACGATTGGTGGAGCCCTAGAGGTGCTGCATCGACAGCTGCAACTTCAATGGATCGACTCGACCTTGTTGCTCACGCCAACAACGACGAGACGGTGCTATCTTCATCAGTTGGCTCGGCGACCTCGAGCCACATCTCACCAAGAACTCTGCTTAAGAAGGCTCATCGCAAGAATCACGCCCACGGCGTACCAATCCATCCAAGAACTGAGCCAGTCGATCTTCCAGATTCCACCGACTTCGTGTGCGGTACTCTGGATGAAGACAGACCTATCGAGCAAGCCTTCATCAACCACCGAAAGCAGCGCGAGGCAGCCAAGCACAAGGCAAGACCGCAAGACATTGACCCAACTTTCCCAACATCCGACCCCGAAATGGATGAAGAGGATGATGAGGACCTCGTCGACCCCGAAGAAAGTGACCGCGAAAGTCTGATGCACGGCAAGCTCGATGACCTGGATGGCGACAGCACACTTCGTCGTCGACCATCGCACGGCGCACGCAACAAGACCAATGTGCATCGATCACCACCGCCTCCAGCTCGCCACAGGTCTCCCGCTCCGTCTGCTTTGAAGCGAGTTCCCACCAATGCTCGATCACCCCCGCCACCAACCACAAGACGCAGCACTGCTCGGTCTCCACCACCTCGCAAGCTCTTTGGCCACTCTCCAAAGCGAAGCCGATCACCAGCACCACTCAATATGATGACATCGCCACCAAACACCAGACGAGCATCTCCAACTTTCCATACAGGTGCTACGGCAAATGTGCTGGCCAGCCGTCCACAGCTAACCCACACTTCATCACTGCCTCGCGGCGGCGGCTTCTATCTTGGTAAGCCCAACGGCTTCCGCATCGATGACGGTGAAGACGACGAGTCGGCAGACCACGCTCTTACGGGCGACCACCACAAGCGTGGCGCCATTGACATCTACAAAGGCCTTGAGAAGAAGCGTCAACGCCGCAAGGAGAAGATGCTTCAAAAGGCCTGCGCAAAAGCAGCTGCCAAAGGCGAAAAGAATTACCGAGTCAAGCCTGGCAAAGGAGCTGAACGCATGCGCGAGCTGGGTCTCGAGCTCCAGCGATATCGCGGCAAAGGAGAGCACATTCTCTCCATGTAACTTGACTACTACCACCATCACCACCACCACCTTTCTACCATTCTGTGCGAGGAGCACAGCGCCGCCGGCACAGTCCCGGCACTTTCACAGGCTTTCAGCAGTCTCTGACATGCAAGAAAGCCTGTCTGGTCGCTGCGCTCGCTACTACATTTTGAACTACAAGCTACCATATTATTTTGGCACGAAGCATTTGGGCGTTTTTGCTCAACGGCATTGGATTTCTGATTCACGCATTATACCAGCAACGCAATTGGCACGGCAACACGAATGAGCGTTCTAGCATCGACACGGCAGAGTGACGACACGGTACCAATGACAAGAGCGCACTACTGAGAAGGGGAAAGAGAATCATGCTACGGCCTGCTACAGCTTTGCTTTGGGGCGATCGTGATGGTTTTCACTTCTGGTGTGCTTTATGTATTTTCTGTAAATATGAGGCAGCCAACTTGTCTTATTGAATCGAATATTTTCACGAGCCCTGAGATATGTTCTCGGCTTGTTTCAATCACATTCTCTCCCTTCTCAACTCCTATCGTCGTATTGATGCGTTTCCTGTTTGGAATCTCGCAGCCTGGTCCTAGACCGACCAAGACTCTTGGTATCCCGAAGACGCATCAAGGTTGACTTTATCCGTCTTGGTCTCTTGGCGTGCTTGCGTGGTTGCTTGACCAGCCATCCTGTACACGTATTGCGCTGTACCAATGCTTTGGTATGTATTTGTGGCGGTGTCGGGATACCGGATACTGATGATCACGACAGGCAGTGAGAATGAATGCCTGCTGAAGTGAGAGGTGAGATGCACGTATGAGATGAGTATGCTTTGCACAGCCTTTTGGTACGGCGTACGATGCTATGATTGATCTGCAGAGTCACGGAGCCGAATGAGAAGATAGCGTCGATGAAGGCTGGTCATTGTTGGACGTCAACCTACGTAGGTCATATGAAATGGTAGCCTGATCCGAACTCCTCATTTCATCCATTGATCAAAGGACCCGGAAGCACATCATTGTGTTTCCTATGCCTGTCTCGCAGATGACCTGACATATAATAGCCTGCTCTCTGCTCGCATGCTTGTGCTAGGCTGATCCGACCTGCTTGACCCCTTCATAACTTATATCCTTTATGCTCGCTCAAGAACAGTATCCACCAGCCAACCCACAACATCAAATCCTCCCAATCAGTCCTCAACATCCCCAACCTCAACCATCAAATTCGGCGAATAATAAGCTCCCTTCCCATCCCACCAAACCCTTATAGACTTGACCTCCTTTCCCTTGAAATTCTGTATCAACATCCAACAAATTCCTGAAGTATTAGGTGTACCCAAAAGTGCTTCGAAACCTTCATCTCCTGGTTTGAAAATGTCTCCTTCCCAAGGTTTTGCTTTTCCGTTCATACCTTTTTTGGATTTCGTGAGGGCCTTGTTGATGATTGCTTGAGTTTTCTTGTTTTGGATGTTACGGCGAAATATGAACTTAAGATTCTTGGGGTTGTGGGAGAGGTGTTGGTATTCGAGGGAGATTAGGTCTGACCATTGGCGGAGGGGCATGATGGGGAGTGGTTTCCCTCTGGCATCTTTCCAAGGATTTCTAGAGCCTTTACCTTGCGAGACTTGGTATTCAGGTCCGTAGTTGTCGTTTGCGAAAATGATGCCGTGGTTTGGCCACTAGTTATGGTAAGCGTGAGTACTGGCGAGAAGGTCGTCGGAGAGGAGTACTTACATAGACGTTGACATACTCACCATTAGTAGCCTGATCAGAAATGTCAGTATTTCGTCAACGCCTCGAATGCTGGAAGTAACACTCACAGGATAATTCCCAACATCCCTATTGTGATCGAATCGCACTTTGATTCCATCAGACAAGTCGGTTCCGATCATGTCAATCATTGAGTTGTACGCTCCATCCGTGACATGAGTATAGTCAACAGTCTCTTGCTTTCTGGTCCAGCCTTGTGCCTCGATGTCGCTGTACTTTGTGAACTTGGGTACAGCCTTGTTTCCAGCGCTTGCGGGGTCTTTCATCCAGCACATAAATTTCTCGCCTTTCTTGGTTGCCTTTTTGTAGTCATCATCCCATGGCGCCTGACGAGTTTCCAAAGAGGTGTTGTGGAATAGATCGACTCCGGGACTATTATTGCTGAAAGCATGCTCGTGATGCAGGATGTCTGCCTGTCTACCTTCAAGGTCTCTGAAATCATGATCGAAAAGGCCAAGTTTGGATCCAGACTCGTGTGCTGTGTCAAGAGTATCCCTATCTTGTTGGAGTCTTGAGCAATGCCGGCCAAGACAGCCGGCCTTTAGGTCCAAAGCCATTTGATACATTGCTATACTCACGACCATGAGCATCACGATGCATATCGATAGTCTGCCGTTGGCCACTAGGCGATGCTTTGGGCGAGCCATATTGCAATCGATTCTCGACCAAGACATGTTTTGATTCGATGCAAGGCCAGGATAGCTTTGTGGTGCACTGGAGTCACTGTGCTATGTCGCTCGATTTTGTAGGTAGCTGGCTGGGCTGGCAGGTGGCCCAAAGGTTTGCTGGCGCTGAGGTGTCACGGTCATGGTGCAATCTGGGCTACATGTATTGGCGACGCGTGATCGCAATGGTCGGTGACGATGTGTTAGTACGCAAAGCATTGCCATTGCTATGGAGAACATGAGCAGTACATCACCAATACTCATCAGGAAGCCCTCCGTTCATGTGATTACCCCTGCCGCTAAATGACATTATCCATAGATCTTGTGGTACTTTGGAGTTCTGAGAGGGTAGAGGGTGCAACCAGACATACACACACCTATCTAGACAATAATCCAGCCTGCCTGGAGGTTGAAAACTAGCAATCGCCTCGACGCTTGTATTCTTCCCCAGTATTCTTGTCCAAGCGAGCTTGCCTTCTGCGTTTCCGCGTATGAAGGCAGCCGTAGTATTTCCGTTCATGTCGCTGCTAAGAGTCAGCTCAGCCAAGCTGATGTTGGTGAAATCAACCATGCTTGCCTGAACGCCTTCAGTCATCACTCCATCCATAGTATCCCTGAAATGAATGCCAGTCTCGTCTGGCCACCTCTGACCTTCCACCTCCCTTGATCAAAACTGCGAAAGCTGTTGTTCCGCGCCACCCATAAGCTGCTTGCAGATATGCAAGCTTGTTGCAAGGCTCATCGAGTACCCCATGTATTTGAGTTGAGTTGTAACGCCGTCACTGAATCTCCAGCGGACCGTGTCTTCCTCCGAAGCTGGGTATAAATCTGCTGCAATCACGTTTGATGATCGTGCAGCCCTAGCGAGGGACGTGGCTTGTGAGCGTGGCAATTGATTTGCACTGTTTGCATTCTGTTCAATGTGTCAAAATTTGCACCTCCGTCGTGCCAGTATCTCTGCCGTGTACTATTAGTAGCTCTGGGGAAATTGGCTGGCCGGTGGACTGTTGAGCATGCTGTTGCGCTTGTTACGCCCCTTCTTAATGTGATTCTTCAGCGCGCTTGAGTCCAGAGGTTTCAAGAGCTCAAAGGAGCACAGTAGTTCGCCAGAGACGCTCATGACAGCGCCCCAGTTGTCGAATTCGCCGCAATACTGCAAGCATGTTAGTGGAGAAAGCTGAATCAGTGTGCAGGACAGTACTTACGTTTGGTGCTGAGAAGACTGTAACCAAGATCCGCTCATTGAAGAACTCGTAACCATCCTCGACCACCATATGCGCTCGGCAGACTAGGTCAAAGTCATGTTTCTGCAGAAATTCCATGATGACCTTCTTTCCGAAGCAGTAACTAACGCCTCTTTCATTGGCTTCCCAGTCGGCCTCCATATCGGCAGGATCGGACCAAAGTAGATCATTAAGCAACCCATAGTCGGGAACATCAGTCGGTCTTGCGATGCCGCGAATGTCGTCCATGTGCGATAGTGATGGTGACAAACCACCATGGACGCAGAAGATCTTGCCAGCCACGATTGCGGCAATCGGCAATGTGTTGAACGTGTCGACAAAGGTCTTCCACACTTTGACGTTGCACCTTCGCTTGCACTCATCGTAGAATCCATAGACTCTCGTAACGTTCGCACATTCATGATTGCCTCTTAGTAGGAAGAAATTCTCCGGGAATCTGAGCTTATAACACAGAAGTAGTAGAATAGTCTCCAGACTTTGCTTGCCGCGATCGACGTAGTCGCCCAAGAAGAGGTAGTTACTGTTAGGTGGAAACCCGCACATCTCAAACATTCGGATCAGATCGGTATATTGGCCGTGAACGTCTCCAACAATCTTGACTGGTGGCGATAGCTCCAAGAGTGCCGGTTGCGATAAGAAGAGCTCGCGAGCCGCATTACAAATAGCAGTAATTTCAGCATTCTTTAGGCAGACAGTCTTAGTGACCTTGCCCGCATAGCCCGCGTCCACAAGTCGCTTAATCATGTCGTCCAGATCTGAGGCTTTGAGCGCGCCAATATTCATATCTCCCGGTGTTGAGGGTGATCGTGACTCTGGATCAGATGCAATTGCGAGTGCGGCAGCGGCGCCTTGCCCATTAGGCTGTCGCTTGACCAAGATGGATTCTGAGGGCTCTTTATTATGCGATTGATGAATGTTGCCCTGCGGAGGTGCGTCGGACACAGCGTCTACTTCTCCGCTGCGTTGTGCCTCCTCGATTTCACTGTGGCCGCCTCCCACAGTGGCCGACATGGTCGGCGATGGCGGTGGCTGGTTTTCATCTTCGTCGGCCAAGCTTCCTCTTCGCGGCGTCTCCGATATAGATGCTGATGCGCGGCTGTGTTTGCCAGAGCGACCGCTAGTCGCTGACTTCACGGACTGCGAATCTGTCTTGTCGAGGCTCGTGGTGGACTCCGCTCCTGCCAAGTTGCTGCTGCTCGCCCGTGGGCTGTCGGTGGAGGTCTTGCCGGGAATCTTGGTGCGCAGAGCATTTCTGAGGGAGCGCGATGACTCTTTCGTGTCGGATTTGCTGAAGGATGGGTAGGAGTCCAGACTGGGCCCAGTGGGCGTTTCTGAGCCGCTCTTGCCCTTGCCATCCTTCTCCTTAGACTGCTGGTTTCCCATCGCTGCGATATAATGCTATGCGCGCAGGAGGCAGGAATGTTGTGCTTTGCGGTTGAAGGATAGGTTGCCTGATCTCGGCGATAAGATAAGAATGACGACGAGGTCGGTGGTAGCAGCGCGGTGTGTCCGAGAATGCGCGCGCCGAGCCTCGCAGATGGAGTAGTGCTATGGAGGTCGGAAGAGTCTCGCCAAGTAAGCAAGACAGTGGATCTGAGCGGACGCGGTCAAGGAGCCCTTTGCATGGACGTTGTGGTGATGAAGGCCTGCTCCGCCAGTGATGTGACGATACGCTGGGGGAGGAGACTCGTGTTGCTGCCGGCGCTCCAGACTGATGGATGGCGGGGCGGATGACGCTATGTCTAGGCGGTGCGCGATATTGTTCGTAGCTGCTTCACGTCGACGTTCGAAGTTGGGAGGCGAAGGCGCAAGCGGCGGGTGGACCTCGAGCTGTTGCTGCTCTCCAGCTTTTCGTGGAGAGAATGGACACTAGAACCAGTCATACGGTCAGCCACGCTCTCGTCGTCTCTATTTGCGCCGCCGATAAGCGAGCCAGCGCTGTCGTCCACGAAGGCAGCAGCGAGGCAATTATCAACAACAATACAGTTCGCAATGACTTACGCCCAGCACTTGTTAGAGGTTACTGTTGTCGATGTCACGAGGCAGCAGGGATGGGAGGGGAGAGCAAGGCCACAGCTGGCAAACGTTCACGCGGAAGCAACCGAAGCGGAGAAGATCTGGGCAGCATGTGAAGGCCGCTGATCTTCTTTATGCTCTGCGCGAAAGTCTCGCCACTAGTGCTCAGTCGACACAGATTATTGTCATTGTGACATTGATATATGTACACTTGTTGTACAGCGAACACAAGAAGAGCTTGTATCGACCTGTTCTGAAGCAGTTCACAAGCTTAGATCTCCTCCTCTTCCCATTCCTCATCGACATCTGGCTCCCCAAATACACCGTTCCATACCCTTCCTGCAAGGCCCTTCTTCTGCACCATCGCCAGGACAAGCACAATCGGCAGCTGCCATACACTGGCCCAGAACAGCGCTCGAGCAGACCCTTTCTCGCCATTCTGCCTCAACATTCTCCAAGCTTCCTTCAGCATCCAGCCATTGATGATCGAGCTGGTGACCACAAAGGCCGGATCTGTTATGTGATAGTAGCTTAGCCCCACGCAGATCGGGAACATTGCCAAGCTGTATCTGAATGATACCCTGGCAGCCATCGGCATATTGTTCGATACTAGCATTTTGTATCCAGCTCCTGCATATTCCTGTCGCACTCCATATGCCAAGGCGAAGAAATGCGGGAACTGCCAGGCAAACAGAATGCCAGCTATCAGCCAGCCTCCGATGGCTTGTTCCGTGAACAGCAATTCTTTTGCTTCATCCCATACCGATCCCTGCGTCCCGTCTGTAGTGCTGTACTGACTAGCCGCGGCACACCATCCCATCAATGGAGGGATCGCCCCCACAATTGCTCCAATCCAGGTGTTGACAGGATGCATCCTCTTCGAAAATGTATATGCAAATGCGTATATTCCAATGTTGGCAGCTCCTAGTATGGAGGTGGTAGGGTTGACTCCATACCATAGCAGTCCTGTTCCCATGATACCGGTTGCAATCGCGAACACCAGTGCCGCTCTCTTGCTTATGAGACCTCGTACGAGAGGCCTGTTCTTCGTCCTACTCATTTTGGCATCGTATTGTGGTTCGAACAGCATATTCAAAGTGTTTGCAGAGGCAATCTGCAGAAATGTGCCACTTGTGAGGAACAAAAGTGTGAGCGTGCTCAGCGATGGAGCATCTGTGACGGATGTGCTCAGTAATGCTGGCACAGGGTATATCGAATATGATGCCGTAGCCGTGAGAACTACGAGGAAAGCCAGTCGTGGTTTTGAGAGGGCTAGATATGTTGAAATGATCCGTCGCAGCGATTTCGCTGGCGCCGCGGCTGCATCTCTGGATAATTGAGACGAAGCATCTGGAGGAAGTGGTACCTCTCCTGCATCATTGATCGCCGCCGCCGCTGCGGCTTTTAATCGCTTTCGTCTTCGATGTGGTGGTTCTTCGGCTGCAGATGATGTGATGTCTGCTGTCGTAGATATAGATTTCATTTCGCCAGGCGCATCACTCCTTGAAGCATGAGTCAGGCTCCTGGACCCATTCTCTTGTCCATTTCTGAAAGCATTCGCCCAGAAGAATCTCCTATCGACCTCTTCCTCTCTGGGTATTGCAATCTGGACATTGCGTTGCTTCACTGCTCGCGAGAAGGGTCGACATTGCGGCTCTCGTATTCGTGCTAGCCGTTTCGCGCATCGCAGGCATATTGACCCTGCATCTAAAGAATTGGCGAAGACCGCCGGCGGCCGACGAAGGAGCATTGGCGGGAGTCTGTATTCATGTAGAGAAATGCAATGGATCGAAACATCACGATTGACATTTGAGATGCGATCCCGAAACTCTGGATCCGGCCCGAAGCTGAGCAGAGCCTCATCGCGTGGAATGTGACAGCAGCATTCAACGTCGTCCTTTCCCATTCTCACTGAAAGTTCATCGAATTGGGCTATCTAGCAGTACTTGCCAATGATTCGCGGACCTAACGATGCTCAGACGTGATAAGAAAGGGTTCGCTACCTTCGAAGAACTGGCAGCTGGATATAGTCATCCAGCAACTCCTCTCCACCGTAGAACGCCAAATCACAATATGTGGACAAGTCAAATATTGATCCGAGTACGGGTCGATCTCACAGAAGGCAGAACTTGGTTCAATTAGCTGGCTTGGATAATTTTTCGTCAACGCAGAACGTCCGCGCTCTCGGGAAACTGGCATTGATGGCTGGCATATCTTGAGGTCCTCTGATTTGATCGTGAAGATTGAGATTTGCCATCCAGCTCATGAGAGCATTGCGACGCCGATACAGATCTTCAGCCTTTGTTCTTCATTCCGCCTTCACCAGGTCCGAGTGTTTCCATAGATCAGCCAAGTCTGGTCTTACGGAGGAGAGCTATACATGGTAGAAGAAGACAGATTATGAGCTACTTCGCGACTTGCTTCAGATGCAGGTTATATGCGGGCGCTGAAGTATGTATAAGACCATTGCACAAGGCTGCTGATCCAGATACGGCAAGTCAAAGGCAAGCATACCGGCAAGCGTTCTTTGTCTGGACCCAATATGGACATATGGCTTGGCCTTCTACACATCCACATGAATCTTGCGTTGATCCCCAGCTACATTTAATGCAATATCTCAGCCCACAGAATAGCCCAAGACTTGCTGTAAAGCGGAGAAGGTAGCTGTGCTCAAGCCGAATCGAATGGTGTGGCCGAGAAAGCTAAAGTCTCAAAGATTACGTCCAGGAAGTCATCTCTTGGCTGAGAAGATGAAAAGAATATCGACTTTTTTAATCGGACGATTTGAAAGGGTAAAGAAGGCTTAATCGCCTAGAAAAAAAGGTGGAAAAATCAGCTCATCGCCATCTCGCTTGCTATGCTTTTCATTTCTGTCCGACCAGCTTCGATTGTTCAAAATATCGATCTGAAATTCATGTCATTCAGAAATAAAGGTCAACTTTTTCGACCATTTTGAGGCCGACAAGTCCAAAAATCTAGATGGACAGGGTCGAACTGTCAAACTCCCACGGACTGAAGATGTGTTAGTAACGGACGAGAGTCACGTCTCTCACAAATCCACTTACGAGGCTCGAACTCTCAACCTTGAGCTTGTTCTGGTCAGCATGGGCCGACCATGAGGTCGAAATCTTTGGCTTACATTGTTTTATTGGCTAAAAGTCTCACGCGCTAGCCAATTGTGCCACGTGGGAAACGCCAGAGGCGTCCATCTATGCTGGAAACCGTTGACCAGGTTCCGTGGCGATTATTGGTCAATGTGCAGACAAAATACAATATAGAGCTCATGACTTGGCGCCCGCTGATGGGAAAGCTAGTTTGAGGCCAGAATCAGGCACTTCAGGCTGAGAGCTATGCATCCCATCTTACTTGAAATATCTAGCTGCTCTGATGGTCGAGGTATTTGTCCTCAAAATTTTGGCACAATAGTCTCGCGAGTATTTTCCAAAAATGAACAGCACGGAGCCATATCTCGGTCGTTATAACTTTTGAGGCCACAGCCAGGAAATGTGCGTTCAGAGCTACCACCTACAATTTATCTGAAGTCTGTAGCTGCTCTGACGGCGAAGATATCTGTATATGAAGTTTTAACACAATGAACTCATGTGGTTTGTAGGATATATGTCTTGGCATTCGTGGTCCAGTGAAAGCCAAGCCCGGCGACATGGTCAAAGAGCCCTTACACCCAGCTACCTCTAACAGGTTGTTTGAGGTCTGTACTTGCTCTGAAGACCGATTTTTGCATTCATGAAGTTGAGGCAAGTTGGTGAAATTTTGGTGTTTTCGATCAATCCCTTCATGACATCAGACTCATGCGTTGCTAGGATGGACACCTGTCGAGAGCTGTGCTGCAAATATTCCACCAAGGCTGGCGGTGGCATGGCCTCTGTATTCGTCCATAATGCCGTCGAAGCCTATTACCGCGAAAGCAGGAAGGTCTGAGCATCTTGCGCCTCTTCTCTGCCAAACTATCAGCAATTTTACATCTCATACCATTCGGATCGTGCAACCAGCCGTGGACGTAATGCTTAATCTTCGCTGTACAACAAGAATTGAAGAATGCTTTCCGACTCACGCTATGCTACATGCTCGCGAGCTTCTCAGTACTCTATGCCCAAACGCCACGCTCTGCTTTCCATCACGCAATGCAATATGTATTCGAGCTTAGAGCTTTACAGCACAAGGCGACCGGGCTCTCTCTCAAGTACAAGCTTCATCCTTTCCAAGTATTCGGTGGCTCTGCTCTCATCACCAGGCTTGGCCATAACCGAAAAAATGTTGTCGTCGGTAGAAATGCCAGCGGGTACCACGGCTGATCTTGGTGCAGCCTTCTTTGCTTTAGGTGCTGCCAGAATGTCGATTATATCACTCTTCTTCGTTGGCTTGGTCGCAATTATAGGCGCAGGTGTCAGTCCAGTGATGAGTGGGAAGTATGCTCCTTTACTCGATGTCTCCACCTGGTCCAAGCCTAATATCGAGTTGAAAAGCTCATCTGCTGTAGGTTTACGATTCTTGCTCAAAGGCAGCTCTTCATTTGCCATCTCGCTTGCTCGAGCAATGAGTGTAGAGAGGGGAAGTCGAATGCCAAGTGTGTCTTGCATTCGCTTTTGCGTTGCGATGACTTGCGAAAGAGATATACGGAGACCAATTTCTGTCTCCTTGGGTGGTTCTGGTGCAGCGGCCTTCTCTGCAGCCTTTGGTTGTTCGGGCTTGACTTCGGCCTTCTTTGCGAGCTGAATATCGCTCAGATCAAGATGCGAGAGCTTCTCCAGTCGCTTTGAGGATTCTGCAGGATAGTCCTTCTTAATCTTGCCTAGGTATGCAAGCACATCGCCCTTCAGTAATCGTCCTTGAGGTCCAGAAGCCGGTATGCTGTCCGCATCCTTTTCAGAGATGCCGTTCTGGTGAAGCATAGCCTCGACTGATGGGTACAGCGGATATTTTCGAGATCGTGGAGCGCCCAATTGCTTGCCCTCCTGCCCTACTTTCTGTGCGCCCTTCTCAGCCGTCTGCGAAGCAGACTCCTCCTGCTTGGGTGCTGGCTTGCTCTCCTCTTTCTTCGCCTCCTGCTTTGGCTGCTCTGCCTGCTTCTGCTGCGGAGCGCTCTCCTCCTTCGGCAGCTCCAATGAGCTGATGTCGTCTCCTTCTTCTGCCAAAACTGCTATTCTCTCGCCCACCTTCACTCCTTTGGTCCCGTCTGGCTTCATGATCTTCATAAGTATTCCATCGTCTTGCGCTTCAACGTCCATGGTGGCCTTGTCAGTCTCAATTTCCAGAATTACATCTCCGGCTGTGAAAGAGTCCCCTTCCTTCATTCTCCAGGACGCAATGTTTCCTTCAGTCATGGTTGGGCTAAGCGCAGGCATGGCATAGTTCTGAGCAGCAGCTGATCTTTGAGAGACATGAAAACCTGTCTTCTGTTAGCAAAAGAGCTCCAGCGAGATCGCTTTCCGTGAGAATGTACCTCTTCGAGCAGCTGTCTTGGTCGCACATCTGCCGGCGATGCGCGCGGACATGCGCGCTGTGTTGGCGACACCTGCCATGAATGCTGCTTCAATGCCTCCTTCTGCAGCTATCGGGATGTCTTGTGAGCAGCAAGGGCATGCGAAAGCAGAAACAATTGAGCTGCTGCGTTGAGATGTCTTGTCGGCCCGAAATCAGCTCCCGTAGATCCCCGAAGCTTTCTTTTATTTAGAAACGCGACTGGACGTGTAACGCATCATTATCATCAAGAAACAGCCTCATCAATAGAATGGCCAGCGGTGTACAGCTTCTCCTCCGTCTCCCTCCAGCAATAAGGCAGCAGGTTCTGTCAAGCGGAACATTATGGACCAGCAGCTGCAGTGTCTGCCGGACTGGCCAGCATCTAAAATTTGGACCAACGGGTCTTCATCAATTGAGATCCTTCACATTAACCTCATTTCTGGCAAAGAACAAGCAAAACGTCTTCAAGAATGCTCAACCTCAGAAGCCGACTCCTCAAGCTCATAATCTTCCAAAAGGAACACCGCCAGCTGCCAAATTCAGTCCTGGTTCTGCCCCATTCATACCGAATGCATTGGCACCACAGCCAAGCTCGACGCCGGCACCAAGATCAAATTATCAGGACTGGATCAGTTCGCGCTTCCCTAATACCGACCAGGTCCTTCTATATGTCTCGCCGAACCATGGAGGGTTCTTCGCTCTTTCCTTTTTCTGCGGCTTCATGTTCTTGCTAGCTGCCTACACTCAATCTCAGCTATTCCTCAAGGATGAAGAGGGCAAGCCGGCTAGACCATGGTATATCAAAGCCATAGGCGCAGTGCCCATACTAGGCTTCACGGTCCTGGGAACGACATTCGTGTTGGCACCACTCAAAGTCATCAAGTCAGTGACATTGGTCAAAGCTGCCGATGCCAGTACAGTGACGCAGGGATCTAAGCTTAGGATGGAGATCAAGAGAATCCTGCCATTCAGTAAACCAGACATTCTGGAGGTCGATCCGTCAAATTTCGTTCTCGATCGGCATATTCCAGGCTCTGTACGCGATATCAGATTCTCCAACTACCACATCAAGGACACGAAAGAATTCAACGAGTACTACTTGTCAGGCAACCTTTACAAGAAGGAAGGCAGTGCTTTCAAAAGATTCAATGCAGGGCTTCTGAACTCATGGCCAGGACTTGTCAAGAATGCCAAGCGAATGTTCATGCGAGACCAGATGGCGTATGTCAGAGTCCCTGGCAATGGCAACTTCAAGCTTGATCTTCAGGGATGTCATATGCTTGATCAAGGAAATGTGCTCGCAAGGCTAGCTACGGAGGATGTCAACATCGACAGAGGCGTCAAAGCGCTCATCAAGAATCTCACTGGAGCAGCATGAGATGCATGATAGCTTCGCTGTATAGATAGTCCTCGAAACTGTACATAATTCAACTTGCCCTCAGCTTCTCTGCCATTCCCTGTTTCGGCAAGAGTATTCTATTACAAGTGTAAAGAGTGTAATGCGATGCTCTTCACTATCGAACCCTCAGGCAAGCACTCTCGGCAAACTTTCCGTGGCGGAGGAGAGCCCGCAGCTCACTACCAATTTCTTTCGCGACGCGCGACCTCTCCTTCTCTTCTTCATGATTTCTCCTAGTCAAAACCATGTAGGTACACTCGCGGCCACGACAAAGCAGTAGCAGACACTGACATGCCCGCAGATGATGAAAGCCTAGCGTGCAGCAGATGAGCTGTCATTCAGTCTTTCCATCCAAGCTCTCCCTTTACCGGGCTCAAGGGCAAAGGTGGGATCTGGATGCAGCATGATCTATGCGTTCGGCACACACACCTTGTTACCATTACGGACGCGAAGAAAGGCATCTCTGACCCAACTTTTGACTAGAGAGGAACTCGAAGCTAGGTACACTCAGAAAACACGAATGCAGACTTTTAGCATAACTCGACTTCCACTTTTCTCATCGCAAACACCCGCAATGGAGACTAGTGTCTATCTCATGGAATAGCTGAGCTTATATTCTATAGTTCGGCGACTTCGATGCGGATCGCGGAAGATTGAGAGAGCATTATCAACAGGTCGCGTTTGCCTGATCTCGTGGCAGCTTGACCGTAACAATAGTGCCACACGCATGACCTCTCTCCAGCGCACGATTCGACATTTGTATCATTTCAAAACGCATACCTCTCGAACTCATGGTGGACGTGCCCACTTTGCCGTCAATGAACAGCGAGAAAGCTGCGAAGGCCAGCTCATCTCCCATATCAAGAAGAAGTACAACGCCCTCGGCAGCAAACGCCAGATCTAGCTCAGATCTGAACAGAAAACAGGTTCCTGCCGTGGCACAAATCCGAATCAGATTCCGCCTCCGCGCAATTGCCATGTCTCCCAGCCAAATTGATGAACCCAAGCGAAAACTGAGTCTTGAACGGCACTGAGCTCCACTATTCTGTGGGGCGCAAGCCCTCTACATACGGACACGGACGGCTTTGAGTCATCCTATACTGCGGAAGCGATGCCAATTTCGAGCCAAAATCGTGATCTCAAGAGAGAAGTCTAACGATCTAAAGCGGCACACAGCTCCGCCGGCTCTACGGAGCGGACTCCACACAAACCTGACCAAGAGGGCATCGAATGATCCTATACAGCGGAAGCGATGCGAGTTTTGAGCCAGAATAGGCGAAGTGTAGGTATCTCACATGACGTTCAGTTTCCGCTATTCTGCAGAGCAGACATCTTACCAAATGACACGGAGGGCATCAAGCCACTCTGCGCAGTGGAAGCCACGCAATCTTGAGAGCGATCTCCATCGTCCCAAGGAGGGTCGGTCGCTCGTGGCAAATGCGTCAGGTGTCTATAACTCTACCCTCTTCTGGGTAGCATACAACTCGAGAACCAACCCGAAGAGCTCGTAGGGCATTCATGCAGTAGAGCTGCCGGTCGAAATGGCGCAAATTAGGATTGAAATAGCTCGAAGCGAATGCGCTAGGTGCCTGTAACTCCGACCTCGTCCTATCAGTAGGAACCTCGAGAATCAGTATTTGGGGCTCGGTGGACACCTGTTCAGCGCAGCTGTAGGTGGAAAGAGTCTCCAAAGCGAGACTGAAATGCTTGGAAGTCAGTGGACTAGGCACTGTAACTCTAACCTCGCCCTATCAGTAGCGACCTCGAGAACCACCGCAGCGAGCTCGGTGCGCACCTGTACAGCGGAACTGCAGGCCGGAAGGATCCCCAAAGCGAGACTGAAAGACTTCGAAATCAATGCGCTAGGCACAGCAACTCCAACCTCGCTCAATCGGCGGACGTCTCGAAAATCAGCCCGAAGAGCTTAAAGGGCACCTGTGCAGTAGACCCGCGGATCGCAATCGCCCAAAATGAGACGAATGTGAGCTTGAATTCGTACACCAGACGCCGCGACTCCACGCTCTTCCTCTTAGCACACACTTCGAGACATGATGTGAAGCGTCTAGAGATACTCGCGTAGTAGGTCTGTCCATCACAGCATGCCGACGCGAGAAACGGTGTAGCCTTCGTCGAGAGCCTCTTGAGTAAGTACGGAGAATGGACTATTGCTATCAAGGTAACCGCGAGCACGAGCTTGGATTCTACCTTAAGCGTTCGTGCCCGAACCGACGTAAAGTCGAGGCTTGGAGCCATCGCGTTCGGGGAGCAAGACGTAATCGCTCCATTGCAGCTTGGACTTGGATAGCGCTAGGAGAGTCCGAAAAAAGTCCAGCGGTGGAGGTGAGTCGGACGCCAGAACAGAATCAAGTCCAGGAGCCAGTGACAACGAATGTGAACTCCTATCCGTACACCAGGCCCTAAACTTCATGCTCTCACTGTTAGCAAACACTTCGAGAAGTAATGCGAAGAGCTTAGAGACACTCGCGCATCGGAGATGCAGGTCCAAAATCGCCAAATTGCGACCGAGATGACTCAGAGTTCGAGGAGGCCAGGCGCTATAACTCTGACCTCGCCTTACAGGGAGACATCTCGAGAACTGACACGAAGCGCTCAGAGACACTCGTACAATGGAGATACAGGTCCCAACTGCCCAAATTGCGACTAAAGTAAGTCGAATTTTGGGCATCTAGTCGCCGTGACTCGAGCCTCTCGCTGTCCGCAGATGCCTTGAGGACTGATCTGAAGGGCTTAGAACCACTCGCACAGCGGAGTTGTATCGAGCGCTGGAGATCGTATCGCCAAAATTACCAACGAAATTACTCGAATTCCAACGGATCTAGGCACTGTAACTCTAGCTTCGTACTGTCGATAGACAACTCGAAAACTGATATGAATGGCTTGGAAACACTTGAACAACGGAGCTTCGCTGAATGCTGAAGGCCAAACGGCTTGAACTGGGCTAAACTGGCTCGAAACCAGCGCGTCCGGCGCTGTTACCCTACTGTCGCAACGCCGGCAGAGACACCGAGAACTGGCACGAAGGGCTTGAAATTACTAGGACAACGGACCTTCAATGATGCTCGAGTTCGATATTGCCTAGATCGGAACTTAAATGACTCGAAATCAGCGCGGTGGGCGCTGTGACTCTACACTCGTGATGCCAGCAGAGACCCCGAGGACTTATTAGAAGGGCTTAGAAACACTCGTATACTAGAGTGTCATGAGTGTTATAGGTCGAACCGGCCCAGATTGGGGCTGAAATGGCTCGAGGGCAGCGCGTTGGACGCTTTGATTCCACTCTCACGGTGCCGGCGGAGACCTTGAGAAATGACTCGAAGCGCTCGGAGACATCTGTACACCGGAAGGATAGCGTCGAGTTGCTCAATTTGGGACGGCAGTGACTCGGAATCAGTAACCCAAGCGCTGTGGGTCCATTCCTGCGATGTTGGAAGAGGCCTCGAGAAACAACTCGAAGGGCTCGGGAAGATCTATACAGCGGAAGCAGAGGATCGAAACAGCTGGAGCTTGAGGCAAAACTGAGGGCAGACCGGAGATGCCAAGGCTAACCACATGCAAAATACATCCAGCTTTTCCGTTGAACGAGGGTTTCAGCTGTACCGGCTCTGCTCAGAACGGCTTGTTAGAAGCCTCGAGAACCTACTCGAAGAGCGTTGGGACACCCACACAGCGGAGTCTGTCTCAAAATCATAGTAGCAAGCCCAGCTTCAGCATAGCCTGCAAAGAGTGATACCCCCATCTTCGTCCTTGCGGCAGAAACCTCGAGGAATGATCCGGTGTGCTCGGAGAGACCTATACAGCGGAAGCAAGGGGCTTTAGGATACCCACATAGCGGAGAGTGGCTCAAAATCGGGGCAGCAAGCAAGCTTCAGCAGAGCCTGCAAGGTGGACCAACTCCATTTTCGTCCTAAATGCAGAGACCTCGAGAAACAACCCGACGTGCTCAGAGAGACTTATACGGCGGAAGTGAGAGACTGCACCAGCTGGAAAATGACACCAAAAGGAGAAATGACTCCATCTTCACGCTAACTGCAGAGACCTCGAGAAACAACGCGAAGGGCTTGGAAAGACCTACACAGCGGAGGCAGGCTCGAGATCAGGGCAGAAAACACAGCTTCAGCAGAGCCTTCAAGGGCAACAGCTCCATCTTCGTGCGCATAGCAGAGACCTGAAGAAACGAGCTGACGTGCTCGGAGACACCTATACAGCGGAAGCGAAAGATAGGAACCGGCTGGAAATTGAGACTGAAAGGGTTCAAAGTGAGACAAAAATGAGCCCAAACTGAGGGCGCCAAGCCCTTTCACATGCAAAAACTACTCAGTCTTCTTTCCAAAAGAGGAAGCAAGCTTCCCCAAGAAGCTCACTTTTGGCTTCACTTCGCTGCTGCTCCTGCCCTTCTGGACCCTATCCACACTCACTCTTCCAGGCACCGCCACCTCGTCCTCCTCACTCTTCCTCACATTTTCCAGCCCACCAGGAAAGCACACCCCCTCATCACTCACTTTTGGCATGACAAAACTGATCCTCTCGCGCTGGGAAAGACGTTTATCACCTCCGGCGATGACGTAGTGCTGCTCGGTAGCGCGAGGCGGGCTATTAAATGTAGGCGGTGGGAGCAGCTCCGCTTCCGTCGGCTCTGGTGGACTGATAGGCCGGAAGGGACCCGAGAAGCTTTGGGTCGCTTGGCCAGTGGAGTTGGTAGGGCGCGGCTGCTGCGCGGTGGGCTGCGAAAAAAGAGGAGGGTATCTGCCGCCTTGCTCCTTCTCATTGTACAGTCCCAGCGGATAGATGTCCTTAGGCGTGCGAACTGGGCGGAGAGACACCAGGCCATCTGGCACGTTGTGGAGGTTCTGAATGGTAGTCGAACGGCCTGTGTATGGCTCGGGGCGCGACACACCACGGCGACGAATGGCGGCGTCTGTCACGAATTGGAGACCTTGGCGCAAATGAGGGCGTCCTTCGCCGATGGCTGCAGTGGCGACTTGTAGCTGCGCGATTTCGTTGGTGGGAGCGTTGAAAAGGTTTCTTGAGGTTTGTTCGGGCACACCGTATCTGCGTCTGAAATGGCACTGGCATTCGCCAACTCCATATTCGCATGCCACTCTGCAGTGACAGTCCTCGCTGCATGTGCATGGCGGGTACTGGGGAGCGGAGTCATCTTCTTCGTCAGCTGGTGCTTGTGCGTTGGTCTCTGCTCGTGCAGACTGCTGTTGCAGCTCCTGTACGTTGATCTCCGCTTGCGTCGACTGCTGTTGTCGCTCCAATCGAACGGGCTCCGACTGTACTACGGGAGTGGACTCGGACTGCTGTGGCTGTTGCTCTTGTTGGAGGGAAACTCGACTCTGGCGCCACACTTCGATGTTGAGCTGCGGGCAACCCTTCTCAATTGTTGGCGCGAACCTTGTCCAGAGGAGGTTATAGATCTCCTGAATAGACATGCTAGCTGCGTCATACATTCCTTTTCCTTGTGCGCGAACGAGGATGCGCTTCTGCTCGGCATCAGATTTGGCGTTGAACTGCTCAATAAACTCGCTTTCTGCCTCAGCCTTGCTCAGATCGACGGACATTGTGTCAGCATAAGAGCGAATTCGCGTGCAGGTCTCCAGCGGACCCAGAAGGCGACAGTCGGTCAGCAGTACCCAGAACTCTTCCAGTTGCTCGGCAAGGTCCGTCATTGTGAATGGATCATTAGAACGCTCACAGTCTCTCCCATGGCTGTGAAGTGGCATAGTGCTGTCAGGATACTTCGATAGATGTTCCTCGACGTCGACCTGCAGCCTGCGGATGTCATGAATGATTGCATAGTAGAGGCACTCGAAGTAGTAGAGGCCGACCATCTCTGCTGGATTTATGCGCTTGATGTTCAAGGTCTCCTGAATGTTCGGTGGTGCTGGCCGCATGTGCATTGCGCAAATGAAGAACAGAAGAGTGTTGCGGCCGGTGCGCATCTTCCACGGTTAGCACTGCCAAGTTTGTATTGCCTGACCAGATTACTCACACTAGATTGGTATCGAGACGCCAGCTTCTGGTGACCATAGAGTGTAATTGCGATGCGACGCAAGTTCCGCTGAATCTCCACATGGCTGAAGCCATCACGGCCTTGCCACAGCTTCGTGAGGGCATCGGCGGGTGTCACTGTGTTCTTGAAAGCTATCAGTTCGCAAGGCGACGAGGGCGCTAACCCCGTCGCCGGTTGATTGTGCTCAAAAGTTGGATAGTCCATTCCTCCCAAAGCCTTCTGCTATTGTATAGCGTTAACCTACCCAGTGCGCGCTGTGCGCTGATGTGACAAGAGCGCCGCGAGCGCCGTGTCTTGCCGGTGATGGTCGTTGTTGAGAACAAGAGCGTCGTCGGCGCCGTAAGTCACAGCGCTGGTAAAGGTGTTGTTGAGACTGCTGTATCCAAGTGGCGGACACTGTCTCGCGGTCGAAGTAGTGGAAGAGTCGAGAAAAGTGCGAGGTGAGGAAAAACAAAACAAACCTCACGGTCAGAAGGTGAGCTTCGACCTTGATTGGGCCGTTGAAGCTGCATGTTACACAACACTTGCTTCACTCTGCAACGGCGACAAGAATGGCAGGCAGTCCATGAACCAGGTCGCCAGCCCAAGATAGTCCATCTTTTCCTTTGCGGACACGTTGGTCATGACTGTTGACCTTGTCCCATTACTGCACTCCGGAGAAGGAGGAGAGGAACAGACGCGGGTGCCACCCATCTCCGAGTAGGGCTGTGGTGCTATGCATGCCCGCAGATAGTCAAGCTCGTCGAGACAATGGAAGGGCCTGCAGCGGAAGGAGATTCTTCGATCCCGGAGATTCCAATGTGCCTGGGGAAGAGTCTTCCTGCTTGCGAGCATCTACTCATTTGAAGAGGATGCGCAGGTCTATGCGAGCATGATGCACGACCGTCGAATCTGGGTGCCGTGAAGCTTGCAAGAGCTGGATCTCCTAGCAACGCGAAGGTTCTGTCTCGTGACCTGCATGAGGAGCGCCGAGACAATGCTACCGTCAGTCATCATCTTTGAGGAGCAGGCGTGCTAGAATTTTGTTGAATCCGTGGTCATCTTGTTTGTCTTGAAGGTGTGAGAGCAGAAGCCAGGTGGAGACCGTCGACCGCACTGCACAACCGTTGGACGCGTATGCTGCGCCGCGCGAACGCATGTATCGCAATACGCATTTTTGGCCATTTGCATACCCATCTTGCACATTGAAGGAGCAAATGGGACAGAATCGGCATGCAAATCATGCACACTGTGGTGGTTGTGCATTGCGTTGAGGAAGAAGTGTGAAAGCTGAAGCCAGATGAAGTTGGCAATAGCGCCAAGCCTTCACGACGCCAAGTAATCACGCGACAGGGCACTGTTCGCAACTGCCTCAACTTACGCAACAAGCAGTGCAGATGACTTGCATGTGATACAGTCAGATGAATGTTCAGTCTAGGCGTCGTGCCAGGGTATAGAATGCACGTATTGGTAGCGAATGGGTTAGTGCCTGATCACACTTGGCATTAAGTTCTTCGTTCGCTATATATTGTCCAACTCTCCATTTTCACACATATCGCAGACATGACGCTATCTAAGCGTCCTTCTAATCAAACGACAAAATTTGAACAGATTGGGTATAAGCGAGTGAGTCGATAATACGAATCACGACCTCCTGGTCGGCCCGTTCCCAAAACTTTCGCCTTCAAACGCCGCGCTTCATGAGATGTCGAGAATAAATGCTCGTGACGACATGGCTGTGTGTTTGCGAGCTCGCAGAAGTTGCTCACAGATCTTCAGTCTAACCCTTCAGGTTAAACGAGAATTCACTGGCGTTGGCACTCGTCAAATGATTGGGCTCGGGCCTACGTTCGCGACTCCGTGCTGCTGGGCTGGCCATGCCGCTGACGGCCTGACGACTTCTTGGTCTGTGAAAGTATTCCGGCTGCTTGACAGCACCGCCTCGTCGTTCGTCTTGCTTGTCGTAAGAGTTGAGGTTCTTGCTTCGTTCTAGTGAGTGCGAGGAATCCCACTCTTTGCCTCCGATGTTCGACGAGACTGGCGGTGCTTGCCTAAATCGTCGACCGGATGATGTTCCGGCGACTGAGCCCTCTTCGTCGACAAGGACGATCATCCAGACGCCCACAGCACCGGAATGGCCAAGAAGAGGTGTGCAGTGAATCCATCGTGGACGGCCTTCTCCTTCGCCATCCTCATCTGGTCGAGACAGCCATCGAATTTTGGCTGTCACGCCTCGCCCTTCAGCAAGCGCTGCTCCGAGATCGGCGCGCACTCGACTGCTGCCGCCAATTCGGTTCAGGAACGGCGACTGCAGAATGCCAGGCACACGGAGAGACGGAGATGTAAAGAGAATGCGGAGCGATGGCGCCGGTCGGATGAGGAGATACTGGAACTGGTCAGCGCGGGCAACGTCGCAAGGTCAGGAGTACTTACGTGTTGGTAAACGCCCTCAAGCTTACCATTGAGGCGCTCTTTGATGGTGGAAGCAGCGCTCTCCGATGGCAACGAGCGCCTCTCTTGGTCCAACAATTCCCCACTCGGGTCCTTGAGGACCAGTCGCGGTTGATTACGCACACTCTCTTTATCGCTGTCGTCGACGTATTCCTTGTGCATCCTGCCTCCGAATCTGCGGACCGTATCAAGTTCAGCTCCGTTGAACATCTCACTGAGTTCCTGAAATTCGTCTTTGTGATGGCTTTCGTCATCCTCATCATCACCATTGGCATATTTGGCGTCTTGTTCTTTCTCCACCAATCTGGAGAGTCCTTCCATTTCGCTGCAATCCTTGATTAATCCAGAGACATCGACCTGCGCGCCGATAAAATATCTGATATTCCCACGGCTGTCCATAAGAGGTGCAATCATGAGTAGATTCATGAAAGGACTGCCATCTCGTCGGTAATTGATGAAGACTTCCGTGTGCTCTCTTCCCGATGTTGTGGCCATCGCCAGTCGTCTGACAGAATGTGGATCTGTCCGCGGGCCTTGCAAGAAACGGCAGTTCCGGCCAATTACGTAGTTCATGCCATACTGCGTTGTTCTTGTAAATTCCTCAGAAGCAAAGACGATGGGGTTGTCTGTGCGGCTTGGGTCTGTCAAGCAAAATACTTCAGCCAGACCTTCACTTGCTTCCCGAAGATGAGGCGCTAGCGTGCCTGTGATCCTTCTCTGAATGCTGACACTGACAACTTGTATCCATGTATGTGCCACATACGCAGGCAGATCTTCCTGCACCAAGACTTCAAAAGCCCGATTTGCCTTCTCTTCAAGTGTGCTATTGATGGTAGGTTTTGCGACCTCCTCTGTGAAGCCTTGTCCCTTGATGGGTTCTAGTGCTTCTGCGATCGCATTGGCGTAGTTGATTGCACGAAGTGCTTTCAAGGCATCGAGATAGTATATCAAGATTGGGATGCTTTGCGGTCGGTGCGAGTTCAGGAAGCCTGTGAACTTGAGCAGAAGCTTCGGATCTTCAAACACAGTCCGCAGATGTTCAGCACTGAACAATTGGTCTGAACGCTGCTCGAGCGCGTACAGCCCGACCTCCTGATCTTCTTGGGCGGGTGCGACTAGATCCCACGACGCTGGGTCGTCTTCCATTACGGGCTCCAGGTAGGACGCGTCTCCGTTCTCGTAGCCTTTGCTTTGTAAAGGTGGTAACGTGTGAATTGAGGTAGCCGCCGTCTCGTTCGAAAAGACAGAACCACCGCTACTACGCGCACCAGGGTCGTATGGGTTTTCGTGTTCATCGACTTCTTCCGGCGATGGCGGCGCCGACACCTGATACTGGTCGCGATTGGCAGTGGAGCGAGATGGCATAGGCTCTTGTGGAGCGAGAGGTTGCAATGTCTGCCGGGCCCTGGTACTACTACTGCCGGCTTGTTAGTGATTTGATGGCTCGCAATATAGATTGCGCAATCTTCCATGCTCTGGTTGGGCTCATACCTGGTACGTGTAGGGATGTGAATGCCACGCTTGCTAAAGTCTGCGGGAGCTGCTGTCTGTCCCGTGCCATCGTCCATATCGGTGAAATCAGGTGAAGTCGGCTGCTCTGCGTCCGGTTCGTGAATGCTCTTAGTTCGGTGTACTGTGATCTCTGAATTGGTCTGCTGCCTCCTCGCACTGTAACGCTTCGCGAAGTCTTCTTGTTGCGAATCGCTTGGAACATCGCCATTGGCAGTCGGTACATGGATAGCAGTATCAACACTGTTCATTTTCGTTCGATCGCGTGAAGTGCTGTGCGGGCGCTCCTTAATATTCTCCTTTTCCATCGCGCGCAATTCGCGTCGGCCATTGGACGACTGGTGAGGATACTGTGAAGCAGGATATTCGTAAGCTGAGCTGAACGCTTTGAAACGCAGCTCGGGGATACCCTTTAGAGGCATCGCGACTGTCTTGTGAGAGGTGTTTCGTGAGGCGCGGGTGATAGAGTGTTTGCATGCAAGGTACAAAGTGGAATCGAGGGAGCCAGTGCCAGATGTGAGCAACGGAAACTCTATTGCATCTCTCAGAAGCAAAGGAGAGTTGTGAGTGATGACATCGGGGAGGGATGACGACAAGTCTGCACGTCCGGTCCCAAAGAGAAAAGATTTAATATATTGCAAACACCGGCAAGTGTCTCGTAGCGTGTAGTATGGAACCGAGGGAGATCTTAAGCATATAATGGAGGAAGGAAGAAACATATGTGACGTACCAGCCTGTATACAGGCGCCATGGTTGTTCCTGAATCGCTGGCAGGGCGAGCAGCTCTCTGCAAGGATATCGCTTGCACGAGTCCGCCGAATCCAGAAATTCCAGAGTCACGCTTTGAAAGACCAGAGGAGCCGCTGTTCTGCCTTGACATTGACTGGGACGCCAAAATCAATGGCTGCGGCACCACCTGCGAGCTTACCGAGGCGCGTGAAGCGTGCATCCAGACATGGACGATGGTCCTGGTGGGTATATCAGAATCTGTGGCGGTGTGGTATTGCCAGGCGGTCAGGTAGAAAGTGGTCGAGCAGTACTACCTGCGCGCGTGCTTTGCAGCCCCATCATATATCGACCGCTGCAACTGCCTTTAGCAACGGCGAAAAACTCCTTGCCCGTGCAGTTGTGCCTGCATCCATGTGCATCGCGTATGCGCTTTGACCGTTCCCATCCGCAGCCAGCTCTGCGCCGTCCGAACAGATCGGCCTTCTATGAGGCGGACCAACCGCATCCACAACCGGGCGTGGAGCGAAGGAGTCGAGCGCAGCGAGAGTTTGGGGTACACATGAACGGTAGACCTTAATTGGCGCAGTCCGCTGATTCTCAAGCCTCTGCCGTGACTCGCGAACGTTGTCAATTTCGCCTCGAAGACTGGGAGCAGTGCTGTCGCTGGACCTGGACATGACAAGCATCATTCGATACAGTGCCCGTCGTGCGGCGTCGAGCAATTGCCTGGACGTGGGCAATGAAGTCGAAGAACAGATTTTCTAGATCGCCAACACCCATGCAGCTGCATGCAGATCTCGGAATCTCCCTGCGCATTGGCCTGCGCACGTTCCAGCTCGAGAATGCGTTCTTGATCGTGGACAGGCATTTTCGCACTGATATCAGCCTGTCCTACCGAGGCCCTCAATGGCATTGGTGAGAATTGAATCCCGAAGCCGTGCCTAATGCCCTTCCAATATTTTGACAGCTGCAGGGTGGTGAGTGTTCCGGGTGCCATTGACGCGGAGCAAGGGAGCCCGGCAAAACACATCGAGATTGATTCTCAGGTACCCGGTCGAGAAGCGTTCGCTGCAGGCCACACGCTAGTCTCAGAGCACAGACTGCCAAGGCAGCGCTAAACCCGTTCCGGAGCTGCTGCCCATAGTAATCTAAGGGTCGTTATAGACCGTATAAGTAATATTGTAGAGCTATATTTTAGAACATATAAATTTAGGTATAAAAATTAGTCTAGCGGTAGTCTAAAGTATATAAATAATATCTAGAATATTACTTTTATTATTTATAAACCTATAAGTATATAATTAGCCTATAAACGCTATATAAACCTAATAGACCCCTATCGCTAATCTATATATTAGTAAATTAGTAGCTATACTATATATATTATAAAAATATAGCTATATATTACCCGGATAATATCGAAATAGTATTACTACTTATACTATATAATATATTACTATACTACTAATTATTATCGTCGTCTAACTCGTTAGTCGTAGCCTAGTTATCCTCGAAATTAGAAGTACTAACGTCCTTTTACTTATTATTTATATTATTAGAATTACTAATATTAGATACCTCTAGGTCCTTATCTAGGTTTAAGTAGATATTTATCTTCTTCTTAATATAGTAGTTAATCTACTTAATTAAATACTATAGGTTATCTATATAGTCTTAGAAGTTACTATAGTTATTATACTCCTATTTAATTATAAGGAGACCCTTCTTAAAGTTCCTAATAACGACGTATAGATTACGAACAACCTTATAGATATATCTAGCGATAGGGCGCTTAGTCGTACCTAGAGTTACTAGTCTAATATCTATAGTATCCTTACGTAGTAAATCGATAGTATCCTCTATAAGGAGGTAGTTAGTTAGACGCTTATTATCCTTAAGCTAAGTATCCTCTATCGTCTTATCCTTATCTAAGTCCTAACTACTAGCCTTTCTATCCTTCTTAGGCTTACGCTTATAAGTAACCTTTTATAGGCTAGCTATATATTAGTTCTAGTAGCCGTTAAAGATATAGTTAGTATATATACCTCCTATATAGTACTACTTAGTATCTAGGTCCTTAGCTAGATTATACTTAGGGTTAGGGAAGCGAACGTACTTATCGAATAGGCCCTTCTAGTTCTTTATCTCATATAGGCTATAGTTAGAGTAGCGCTTATCCTTTAGCTATATTTTATTACTATTCTTAATATGCTTAACTTAGTCTTTATCTATATTATAGAGAACTTTACGCTTCTTAGTAATATATATTATTATAGCTAGGAGCTTAAGAGCCGAGCCCTATATATT